>BCHU01000001.1:1920085-2409791 GCA_001599715.1 Phaeotremella fagi | reverse complement strand
CCTAACCCCCTAACCCCCTAACCCCCGAGACAGAAGCATAACATTTGAATCTACGGAATCGCGGGATCGCGGACCTTGCCGATTTACACTGAACAGTTGTCAATCTCCTTTCACCACATCAACGACATCATGGAAAAGATCGCTGTGATAGGTGCCGGAGCCACTGGACTGGGCACCGTAGCATTCCTAATCTCGGAAGGATATCAGGTTGCATTGTGGTCACCTCGCGGAAAGCCTTCACCAATCCAAAATGTTCGACTGAAAACCCAAGGTGACGTCGACTTTGATGGGACGACGTCTGTTGGCTCATGTTCAGATGCTGTGGAGGGTTCTATCGCCGTCGTCATTACAGTCCCTGCTACTGGTTATAGATCCACGCTGGATGCAGTTGCCCCATGGCTTACACACAATCAACCAGTCATCATTTGCGGTCATCTATCCTTCGCATTGTTATATCTGTCAAGACTTTTAATTGACAGAGGGATCGACACCCCCTTGATCGCTTGGGGTACACCCCTCGTCTCTGGTTTGAGAATCGCTCCCTTTCATGCTCGAATTACCTCAATTCGCCAAACAATCGACATGTGCGTATTGCCTTCTGTGCATCGAAATGAGATGGTGAACCTCTGTACTACGCTTTTTGGGCAACGTTTCCGATTAGTCGATAGTCTGCTTTCCATTACCTTAGGAAACGTCAATCCTCCTGCACATCTGGCGTTATGTCTGGGAAATTTTACTCGAATGGAAAAGGGAGAGATATGGAGACAGAACGCAAACGTCACAACGAGCGTCCAAAGGCTTATGGGTGCTTTGGATTGCGAACGACTTGGCATTTCTCACCGATTAGGTGTCGAGATAGACGACATTTGGACAGCTACTCGTGATTTCTACAATTTACCGTATGGACCCCCAGAGATGATTTACACCGAACTTGCCTCTCGCCCGACAGACAAGATAGCACCGAGTAGTTTGGATACTCGCTATATACTGGAAGATATTCCTTTTGGCATTTATGTCACAATCACACTTGGTCGATTATGCGGTCAACCAACCACTGTGCACGAAGCAGGCTTGACGATGTTATCGGTGATGTATGGTCGAGACTTTGAAAAGGAGAACGATATCGTTTCCGAACTCTCCTTAGAAACTTTGGAGCCTGCGAATTTGTTGGAAATGTGTCGAGAGGGGTGGTCGAGAAGGGGGTCATATACGTAGGGGCAGTTTAATTACCAAAACTGGATATTTCTTCGGTCGGCTTTCTCAGCCGTTCAGGGTTGTAATGATAAACAGTTGTTTCTCGTATCTACATTTTCATAAGTTACTCGTCTATACACAATGTCACTGAACAATAAAAGGAAGCTCCATCACGTTTCAAAAGCCTGCTGGTCATGTCGTCAAAGGTAGGTGGTGTTTAACATTGACGAATCTTGCCAATTTGTCAAAGGAAAATACGTTGCTCTGGAGATACCCCCTGTAAATCGTGCTCATCGAGAGGAATGGAATGTGGTTATGTTGAGAAAGACCGCCGTAGATCGAGGTAAGTCTTGTTTTCTTTGATTCTCTTGACTCATGCAACAAGTTGAAGTGATATAGAATTGAGCGTGCTACAAATGAAGTGGCAGTCGATGAATCAGAATCGAGAGAATTCGAGATCACCCCCATGCTTTCCGTCTTTTCTCAACGGCACCCCAGTAGCTCATCAAGCAGTCTGACACAGTCGCATCTTGATTCCGACAATCTAATGGTGTTTCAAAGCTCACTACAGCAGCCATTGAGTGTCGAACGTCAAGTGAGTCCTATTAATTTGGCTCCTGCTGACCTTAGTAGCCTGACCCTCCCAAAGTCTCGTCTACGCAAGCCAACCACATACGACATGGTGATGTCTCTTTATGGGCTCATGAACGTGCTTGTAGCTCTAGTCCTCAACAGTTGAGTATTCAGCTTCTCCCAGCATCGACCGCATGGAACCATCACCTCCCTCCACAGTTAACGATCTCTCGTGAGATGCACGATCGCTGTATCCAAGAGTTTGTTGTGTATCACGGCCACTGGTTCATGTCATTGAACGTTGTTGAGTTTGTGCAGGAGTTGAACAAACTGTGTGCCAAAGACTGGACTGTTTTCCGACCAGGAAGATATCGAAGCTACACTCCACTGCTACATTGTGTGGTACTCTATCTGGGTATGAAGTTGCTGAAGGATGAAGTGCAGGAAGAGTTTGCTGTATATCAGCGGTGCTTCTTAGCCCATTGTCATCCTTTGCTACTGTCAGAGTTTTCAAACGCGACCTTGGCGTCATTGCGTTCAATCAACCTCTTCTCGTCGTAAGCAACATGTGTTGACATCCAACTAACTCTTACAGGCTATTGAACGAACCGCCTTTGGGATCATCAGACGCAGGATATGCATATTTTGGATGTGTCGCATCCTTGGTACAGATAGTGAGTAATTTAAAGGGCAATTTTGACAAGGCAGCTTGGTTTGATGACGCCTGTGAGTTTGTTGGTGGTTGGGTAGCTTATCATAGAGCCAGACCCATGTACAGAATGGTCGCATGACCCAAGAGGAACTGACAAAGCGAAATGAATCCTTTTGGACAGCTTATATCTGTGATATTGTAAGAGTCTCCGCTAGAAAATACTAACAAATGCAGTTCAGAGCTGTCAGTCAAGGTAGACGACCGCTTTTTGCTCAAGCAACCCCTGCCATGCCGCTCCCTGTAATATCATCCCACTGTGACCAGCAGCAATGGTTTGCTACTCCTGTATCGCAAGGTCAGGGAAACAAGAATGTCATCCCAATGGGACCAGCACTGAATGGAATGCCCGCAATGACATCGACAACCTTTCATTGGACGTCAAAACTTGCTTGCATCCTTTCTTCCGTTCTCGATTTAGTGTATGTCGTAGTCACAACAAAACACTGATGTCTAGATATTCTGTATCGACAGGGGCGGCTGAACTAAACATTGACCTCATTGAACCACTGACGAATCGTCTTTCCGTTTGGCGACAACAAGTTCCCTTGCCGAATCCCGTTCAACACCCTCTCCCGCACGTCATCAGCATGCACTTGATATCTCAATTCATTCAAATTCTCTTGTTTCGGCCTTTCTACAGGGCGCAATGCAGGCCCGACTTTATGCCTCTGCCTTCCACTCGCTGTGATGAAGCTGCACAAGATATTCTGCGGTTATTACAAGTGAGTTTGATAAGGTTTTTCACTGATAATAGCTATTCCAACATTATCATGGATTGTCTCGTGCGCCCGCTACTCTCAGTAAGTCTCTCATGATACGCCATGTTGACGTCTGCAGTATTCGTCGCATCCACCGCAGCGACCGTGTTCCTTCTGCAAGCGGCAGAGAAAGACTCGTTGGCAAGTCGACAGGGTTTGAAACATTGTGTGGGTTTTGCCTGATGACATTACTGACATCTTAGACCGACTTTCTATCAGAAATGTGTAAGTCGCTTTAGTCGTTCGGTTGAGCCTCCATTGACACCGCACAGCGTCCTTATGGAAAGAAGGGGAACGAGCACTCAAGGTGATAGCATCGTTATCTGATCAATGGCTTTATCACACTCTAGAAACACCTCGACCAGTCCCTATTGAGCAAAGCTTTGAAGCGTTTACATCAGACGTCTGGTTAGGGGCGACGGACTTTTTCAACAATCTGGAAGGGTGGTTGTCTGAGTGAGCAGGACTGATGGGTGTTGATTGTCCATGAATTATGCATCAACCGCTTTCTTGTACAGCTGTGAAAGCTGCCAAACTCCCATTGGCACGAGGTGTTGGACGTTTTGTCTCGCCCTGGTGACCATTAGCATCGGAGTGAGTATTATCACCTGGTGAGCCATAGCCCCCACCTCCTGGGGTAAGCACTATGAATCTCTCTCCTGGTTGCAGCCTAAATGCCAATTAGTCATCGTACAAACATTAGACCCACTGGAGAACAACATTTGGTCGTGTTCGAATCATCCTACAAGTACCATCCGTGGCTCGACGATACCAATAGGAAGATCCTCTCTGACCCTCAAGTCCACCATGAAGTCCAGCTGGCGCAACCACCTTTCGTTCACCAGAATGTACAACCTGAGGTCAATTCTGGCTTTCAACTTGTACTCACCATCAAGGGCACACGGCTTTCATAAACCCTCGTGATTCCACAACCACCTCTGTTTTTCCCGCCTCCACCAGACCCACGCCGAATACTCATTTCACGTAGTAAAGCAGGGAAACGTGATTCAATGATCTCAACATCGCCGGTTCGAGTATTCGTCATCTATTGTCAGGGCATGCCTCACTATATCACCCACATTAACTTGGACAGCATCCGCACCAATCCAATCTGGTCCAGCTCCTGCACCCCCACAAACTGATAATGTCAGTCCTAAGCATTAACGCCACTTACTTGAATCACCCCAAGAGTAGTTCTTGTATTGCAGCATGGTAACTGGCTCAGGTCAGCAATTGCAAAATCCAGCCACTCACCACTCATTCCACCATGCGAATTGGCGCAAGCTTCAAAAGCTTTAAGGATCGTATCCGTTACACGCTGAGCAGTTTCTGCGTTGCTACCATTGTCAGATTCTTTTGTTTTAGTGAACCCACCCTAAGAAAACAGGTGCGTGAACGCTAGGTGACAACAGCGACCCTTTAGGAATTTTGATCGATATCGGATCGAGTAACCCAGCGTTCATTGGTAAATCAGACGCAATCAACACTCGCAAAACATAAGTAATTGCAGACCGTGTCACCGACTCTGGAGCATTGAAATGGTTCAAGACTTCACATCCTGTACCTTCGAAATCAAAAACAGCTGATCCAGAGGGATCTACATCGATAGTGAGATGAATCTCAGTCCCGTCGTCTATAGATCAGCACCTTTCCAAGACACTACCTACCCATTCGTTCCTGAGCTCGAAGTGTTTGGCCAGCCCAACCCTTGAGGTAGTCTAAAACACCAGAAGCGGACACACTCAACATCGCTACTGGATCAGTACATTGACGCGGATTTAGTAACCCACCTGTCATGTAAAAATGAACAACGTCTCGTCCGTACTCTGACATCAAACTCTGCATCTGTGATACACCAATTGCACACGCTGCACACTGTGCCCTTAAATCTGACAGATTATGATCGAACCTTCTTGTTGCTAAGCAATCGTCATAGGTTCCAGCCTTGAGAAACGTCTCCAGAACCATCCTTTCTTGGAAGACGCCATCACGAACCAAGAAGTTGGACTCGAACTCAGCACCTTCCTGATACCGCATATCGGTTTGAGGGTGCCTACAGTTAGGACTGTTTGACATATCAACTCACATTGGTGACCCCTGCAACCCTCCAATATCTGTATGATGACCTCGTGCAGCGACCCAAAACAGAATCTCTGAATTTGATTCGTCGAATACAGGTTGCATTACCTGCCATGTTAGTGTCTTGAGGATCGCTTCAACTCACTGTGATATCAGGTAAATGAGTACCCCCTTGTTCTGGACTGTTGGACACCAAAATGTCACCTGCGCGAAGCTGACTCTTGTATCTGTCAGCTTGCCAACTGACAGCGTACTGCATGCTACCGAGGTGGATGGGGACATTGGGTGCATTGGCTATCAAAGTCGCGTCTGGCCCAAAGATTGCACAGGAAAAACTATCACATGGTCAGTGATTCGTTCCCACGTCTAACTCACTCCAATCGCTCCTTTATCTGCAGGGACACCGACGTCTTTTGCAACGTACGACCCATCTGCTCAGCGATTCCCATGAATCTGTGTCCAAAAATTGAGACTTGCACGGGGTCAACAATCGTGGTGTCCAGACGAATGTTACTTTTGGTTCCTATGTCAACTCTGATGGTCAGTCTCGTGAAGGTTCTTTCAACCTACATTACATGTTGCCTCAGCACTGTTGCAACGTTTAGAGGATGGATGAGAATTGTCTGAGTAGCGTCAAGTATAACTGCTGGACCTTTGACTTTGTCCCCAGGGGAGAGATTGCTCAACCTATAAAAGGGTGTCGTTTGATAACTCTTGACTTCTTCAAAGTATGTTTCCAGGTTACCATCCGGAGTAGGAATGGTCGCCAATTTGTTCACCGATTGAAGCTCTTCGACCCATGGTGAAGCGTCCTCATCGAAACCGTTTTGACTTTTTCCAATCCCACGAACACGTACCAAGTCCACTTCGATTGTGGTGTTGAGAACAAAACCAAACTCCCTTCGGTGCTGATTAACAAATGCGTTGCCATAATCACCATCTTCTGGTTGAGCAACGACAAGTTTTGTGTCTGAACCTGTGTAATGGATATAGAGATAACGTTCAAAGACCATGTTGTCTCGCGAGACGCGTTGTTTTAATAATTTGCAAGTTGCTTCCGCTTGTAGGCTGCAGAACATGCTCTCAATCTCGTCCGCTGCGTCAGGACCGTAGACCAAAAGGCAGGCGGCACTTTGATCCACAGCTGTTTCCGCTAGAGACATTCCATACGCTGAAAGCACAGACGAAAACCTGCAGTGTCAGTTTTTGGTGCTTATTCTCGACGTACTTGTGTATGATGACTGTCCCCATCCCAAGTAAACGAGCTATCGCACACGCATGTTGCCCCCCGGCACCACCAAAACAGGCCAAGTGATGGTCCGAAGTTCGGAACCCCCGCTGTTCAGTGAGAGCACGAATCGGGCGTGACATTGCGGTATTCGCTGGGAGTAAGTTGCTAAACGCATTGATTAACCTACCAACATCCACAAACCCGCTGGCCACCTCCGCAATCGTCAACTTCTTACCAGTCTCTTTGTTGATGGTCTGCGTCAGTTGCTTGAACTTTTGTTGTACAATGTCGAGGTCCAATGGCAAGTTTTCAGTTTCTCCAAAAACTGCAAGATTGAGTAGGAGCCAGAATGCCATTACTTACTGTGAGGGAACGAGTCAATATTCAACCGACCCAGGAGTAAATTGGCATCTGTCACCGTCAAAGGTCCACCTTTTCTGAAGGTCAGGGATGTCACCAGTGTGACTCACCGATAGCACGCTGGTCCTGGATGGGCACCTGCTGATTCTGGGCCAACACCGAAAAGACCAGATTTGAAGGTAAGAATGCTTCCTCCACCTGCTGCAACGGTGTTGATGTCGAGTTGCGGGGTTTGAATTGGGATTCCTGCGATTGTGGTTTCGAAAACATGCTCCAATTTACCTCCAAATCTAGACACGTCGGTAGACTATATACACAGATCAGCAACACTACCAAAGCTGAAACTCACTGTTCCACCCATGTCAAATCCAACCACTGGAACTGAAAGACGGGGATCGAAAGATGTTCGAGCGAACCCAACTACACCTCCTGCTGGCCCGGCTACATAGGTATTAACATAAATCGTTATTTACCACTTACATAAAATAGCTTTCAATCCAGTGAAAGCATGAAAACTACATAGCGAACCGTCAGACTGCATGAAACTAACTTCACAGCCGTCAGAGCCAATGTTCATCTCGAATCCTGCAGAGAAACTGTCCAAATATCGTTGAATTGCAGGTGTTAAATAAGCATCAACCATTGCAGAGGAACCTCGGGAGTTGAGATTGATCATGGGCTGCAAGTCTGATGAGACGCTGATATGTTTGAACCCAACACCCCTTGCGATTCGTTCTACGATTTTCTCGTGCCCGTTGAACATGTAAGAGTGGACAAAAGCAATTGCAATGGAATTGTATCCCTCGTCGTAAGCTTCTTGCAGATCCTGTCTGACTTTGACAACATCTGAATGTTAATACTATCCGCACTCCACGCCTACCGATAGGTTTGATCTCCACAACACGCTTCCCACTTACACCTTCCAGATATTTGGGAGAGTCGTCAACTCCGCCATCCAAGATTTCATCTTTTGATCGATCTTGCCATTCCGGAGCTACTCTCCCAGACACCTCTATCACTTTGGAGTACAGTACTTCGTGCTGTGCAAGTTGTCAACCATAATTATGACTGGACCAACCTTTTTGATTGCCAATGAGAATAAATCTGGTCGACTCTGGGTACCGATCTCGAGACAGTCTCCAAACCCTTCCGTCTGTTTTCGTCAGGCCATTGACAGTGGTAGACTTACGATTAGGAGAGCACACCGTTCCCCGTTTCTCTCGAGTAAAGCATTTGTGCTGGAGATGAGCCGTTGGTTTAATCATCACTTACGCTACTGTCGTTCCCATACGCAGATAATCAATATGAGTTTGTTCTATCTTCCGAGTCCTTGGGATTTCCTGTCCAGTGAACCATTCCAGCACACGTCTGACACCTTCACGTGGAGCGTCATCGTAGCTGGAGTCAAGGTCAAAAATCGATTTTCAATTAGAAAGATACACCCACTGGGTAGGGTCCACGGAGAGAAGCTTGATAACGTGAGTTCCCCTCGTTTCGGTCAAAGCTATGACATCCTGATACTGGTCAGTGTAATAATCATCCCAGGACTCACACAAAATGTACCACCACGATCAATACAGATTTTGACCTTCTCTTTGCTTGCATTTGAGTGCATGTTGCTTAGTGCTTAGGTGGATGTTGTCGATTTTTTGGATCGAACTTTTGAACAAGTCGTCAGGCCAACAATACGTGCGCGATTCCGTTAACCCACATACCCACCGTCATGCCCATCCAATAGCCCGCGATTCCGCTTTCCCGATTGACATGTCAGATAAGGGTCTATAACATATAAGCATGCGAAGGATTTACCTTTGAACCCATTCCGTCTTCTCATTGTCCATTTATAATGTCCAAGATCGAATTGGACGGTGCCAATCCAGAACTTGAGGAAGTCATTGAGAACTTTGACCAGGTAAGACACTTGTATGACTCCTTGGTTAACTCCTTAGTTCGACGATGTTGCAGCTTTCCTCAACGATATTAAAGCTCGTCCAAACGGACAAGAATTACTTGCTCATTGGACTACAGAGGAAGAGAAAGTTGTCATTCAAAAGGTGATCTAAGGCTGGTAAAACTCCCTGCTGACCACGGTTTATAGGCGGACTATGTTGTCATCCCGTGCCTATTCTTTTACGCTCTTTTGTCCGCTTCAGACAAAGTTGCTCTTGGAACAGCTGCTGTTTTGAACATCCGAACCGATCTCAACTTGGTTGGGCAGGACTATAGGTATGTGGTCTTTGTACGCAAGCGTTTAATTACAATCGTGTTAATTCACCTTTCAGCTGGGCAACATCTCTTATCTACTTTGGAATCATTGCCGGAGTCATGGTAAGCGATGTCTGGCTGAACAATGCGGTAATGTCTTATCATCTTTTAGCCTCAGAGTTATCTGGGTGTTCGCTATAACATTGGTAAAGTATGTGATCCACTCGTAGATTTCGCACGTAGCTCACATTCCACAGTTGGTTGGAGCAAACGTGTTCATGTTTGGCGTGCTCTGTTTCGCTACAGCCGGTTGTCAAGACGTAAGTTTATGCTTAGGGAATCAAACTCACAGTACAGCGGGCTGGACTCTTTGTAACCAGATTTTTCCTAGGACTGTTCGAAGCGATCAGTCAAGTTGCTTATGGTCTGATTGTGAGTAAAGTCTTAAACACTCATCCTGACGGCGTCAGATCTCCATGTGGTACCAAAAAGCTGAACAAGCTTGGCGAACTTCTGTGATCTACTGCGTCATGTCATCTCTTTTGATGGGTCTTTTAGGGTAGGTTGCCCTACAACACCCAGTGCTAACACGCTCAGTTTCGCGTGTCAGTTCTATAGTGGACCACTTGCCCCTTGGAGACTTTTGTACATTGTTATGGGCTGCATCAGTGTTATAGCTGGGTCACTCACATATATATGGCTCCCTGCTAGTCCTCACACAGCTTGGTGGTTAGTAAGTTCAGCTTTGACAGGATACTACTGACGATCAGAACGATCGACAAAAGGTTATTGCCGTTCTCCGTACTGCCAGTAACCAAACTGGTGTGGTCAATCGAAAATTCAAATGGTCGCAAGTGAAAGAAAACTTTCTCGACACCCATACCTACTGGCTCTTTATCCTCGTGCGTCTCAGCCAGTCTTCAGTGCTGATCTTGTAGACTGTCCTTCTTAACATTCCAAACGGAGGACTCAGTGGTTTCTATCCAATCATTATCAACTCCTTGGGATACACAACGAAACAAACCACTCTCTTGAATATTCCAACTGGTTTCATGTGTCAGATCTACGCCATGATCTGTGCATACGTCGCTGCAAAAACAAGAAAATACTGCCTGGTAGCAGCATTGTCGTGTTTGGGTGAGCAATAAGCTGGAATGATGGCAAGAAGCCTGACAATCTCTACAGTCCCGCTCACTGGTACCCTTATTCTTCATCTGTTGCCTCGAACAAATATCGGTGGATCCATCTTGGGTCTATACTTTGTCTACGGCTACTGGGGTCCTGCTCTGTTGTGCGGTTCCATTTTTATGTATGCCAATACTGCGGGCATTTCCAAAAAGACAGCCCGTTTCAGTACTGTGTACCTCGGTTACAAGTAGGTACCGCTTCTTATGATAGTATTAACATTCTCTTAGCGTTGGTAATCTCGTTGCTCCTCAAACTTTCTTGGCCACCGAAGCGCCAACCTATAATTCGGCTATTATCACCATGCTGTGTTGTTATTGTTTAGCAATATTATTTATTGGTGTCTACTACGTCGACTGTACGCTTCGTAACCGTGCCCGTGATCGTCGAGAAGTTGAACAGCCCGAAGAACCTATTAATGAAAACGAATGGCAGGATTTGACTGATCATGAAGTGAGTGTTTGGCTGATTGGACAGAAAACGTTTCTGACAATCGCAGAACCCTCGATTCCGATATGTCACTTAGAAATGGTTTCCCTGTAACAGATCACCACCAGGAATGTCGTGCTTTTGGCGATTCGATACTCTTTGATTTACTATCATCTTTTCTTTTTTCGCTTCTTTTTACGTATTTGATCGCTCGTTTATTTGATACTAGTTGTTGGTCGAAAGGGTCGTAGTTGTAATGCTGTAGTTGAACAAAAGTAAAACATCTGTGATATGAGTGCCGTGACTGTGTAACTTTGCCTTCTTTCAACACGCCTCCAGATAGAGTTAATCCCACGTGACGCTATGTGAAGAAAACCAAAGGACGACACTGGAACGCAGTATACCGTTTGAACGCTTCAGACGCTAGGAAGTCTGAGGTAGCGGTAGCAGATCAGACCCCGTAGGTGACCCACAACGGAGAGACCGTGGCCAGCAGAACGAGACGGGTTCGTGGATTAATGGGTTCGCGGATTAACGGGATAACGGGCTTTTCGTGACAAGAGCCTTGACACCTGGCGGTCCCTGAGCCGCTTCGTTTCCAACGGGTTCTCTTGACAATGGCGTTGGAAGCGACTAGTGCCACTGTGGATTTAATGTTGAACAGGATGCCAATGACATAGACGTTCAACCTGCAACGCACGAGAAAACTTGCACAGGCTCAAATTGATATTGGAAATACATTCGGAGTAACACGCTTGAACCATCTAAACTGCTTCCGTCAAATGAGTTCAAAGTACCTCTCAACTAAGAGTCGGCATTATCAGTTCAGCACGATTCTGATCACGACTGCTCTCACCTTCCCAGCATGTCACTGCTGCTTGGTGAGCTAACACCTCTTGATCTCTCGTTCCAGCAAAGTGATCGACAAAAAAATCGCCCAAAATCTCTCGAGCACGACTGTCGGGCGCACGGAATCTTTTTACAGCCTCTTCTAAGCTGGTTGGTAAGAGTTGCACCGTTTCTCGAGTCACTCCAGGAGCTCCAATAGGTCCATAAGGAAGGGAAAGCTTCCTTTCAATACCCCTCAATCCCATCGCGAACAACGACGATAAAGCCAGATGAGGATTCAGCTAATAAAGTCAATATCGGCCAGTATATAGATATGAACCCACATCAGCACCAGGAATACGAAATTCAAACCTCGTTGCAGCCGGTGGACAACCAGGTGGAGAAATAACTCTGATTGACGCCATTCTCGAGTCATAACCATAGGTAGCAGTATCTGGAGCCCACATAGCCTGTGATGTTTAGTTGTCATTACATTGGTAATAACTTACAGCACCTCCCAAGAGACGTTTGTACGAGTTGATGGTAGGACAAAACATTGGCAGAACTCGCAAAGATCAACATTATTTTTTAGCTAACACTTACAGTCTGCCAAGGAATCCATTATTCCAGCCAAGAACCATTCTGCTTCCTGTGAAATGAACTTCAGTTGCTCATGATAGGCTCCCGATCGACCTCCAGCACTAATCTCCTCATCAGACAGAGAAAATAGATTGCGTCCTGATTTGTCGCGGAGGGAGATGTGAATGTGCCTAGATGTCAATACTGCTCGCTGTTCTCCTTACCCAGAGCAACCTGGTTCCTATCAGTTACCATCAGTGAGAGGTATCCTGACACTTAGAAAACCGACTTACGGCGGAGTATGGTTTGGCCATGAAAGTAGGCATAATACCGTATTTCATTCCAACACTTTTGGCTAAAAGTTTGAACAACGTAACATTGTCAGCCATATTTTCGACATCAGTATAAGCAAGGGCTGTCTCGTAAACTCCAGGACCTGTCTCTGTATCTGTGTAGGATCAGCAGAGATCTTTCATGATGAGACTCACGGTGCCCCTCGATCTCTATGCCAAACGCAAGCGCCTGATCGTACAACGAGTAGAAATATTCCGAGTTAAGAGATGGCCTCAACATGGAGTATCCATGACCCGTTATGAATTAGTCAATTACTGTGGTTAAGATGAAGGACATACTACCTGGAGTCAACGGAGTCAAAGCATGAAATTTCTTCTGCTCGATAGACTGAGGTGTCTCCCTGAATTGAAAATACTACTACATTAGCTGACGGCTGAATCTATTTTCCTAACCTCCAACTCTATACCCGCCATACATTTCCGGCCTCCTTGAGAATATTGACTTGCTACTTTGCCCAAAAGTGTTCTTGGGTCAACCAGTAACGGATCTTCCGAACCTGGTTGACTTAGCCGCACCAAGAAGAATGGTACGTTATCTTCCCAAGGCAATCGGCGGAATGAGGATAAATCTATCTTTGCAGTAAGATCTCCAAATCCATTAGCTTGATTGGCTACTAGGAGTTCTTTTTGGTACAACGTATCGGTGACTATTCATGTCAATATCTAGATTTCCCCTGGCGGGAGATAAACATACTGTCCCATCCATACAAAACACACGAGAATCCAAAACCAGATCCTTTGATAGCACCCAGAAACTTGTCTTTCGACATGATTTTTCCTCTCAAGACGCCATCGATGTCCATGGCTAAGGAGGGTTGGCAAGAGGTTGAAAGATAAAAAACCTACCTGCCACCTTGACCTTAGTGTCCAACTTGACAGCTTCAACAATGTCATCAATAGTGTAATTTCTCTTTTCCGCCTTCATGTTTGTATACTTCAAGATCGTAGTGGTTATTGTTGTAAATGATAGGATGCAGAACATCAAAGTAATAAAGATTAGGCACGAACGTCGTCTTAAGGGTGTGCCCATTGCTTTCGGGTGAGCGGCCGCTCAGCCAAAGATAAAGCGATTGACATTAAGTCTGATTCTCTCTCACCAGTCTCCCTACTTCACGATAAATATGAGTCGAAAGTTGCAGATCACAGTTTGGTAGGTCTCATCCATTCTTGTAGCTGATTTGCAGTCCCATCGATGATAAACCCTACGTCACACGCACGTTACCCGATGTGGAGGAAATAAACCAAGTTTTAGAAGCTTCCACTATTGCTTTCCACAAATTCAAGCTATCCACACTTGAAGAGAGGATTGAAATTACAAAAAAGTTTCTCCACGGATTGGACGAAGCAAAGGAACAACTAGCTTCCGAGCTGACCGAACAAATGGGTCGTCCAACGGCAGGATGTAGATCTGAGGTTGCTACATCTATTAAAAGAGGAAATTTCCTTCTCTCTGTCGCTCAGAAAGCCTTGGCAGATGTCACTCTAGAGGTAAAAACACTGATCACTTATTTTTTGCTGACAGCTGAAGTCATCTGATACACACAACCACATACGATGGATTAAGAAAGTACCCATTGGGCCAGTTTTGATCATCACTCCTTGGAATTATCCTTATCTTTGCCAGATCAATGCTGTCGTTGCTGCTATTCTTGCTGGCGATTCCGTGATTCTCAAACCCTCTCCTCAGACTCCATTAGCTGGAGAGCGCTTCATGGAGATTTTCTTGAAGGCAGGGCTCCCTGCTGATGTGCTCCAGGTGTTACATGCAACTCCAGTGCAATTGGACACGGTCATCCGCGATACACGAATCAAGTTTGTACAATTTACTGGTTCAGTGTCTGTCGGTCACGCAATTATCAAAGCCGCTTCTGATTCATTCAAAAATGTTGGGCTCGAGTTGGGTGGGAAAGATCCAGCATACGTCAGACAAGATGCGGACATTGAAAAGACCGTTGATGATTTGGTTTCTGGCGGTATGTACAACGCAGGCCAGTCATGTTGCGCCGTTGAAGTGAGTCAACGAGTAATAGGTACATTTGACACTTTCAGAGAATCTATGTTCATTCAAGTATCAGTGAAAACTTTATCTCCAAGGTAAGTGAGATACTGTAAACACTCATTCAACTTTTCAGTACGTCGACAAAGTCAAAGAGTACAAATTGGGCGACCCTCGAGATCCTACAGTCACTCTTGGTCCAGTAGTATCACAACGATCAGCAGACGTGATCAGAAAGCAACTCAAGGACGCCGGTGAGTTGAGACCAGATAAACGCAGTGCTCTCTTTATGATTTCATCACTTTTAGAACTTGCGGGAGCCAAACTCCTCATTCCTGAAAGCCATTTCCCACTTGCAAAGGTCGGAACTCGTTATGTCGCCCCTCAAGGTGAGCGAATGGGACATCGATAAAGCTGACATTCAGTGGTTGTTAATTGCAATCATTCGATGGATATTATGATGGAAGAGACTTTCGGACCTGTCATTGGTATAATGACGGTATGTCAATGTCGAACAGCAGTCTCTAACAACCAGGTCGATTCTGATGAAGAAGCTATACGGCTCATGAACGATTCGCCTTTCGGTTTGACAGCATCGGTTTGGACAGACGGTGTCAAATCGAGAGATGCTTTCTTGAAGATCGCTGACCAGCTCGAAACTGGTACCGTGCTATTGAACGATGCGGACAACCTTGATCCTCATTTAGCTTGGAGTGGTATGAAAGACAGTGGGCGGGGTATTTCCCTGAGTCAATTTGCATTTGACTCCCTCGTCCACACAAAGAGTTATAACTTACATATTTGAAGTGCGATTTTGATACTGGGTTAGATAGGATAAGACATGCATAGAACCGTTCACGCAGGGAAGCTTCCAATTCCAAAAGATGCCAAGAATTCGTCAACAGAGAACTCCATCTCGCCTTCCATTCCAGTGTCACCCGAGCTGGAAGTGAAGAGTTGATGCACCGAATCGACTGGTGCTTGCAAAGGACGCGATTCATCAAGCGCAAGCCATTGAGGATGACTGTCGGTCACTCCATCCTCACGTTCCGACAACCGAGATTTCAGCTCCGACGTGAGTCGCTTAAAACTGTCGACATATGGAGAAGCATATTCCAGGTGGCTAAGGAAGTCCACAAAGTATCGTTCTGCCATCTCCAACTGGCGATGAGCGTCTAATCGCCATGTTCGAAGATTGAACAGGATTGGATCTCCTTCCGAGACGTTGAGAGTGTAAAGTAAGGCTGCAAAAGCAAAGATGACATGAGTGGCTGTAATAAAATTGTGTCGCATGCAATAGCCATTGTGACCGACCCTGTACATTTCTAAAAGTCGGAAAGAGGATTGCCGGAGAATCGCCATGCCTGCTGAGGACAACCTTGGCATCGAAGGAGAGGGACTATAAAGTCGTATCAATAGAAGATGATGGTTGGCCTCCATATAAGGATGTTTCACTGGTATAGGATTCGTTGAAGAAACTGAGAATGAAAGGTTTTCGGACCACAAGTCGATCTCGTTACGTATTCGAGCAAATATCTCGGTTACGTTGATTATGCCATCTTGATGGAGGTGAAGATCCTCCATGATCATGCCTTGAAGCCTACGTAACATTACTGTTTGACGAAAAAAAATGTTGGGATCTGTGAATCCTGAATATTTCCCAAGCGTTGCAGGTAATTGAGAGGGCAGAGGGATTTGGATTGATTTTTCGTCTATACAGAGTGGTCGATTTAACGTTGATGAGACTGTGGAAGTGAGTATTGGTTGAGATTCAGAGAAAACGTACCACTCCTGTCCATACAATACAGACTCCAAAACAGTCTTCGACGCGTTTGTCGCGTCGCCATCGATAGATCCTCCCTCTCCACAAGTAGTCCCAATTCCAATGACAACCTTGCTGCAACCCGAACAACAGAGTATGGATCCATTGGTCCTGAATCAGTCATGGTGTATAAGCAGAAGAGAAGAACACAGGATAGGCACGTCTAATGAACGTTAGGGCAGTGGTATCGACATATTCAACACTTACTAGGTCATCAGTACGGAAAGCTGAAGGTAAATGGGCCAATGCACATGTACGGTAGTAAGTCGTAGCAGAAGTGTTACACTCTACAGTTTCTCTGGCAAGGAGGCTAGATGCTATTGCAAAGACCATCAACAGACGGTAAACACGAACACTAGGGGGTGTTGCTGGGGGGAACTTGTCTGGTATCAGACCTCCTGGATAAATGATTGACATGCTTTACGTCAGCTAGCCGTATCGTATTAGGCTCACTCTTCTTCCACGGTTTTAAGATCTAGAATAGGTTGAAAACAATTCGCGTATTGAAAATATGTATCGATCATCTTGGACGCCTCCTCGTATGATGGTGGATGATCGCCTGAAAGTGACCGGACGCTGCGTGGAGGAATGAACACTGGATACGTAGTAGCGGTAGACAGGGAAAGACAAAACAGTTGGGAAATTTTTGTAATCAAGACCTGGAAGGCACCCTGGGTTTCCATTTCGACATTTAACATTTCGGAAACAAGGACATCTGCGAGGGGTGAATGGTGACAAGACTCTTGCGAGGTCTGGTTGGAATCATTTTCCCAAACATGAGATCGCGAACTGATGTTAGTTGTAATCGGGCCAAAAACCAAATTATCTTCCTGTTGGTTGCCAGCTACAGGGATATTCTCCTCTAAGCTTGAAACTTTTGCTCGAAGCATTTCATTTTCTGCTTGAAGAGTGGACATGATCCTGTGGTCAAAGAGTTAGATGACATCCCCTATGAGTAATCCTGAGTACGGAACTTACCTGCGTCTTTCATGTTCAGTTAATTCTACTCCGTAAACGCACTGTTCACCAATACGGATACAATAAGAACACCTGGGGACAACACGATCACACTATTGGGGAATGAGGTCGAGGAAAAGGTTAAACCGGGAACGTGACTGACCTTTTTCTTGCGCTTATAACATTGACGACAGGCTGATTTCGCAGTGGGGGTTGAAGGAGAAAGAGTCAAGCTGGAAGCTTCTCGAGCATAAGGAGTGACACTAGGCATTGGTTTGGCTAATATAAAGGGTAGGATGTTGACATGCGGCTGTAATCCCACGACCGGGCTACACGTCATTTGGGAATCCCCTAGATTCTGCTTAACCATGCATAACACGAAAATCAGAGTATCACACCCCCAGCAGCATTCTCCAAACTGTCCATCCTACTCGTTTAAGACCTTCTCCCCCAGAATGATTCCTTCCCCATACGCGACGTAAAGCTTCATTACCTGTTGCTCTATCAAAAATGTTGTTGACAATTCTGTAATCAACCATTTTCTGAACGATTTCCGGTGTGAACTCTGGATGACCCTGGATCGTTAAAATCTGAGCAATGGGGTGGTCTGCAGTTGACGTGGTATGTGGTTTAACCATCGCCTGAATGGGGTATTTTTCAGTTTCAAGACACACTATAAATCCCGGTGGTGCTACTGGTACGTGATCGCGGTGCTGTCGCAGTTAGTGGGCAGGCTATGAATTCTTGTTATGCTTACCATCTGTTCGATGTACTGCATAGTTCATTAGCAAATCCCACAGATAGATCACGAACCATTTTCTCATTATCAACATTGTCGTCTGGATTCCAATTACCGAACCAAGGCTTGCCAGCATCTGTAATGCGACAGCCATAAACTCCTACTTCCCACCCTGCTTCACCTTGTATTGACATCCCACCCAAAGCAGTTGCGATAATCTGATGTCCAAAGCAAATTCCAACGAGCTTCAGATGTTCGTATTGTTGTTCCGAACTGATTTTTTGAATAAACTCGATGAGATTGCTAATAAATGGTGAGTTCCTTTCGTGAACACTGTATCCTGTTGTTGATGAGACTTTATATTTAGTTTCACATACTAGACCCTGTCAGCATGACTGCCTGATATCCATCTACACCATTCTTAAGCAATCGGGAGTGATCTGGTAATAATCCTTGTTCAACAACATCATAAGCATCAATAACGACGTTTGAAGGAACACCATCGTAGGGGAATGATTTCAACGATGATCGAAGCCATTTGTCGTAAATCTGTCCATCTGGTCATTAATCAGCATCCTGCCGGCTCGACGTGAGTTGCCTCACAATCACCGAATTCATTCCTCACGGGGGGTAGCTTTTGAAACAACGATTAGACGAGGACATTGAATCCACCTTCACACTCACTGGATGATCACACAGCAGTACAGCTATCCTGTAAGTAGTCATTGGTGGATGATATTTGCAAACCCTACGGCAATTGATAGAACTGTCCTATACCGCAAAGCCAAGCGGATCTCGATCCGCTCGCCGGATACAATCGGAATCCAAGTCTACTAAAGGGTTGGCTTCACACCATTCCAGGAAGATACAGTGAACATGAACAACCGTACATCGACTTACACATATCCCACGGCAAACTTGCCTGACAAGGAGTCGCTACGACAAAAATATGTGGGAAAGAACGTTTCTGAACTTCGAACTCCTGCTCTGGTCATAGATAGATCGAAATTTCGGCGCAACTGTGACGAAGTTGCTCGCAGTATTCTTGCCAAAGGATACAAATTTAGGGCCCATGTGAAAAGTACGTCGATACAAGTAAGACTCTCATCAACTAATACGATTCAAGCCCATAAATCTGTAGAGGGAAGTAGAATGCAAGTGCGATCAGGAAATAAAGCTTTGATTGCGTCGACTTTGGTTGAAGTGTGGCAGTTGGTCCAATCGGGTATGATAGAAGAGGG
Organism: Phaeotremella fagi; assembly: GCA_001599715.1. NCBI lineage: Eukaryota > Fungi > Basidiomycota > Tremellomycetes > Tremellales > Phaeotremellaceae > Phaeotremella > Phaeotremella fagi. The sequence goes on along the minus strand of BCHU01000001.1, from coordinate 2,390,550 downwards.
GTTGATTGATGATGTAAGTTCTCATGCCAGAATCATTCACTCACCTTTCCTCAGATACTCTACAGTATGCCCATTTCATTTGACAAATTGGACGACACGTATGCTGCAAAAGCCGCCGCTGGCGACAAGTGCATGATTCGTTTAATGGTCGACAATGCCGAACAAGTCGAGTTTCTCCAAACGTACGCAGAAACGAAGGACATCACTTCGTGGTCAGTGTTCATCAAGGTTGACGGAGGAGGAAGGTAGGTGAAATTTGCTTGGAACCATCCCCCGGCAGAATGGTAATTCTTTTCCTAGACGCGCGGGACTTCCTCCAGATTCTCGTCAGATGGTCGAATTGTTAGAAACTTTCATGCGGTGTGACAAGGTATCACTATATGGTTTCTATTCTCGTACGCCACAAACCGTTGATCTAGCTGACGGCTTCGTCAGACTTTGGACAGAGTTATAGTGCCAAATCTTTCAAAAAAGTCAACGAATATCTCAAAAGTGAAGTCGAGTGTGTAAACTTGGCTGCAAAAGTTGCGCGCAGTCTGGGACTTAAAGGCGACTGGATCCTGAGCGTCGGAGCGACGCCTACTGCTCATGCATCTATGCACAATGGTACTTTGAAGACGGAGGGAGTGCTGGAAATGTGAGTTTCACAGATAGAGTCATTATCCGCTCCCCTGACAAACTACAAACAAAGTCACGCTGGCTGCTACTGCATGAACGACTTGCAGCAACTTGCCACCTCACTGATTGGTGAAGACGATATTTCTTACTATATAGCCTCACGAATCACATCAGTTTATCACATCAGAGACGAGGCAATGTGTGATGCTGGAGCATTGGCATTGTCGAAAGACACTGGCTCTGCACCTGGATATGGTCAAATCATTCATCCAGCTCACTTGAGAAACTGGATTGTTGGCAGAATCAGTCAAGAGCATGGAACTCTGGTGAGAAGTGACACGTCTCCAAAAAACGACGATGTTCCTCAATGCGGAGAATTGATTAAAATTGTTCCACAGCACGCTTGTCTGGCGTGTGCTTGTTATCCATGGATCTACGTGATTGATGGTGGGGACAATGTGGTGGATGTATGGGTACCATGGAAGGGCTGGTAGGGGTCCGGGGAATGCAGACTTGCTGGGCTGTATCAAGTGCTTGCTAAGAACTGAAATGGACTCATTTGTTTGTTTACAATGTTTTGCAGGTCATCTCTACTGGTCTTTCCACAGAACATGTTAAAACTAGATACCCAAAGCTGAAGTCAAGCCGCTTGGCCCAACATCACTTTCACCTTCAGAAGTCTATGTAGATTGGTTAGCGGGAAATTTTCGAAAGCTGACATGAGCACTTACAACATAGCACGATGTTAAGCCACCATCCACCAGGAAATCGGTTCCGTTGACAAAGCTTGAGTCGTCCGAAGCAACTTAAAGTTAGTCTCAGTTAATCACTGGATACGTACGGAATACTACTGCTTTGGCTTGTTCTACTGCTTCTCCGAAACGTCCCATCGGAGCATGAACCAATCTTCGAGACAGCTTTTCGGGAGTGTTCAGGTATTCCATGAGCATGGGCGTTCTCAAGGGTCCCCTGTGGTATTCTATTAGAACCAATGTTCAAGAAACGGAGAGACTCACGGGCAAAGTGCATTAAATCGAATGTGTTCACGAGCATGAACCATTGCAAGCTCTCTTGTCAAAGCAAGGACAGCACCTTTTGATGCAGTGTCTGGACGTGGTGAGAGAAACACTTCGATATCACTTACAAGCAAGCTGGGAAGTGGCTGCTCCAACGATAGCGACCAATGAGGCAACGTTGATGATGGAGCCGCCGCTTTTCAAATCGAGTTCTGGATTCGCGGGATTCTAGATTCTGTCAGTATACTACGAGTTCCTGATATACATTACCCTTTTCATCGCCTCAATCGCGTGTTTGCAGCCATACCAAACACCTTTGACGTTGATGTTCTGAGTAAGGTCCCAAATTTTGTCATCAACTTCAGAAGCATTCCCATCACTGGGATGCATGATTCCGGCATTGTTGAACTACTCAAGAATCAGTAGTCAGTCGATTTTTTACGACTCACCAGGACATCCAGTCTGCCCCACTTTTGAACGGCTGCTTCAACCATCGCAGCGACGTCAGACTCTTTCGACACGTCACATTTCACCCCAATAGCCTCCGAGCTTGGGAAATGCTTCTTGACTTTTTCAGCGCATTGAAGGATAACGTCCTCATGCAAATCCGCCATCAGAACAAGAGCACCCTCCGAAGCGAATTGAAGGGACGTTTCGAGACCAATGCCTCTAAAAAGGGAGTTGGTAATGAACGCAAGTGAGTGTGGTGTCACTTACCCTGCAGCTCCAGTGACAATACAGACCTTGTGAGCCAGACGAAGACGACCATTTAAAGCTGACATCTTGAGGGTAGTGCGAGAAGAGGATAGCAGATAAGAGATTTAGGCTGTATAACACTACTTGAATATAAGTTTATGGTGTAGCGGTCAGGCAGCCGCTTAAAAACCAAGGCGGTCTCACGGTCCGATCGTTGACACCGTCCGTCATCTAAAGTGGCTGGTTTGGTTTCCATTTGTTCATACCTTACAAATGCACACGCTTACATAAGATATTACCCATCACAATTCAACAGACGGTCACGAGATGAATGGACTGTACTTTAAGTAGCTGCTACAGCATACACAGATTGACTACGACATAATTTCAACTCTTGACTTCTTAGGCATCCAATCATACCGACACCTTATGCTATTACTGAACACAAATTAGTGTTTCTAAAACATAGCCTGAATCCCAAGCCAAAATCCCAGCCAATCATCCTAATTCTAATCTAAATCTCGCCACTGTTACAATTTTTAATTTCCCCTAATTGTGCTTTTAATATCGATCGAGTAAGAAATTGTCGATAGTGTTCAAATTCTCATCAGTCCTCGCTTCAGTGCAGGCAGCCCGAAATTTGCGTGGGATTCTCGGTGCTTAACATGCAGTCTTGAAACTTATTTTGATCGGGTTTGGTGAATGTTCTGTATGAATGAGCTTAAGAGTCGCACGCTCTGTTTAGCTTATTGATTCCTGAATGCCGATGTGGTTCGTCAATCAAACGTCATTGGATTTCCTCGACTGAATTCTGGTATAGTCTGAACAGAAAAATCACTTAAATTGCGTTCTCCCCCGAACCTCCAAAGGTTTTAGATTTAACCTCCTTTAAAAGTCTCGGTAAGGTCAAATTCAAAGTGGTGCTTAGCATGGTCTCCTCCGAAAACAGCGGCATCTTTGTAACCACAGTATGACGCAGAAAGTACGACAATACCCTCTGTCTGCTGATCGTCACTCCCCACTCCCCGTTCAACTAAACATAAGCCAACGGAAACGTACTTCGATGCACGACATCGATCGGGAAACTAAGACAAGACTAAGCATGATACCACAGTCACGAGACTTTTAATCTTATCAGCTGGACGATGGAAACTTTAACTTTCAACACCTGCGGCTTTGCTCGGTGAAACTTCGGTCTTTAGTAAAAATTTGCATAAATCTGTATCTCGACACTGTATTCCTCACCATAACAGTAAGTCGCATTGGTGACACCACTGACCTCAGTGCTTAGTGTCTCTCAACAAGCTCGCGCAGCACTCGCCTATTGTAAATATGAGCTCTCGACCCATCCAGTGCTCAAAGATGCAGAATTTGTGGCTCGTTTGGATATGAACTTCATCACGTTGTTTGGGATTTTGACAGAGCTGTATGGGCATCGAATGGACTGTTTAGACTCTATCCTAGCCTTGATCAAAGCCATGGGAGACAGTTGGGTGGAACGACCAGGATATCTGAAAAAACTCGACAAGGAGAGGGAAAACGATCGAACTTGGTTCCAATCGCATAAAATGCTCGGTGGTGTTTGCTACGTCGATCGTTACGCCAAGAATCTCAACGGGGTTAGGGCGAAAATACCTTACTTCAAAGAACTAGGATTGACATATGTGCACTTGATGCCGTTCTTTGCAGTACCGGAGCCTTTCAACGACGGTGGTTATTCAGTTCAATCGTATCGAGAGGTCAAGCCTGGCTTGGGATCTTTTGAGGATTTGAAGGATTTAGCGGTGGACTTTAACAACGCTGGGATTTCGTTGGTGGTGGATTTTGTTTTCAACCACACTGCAAACACTCACGAATGGGCCAAGGCTGCAATGGCGGGGAGTAGAGAGCATGAGGGGTATTATTGGATTTTCCCGGATAGAACCATGCCAAACGCTTTCGAACAAACGACAAGGGAGATATTTCCAGACGATCACCCGGGGTCGTTTGTGCAGCTAAAGGATGGGAGGTGGGTGCGAGAGTTACAACGCTGACCCTAGATACATCTGGGCAACGTTCTACCATCATCAATGGGATCTAAACTATACGAACCCCCTAGTGTTCAACGCCATGGCAAAGGAGATGCTCTTTATCGCCAACGCTGGGGTCAACATTCTTCGTATGGATGCGGTAGCTTTTATATGGAAACAGTGAGCAAAATCACGACCTTACTGACGCCAGACTCGGGACCGATTGCGAAAATAGACCAGAAGCTCATAAACTTTTACGAGCTTTCAACGCGGTTACAAGGATAGCAGCTCCTCAGCTATTGTTCAAAAGTGAAGCCATCGTTCATCCAGACTTTGTGGCGACGTATATCGATCCATACGAGTGTCAACTGTCGTACAAGTGGGTAGAATCATGACAAAGCTAACCCCAGTCCCCTTCAAATGGCTCTCATCTGGGAGGCGTTGGCGACTCGAGACGTTTCGTTGCTGAATCAAGCGTTGGAGCGACGACATTCCATCTCGTCCCTCTGCTCATGGGTCAACTATGTCAGATCGTGAGTACAATTATAGTCTGGCTTACCCCAGACACGACGACATCGGTTGGACCTTCTCAGACGAAGACGCTTTGGAGTTTGGAAAGAAAGGAGACGAACATAGGAAATTTCTCAACGCGTTTTATGTTAATCGTGAGTCTAAACACTACCCTCATTGACCCCAGGCCACCCCGGTTCATTCGCTCGAGGATTACCATTCCAAGACAACCCGGTCACAGGGGATTGTAGACTCACAGGTACCACAGCGAGTCTTCTAGGACTGGAATCTGGAGAGTCTGGTTCGATCGAACGCATCCTCCTAGCCCACTCCATCGTCATGTCCACTGGTGGTATCCCTTTGATCTTTCTAGGCGACGAAGTTGGGCAATTGAACGACTACACTTTCCTCGCCGACAGGTCGAAACAGAACGACACTCGATGGGCCAATCGTCCTCCGTACCCTGAAACACGATACCAAGACCGTGTCCAGCCCTCTACCGACTCTGGAAAGTTGTTTGCTGCCTTTCAACACCTCATCCGTCTACGTCAATCGACTCCTGAACTTGGAGGTGGTCAACTGGTTGGCTTCCATACTCACAACCCCAGTATCTTAGGCTACCAACGACCTGGTCTAGACGGTGCCAAAGTCATTTGCTTGGCCAATTTCTCAGACGAACCTGCATGGGTCGGGGCAGAAACTCTAGTCACGCTACCTGACACTGTGAAAGATTTAGTCTCTGGACAAGACATCAACGTTAGGCCAGGAATCCATCTCGGAGCTCATCAATATATGTGGTTATATTTTTAGTCCATAGCCAAAATGCACCATCTAAGTTTTCATATCTAATCAAAAGCACGCCCGAGGATAGACCGAAATTGCGGCAAATGACTTGGTGACATGGAGGCCCAAGGGGATTTGAGGTACCCGCACTTTTAGCGCGGTATAACGTCGCCATGCAGATCATGTGTTGAGTGATCTGAATACAATGTGGTGCCCATCGATCTCCGGCCTATCATCGGGACCACCAAAGTTTTACTACCATCGTTAGAGTCATGTGAGGAGGCGTGGTTTAGAATTGACATTATATAAACCCGGCCCACTGCAACTAAACTAATCCCCACACAATGTCCATTCAAGACGAAAAAGATATCAAACATCTCGAACAAACTGAACACGTCGAAAACCTAGGCTACAGCGCCGAAGGTGGTGGTCGACGTGGTACTGTAATTGCTGAAGATTTCGGTGTTTACATTAACGATGCTGCCGATGCTGTCGACCAACAGAAGGAGCAAACCTTGGGAGGTGCTGTCAGAATGTACCGATGGGGTATTATCTACTCTGTCATTTTCTCAGCGTAGGTCAAAACTTGGAAACTGAACTAACCCCAGTGCTATCATCATGGAGGGTTACGACACTTTACTCCTTGGTCAATTCTACGCCAACCCTACCTTTGCCCAACATTATGGTGAATTCGATGGTACCACTTGGCAAATCCCTGCACGTTGGCAAACTGGTCTCTCAGTCTCAGTTCAAGTCGGTCAAATTCTTGGTCTTCAAATCACAGGTTGGGCTTCTGAACGTTTCGGTTATAGACTTACAATGATGATCGCTTTGATCGCCTTGACTGGTTTCTTGTTCATCCAATTCTTTGCTCAGAATTTACCGACTTTGCTCGTCGGTTATATTCTACTTGGTTTCCCATGGGGTACCTTCCAAACCATGACGGTGTCATACGCTGCAGAGGTTATGCCTTTACGTCTTCGTCCCTTCCTTACCACATATGTCAACTTGTGTTGGGTCATTGGACAAATCATCTGTTCCGGTGTTAACCGTGCTTTGATCGACAACACCACGGAATGGGCATGTAAGTGCACCTGTATTTGATATATCTGACCCCACAGACAAAATCCCCTTCGCCGTCCAATGGGTTTGGCCCATTCCAATCTTCATCGGTATCGTCTTTGCACCAGAATCACCTTGGTGGCTCACTCGTCAAGGTCGTTTCGATGACGCTGAAAGGGCCATCTTACGTTTAACCACTGGTTTCTCCCAAGACGATGCCAAGAAGCAAGTCGCCATGATGCACCACACCAATGAAATGGAAAAGGCAGCTGACGTTGGTACAACGTTCTTTGATTGTTTCAAGGGTGTCAACTTGAGACGTACCGAAATTGCCTGTATCGTTTGGTTGATTCAAACAACTTGCGGTTCTCCACTCATGGGTCAAGCTACTTACTACTTTGAATCAGCTGGTATGACTCCCAACGTCGCTTCAACTCTTAACCTTATCATGTTCGTCGTCGGTGGTGTCGGTACCGTTTCTTCATGGTTCTTGATGAAACCTTTCGGTCGTAGAACAATCTATCTTTACGGTCAATTCATTCTCGCTGGTATCATGATTCTCACTGCTATTTTGGGTACGGTCGCCGTCAGTGAAGGTAGCCGATGGGCCATCGGTGCTCTCTTGATCATCTTCACGTTCACCTACGATATCTCAGTCGGTCCAGTTTGTTACTCGCTCGTCGCTGAGATCGGTTCCACCAGACTTCGTGCCAAGACTGTCGTCTTGGCTCGTAACTTGTACAACATTGGCGGTATCGTCGTCGGTATCCTTAACCCATACATGTTGAACCCAACTGCTTGGAACTGGGGACCAAAGTCAGGTTACCTCTGGTTCGGTACATCAGTCTTGGGTATCATCTGGTCCTTTTACCGTCTCCCAGAGCCCAAGAACAGAACCTATGGTGAACTTGATATCCTCTTCGAAGACCGTGTACCAGCACGTAAGTTTGCAACCACCAAGGTTGACGAGTTCGCCGCTGCTGAACGTGACGCCGCCCAAGGTGGTGCTGGTGGTGGATTCGTTCATTAGGTGGTGTGGAGGGGGTTTGAAGGTGCGGAGGGAGATATGGACAGGATGTGAAGATGTGAGAGAAGGACGATGATGTAGCTATTATAGTAACAGACGTGACAAGTGAGAAGTATAGTTCGATGCATTCATTCTTTGACCATGATGTGGGTGTGTTTGTGTGAATGCCTCCGTGTCCGCATTGCGGGTGAAATAGGACGTAACGCGTTATCAACACATTACCCTCTACCTTCATCAACACCATGTTACTCTCCTGGTCCCAACAAATCCTTTCCAACACTATTGGAACCATTCGCACGTCGACACTCAACACCTTCTCCTACGTTAAACAACACAAATATGCCTACACCGCTTTGTCCGTTGGTTTCTACGGTACAGTTTTGGGAGCGATGACTGCCGCAGCTTATTATCCTCATTTACATGAAGCCGCTCTCAAACGCACAACTGAGTCGTTGAACAAATACAGTCTAGGTCGGATCGTCGTTGAAGCTTACAAGAACGGTCGAATTGGTCTCGCAACGATCCTTACATTCAGCGTCAACATGGTGTTAGGAAGTGGGTTGATCACTCTACCATCGTTCATCGTCCCTTTCTCTGGTTTAGCTCTTTCTGCTTTTAGAGCAAAAGAATGGGGGTTGATCTTCTCACCAGCTGCTGGTAAATTGACGATTCCACATGCGATCACTTTGGTCATTGAGGGACAAGCCTATGTTCTGGCGTCATTCGCAGCATGGTTACAAGGGGTGGAATTGGTTAAACAAGTCTCCAACAAACAATGGTCCTTTGGTTCAGGTTTAGCGCTTACTGGAGCGATATACAAATCGATCACGTTGATTTTAGGTGTAGCGGCGGTTTGGGAAGTTTTGGAGGTTGTTTATATGGGTGGGAAGAAGGGGGTTTAGGCGAGGTGATGGTGAGTCGCTGCGGGAATGTCGCTAACCTTAGATCATCTGTATCACCTCTCACATGTATCTATAGTAGTCTTATGTAAACTCTGCTCCAACAGTTTGACATAGTTTGCCCAGTGTCAAAGTTCTCAGTAACTCTTGTATGCTGAAGACAACGAAGCCCTTGTCGACAGTGCAACATACCACCGCGGATGCTCAGAACAAACGAACGTGTTGCTGAAACGATTAAAATGGACTGATGATCGTGTTTGCATACATTTAAATAAAGGTCGGGCTAATCGAGTAACTAGTCATCCCTTAGCCTACGTCCCAAGGGCATAAACAATGTATAACTAACGTCAGCGTTGTATAAACCCCCACTCACCACCCAGGCTACCACAATCAAGCATCCCAAAAGAATCGCTACCCCATACATGGTCTTGCGTCCGACTTGCCAACCATACGGAGTTTCTTGGTCACTTTGTCTAGCCTTTCGTCCAAAGGCGACACGTTGCTTTTCGCTCATACGTAGCGAATGTCCCAACCAACGACCATCAAAGTAGTCGTACACAGGTCCCCAGATTACTTGAAGACATTTCAAACCGATCAAGAGGTAGATGACCGCGTCATAGGAGTTGGTGGGAGATAGATCTTGCTACAAAGTGAGTTCAGTCCGGGCATCTACTCACAATAGCACCCGCTACAACTTCTAAAATAATAGTGTTGGCGTTGGCGAACGCTTTCCAGACACCAAAAGCTGTTCCAAGCAAAGTATCGTCGTTGACCAAGATCGGGATACAGGCGATAAAAACTAATGCGTTGGTGGAAAGGGCAAACGAAGAAAGAATGATAGGAGCTAAAGGGTGAACTTTTGTCAAACCGATTAAAGCAAAGACGACAATGTACATGACGGCGGTGATTGAAACTATCGTCAGTGGGGTCTCGACAAGACCTACCAAAAGGCATTCTCCACCCAAATCTATCAAAGAACATCCCCGCTACAGGGGTCAAAACAATTGGAATGATCCCCTGGAGAGAGGAGTTGTAACCAGCAGCCAAAGTCGATGTCCCTCTTGTGTTGGTCTGGATATCAGCGAGATTCGCTGTATAGGTCGAAATGACTGCGTTTTGAGGAACTTGAGTAGCGGTCAAGAGGAGAAACGCTCGTGGTCTGTTGTTAGTTTTGTTGAGAGGTTACTTACAATCTGCTCAAGGTGTCGAGACCAATTTTACGTTTCGACCAACCTTCCTTGGCATGGGCGGCTTTACCTAGTTTCGGTTGATACTGCTTAGGAATGCTACGTTCATAGGCCCAGTAGCCGATGACAAGAAGGAGATTGACTCCAGTGGTGATGGTGGGGATCCTGAGGTCAGTGTTGTCTCTCTGTCTGCTCACCATAAAGCCCATCCCCACCAACCGTTGATCGTACTCATAGGCACTGAAGTACTTCTCGAGATGATAGTCGTGATTCTCGACCATGCAATGTCGAGGGCGAATATAAAAGCCAATCCTGAGCCTTGGAACCAATGAGCGTAAAGTTTTGATTGAGTCGATTCGATCACCGTTGATCCAAAGCCCATTAGGATTCGACCTCCAATGAGTAAACCGTAATGACCGGTGTTGGAGGACTGTTGTGAGAGATAATCTTAGCACAACCTACAGAGGCGGAAACGATTGCACCGATGAAAACGAAGACACTTGAAATTATGGCCGCACTAACGTCAGCAGGATCGTGCTACAACGTACTAAGTCGCACCCCAATGATCCATCCCTATACCACCAATGATCGGTAGAATGGTGTTGACTAAACTTGACGCAGATGCGATAGCACCGTATTGGGCGTCTGATGTCAGGGAAGAACGGTATTTTACCCACTATTGATACCCAACTGCTTGATAAAGGTGGACTTTAATGGACTCAATGTGTTTTCGCAATAACTCGATCCCGTTGAAAAGAAAACGATCATGCTGAAAGCAATGAGGCGGTATTTTAACGGGATAAGAGTTTTGTCAAACGAAACGTCGTCTTCAGTGGGGAGAGATGGGTCATCGTGGTCGCCATGGAGGTTATGTAATTTGGGTACAGTGGCAGTATCGACGATTGACTCTGGTTTGTCAAGCGGTGCAATTTTTTCGTCTGCTGTAAGAGTTGGTGACTGGTTCATGATGATGTTGGTGGAGGAACAGGAGGAAGTACAACATACTGTATGTTATATACGGCTTTTTCTTTTTCTTTATTTTTGCCAAGACGGTGCGAAACGTTACCTTCCCAGTTCACATCTTAATCAGATAAAAACAACTGCGGCCAAGATTTCGGAGATAATTGTCAAATACCATCGTTAAGCATAGGGAGAGAGGCGTTCGATCGGGTTTCCAAACCGACGAGGGTGGTGTCAGCGTGGGTCTTCCCTCTGCTCCTCCTGGACCTCGTCTAAACCTGCTCCTTGACCCTTTGACCAAGTTCGACTTGGAATTGGACGTTATCTGATAAAGCCCACGTGCAGCGGAAGTAACTGCGGAAATGAATCGGCCGAAAAAATTCATATACAATACCTCTCTTACGCAGTGAATTCTAATCTGATAACAAGCGTTGTATCCATCCATCTACATCAACTACAAATAACGACTTTGCAAATGATTTGATCTCTCCTCCATCACCATCACCATGCAGTCAATCCAAATATCCATGCTGCCAAATGGTACTACCACCACTCAACATGGTCAAAACAAACCTCGCAGATTCCATTGGTACGGTTCACGTTATTGTATCGCTTTAACTGCTGCTGTGGTGCTACTCTTGGTGATTCGTCGTCTCTCACATTCGAATCGACGTACAAAACCTCGATGGAGACATCTCGCAGCGGTCAGCGCTGCCCAGCGAAACTTTCTCTACCTGTACAATATGCCCAAATGGTTGTATGGTCCGGATACTGTCATAGACACTGTTTGGACTTTGGTCTATTGCGCAGTTTTCTTCTTTTACGGGTTGTACAAGACAAAAAGTAGGTGGTGTCACGAAGAACGCTAACGTCAGTGCTCGGGGGTGATCAAAATACTGCAAATCAAATGGGCGTCATTGTGAGTTACACAAAGACTCCACTAACCCCAGGCATTCTCTCAACTCCCCATCATCATCATCTTAATCCAAAAAAACAACCCCATCTCTTACCTCACAGGGATTACGTATCAAAAGTTGAACTATCTTCATCGAGCCTCCAGTCGTGCTTGCCTGCTTTTCAGTTGGATCCACGTTATCCTTTGGTTAATCCCAGTGTAGGTGAGAATGATGACTCGACTGACTTTAGATGGGACGCTGGTCATATCGTACATGCATATATCCTTTGGGTAGGTCACTTTTAGTCCCCACTGACGAAAGGGATACCTTGCTATCGGTGGATTTACTCTACTTTGGGTCACCTCCTTTAGAGTCGTTCGACGAAAGGCATACGAATTCTTTTTGATCGCACATATCGTTGGTACACTGTAGGTTTTAGTCATTACCAGGCTGACCTCAGAATGTTTCTGATTGGAGCCTTCTTCCATTGGTACCGTTTGGGATATTGGGTCTGGGTATGTATCCCTAAAGTTCTTTACTGACTTTAGCCTGCACTCGCCATTTGGATCGTTGACAGAATGATTCGTGGACTACGGACCCTGCGTTTAAACTCCAAAGATAAATGTAAAATCAACTGCAAAACGGAATTACTCGATCACGACGTTTTTAGACTCAGAATCCAAAGGAACGGCTTCAGATGGAAAGCTGGACAACATGCGTAGGTCTATACCTTGACACCACTGACGGCAGATTTCTCCTCTCCCCTTCAATTTCGAAATATCCTCATGAAGCTCACCCATTTTCAATCGCCAATGTACCTACAAGATCCAGTAACGAAGCGCTTTTCTTAATCAGAGTCCATAATGGTAGGTCATTCTCATGCCTCGGCTGACCTCAGGTTTCACTCGACTTTTACGCGACGCGATGACTGATGACACCCCAATGTATATCGAAGGTCCATACGGGTCGTCTCACTCTTTGTCTTCCTACTCCACAGTCGTTCTCGTCGCAGGTGGTACAGGAGTCACATTTACTTCAGCATTCTTCCTGGATCTCATTCAAACACACCACCACACGTCGCCATTGCAAAGACTCAGACTGGTATGGCATGTTCGACATACGTCCGATGTGACATGGTTAGCGACATTACTCAACGAAGCTGCAGAATTTGAACCCGACTTGGAGGTGTTCGTTGATATCCATGTGACCAAAAGTCATTCCTCTGATGAACCTTCTATATCGGAGGGATTGATGGAACATCTACTCGAAGACATTGTTCCAGGATTCACTCATCAAGAATCGGGAACAGCAACACCGATCGTACCGTCAACACCATGGGAGGAGACCACTGACACCCTACCTAAATCTCTGTCTGACGCTTTGGGACTGACTCCCGCTTCCTCGAGTTTTATCCGCTGGCACAGGGGTCGAGCAGATCTAGAACAGGTCATCGGTGAGGACGCTGAAGAATGTGGTGGGACGATGCATGTCTCAGGTGGGTTTTTGTTCGGTTCCGTGCTGACCTCAGTCTGTGGCCCTGTTCAATTAATTCGTGCAACGAGATCTGCTGTTGCGTCTGTAAACAATCCCCGAGCTGTTCGACAAGGTCAATGTGTGGTGGACTTTTTTGAAGAGACCCTGGGAGCATAGTGTAGCCATCTGTTGTGTAAAAATGTTGTATTCGTAATGTATTTCTGCTAGCATCACTTGGTAAGAGCATTAAATCCCATCTCTACTAGTTATCTATGATCTCTCCATAACCTATTTTCTAGTCGTCACACCTACAAGCTCCTTCCCCTGAGCCCTGCATAACGATCCGAAAGCTGAATCCTGCTTAAGTAAGTCTTGTATCCATCCACCTTTGTTCCTGTCAGTGATTGTGCGACAATGGAACGTCACTACCATGCATTATGACGTCTAACTCCTTTCTGGAGACACACTGTAGTCAACAACTGCTACGTTATCCAACGATGGTTTCTTAGATGATTGTCCATATTCCGGTTGCACCAATCGTGAAGTATGTTGGGAGCTAATGTCAGTTGGTACTCGAATGCAAGCTTACGGATTTCTGGAGGAATAATCGCAGCTACAACTCAGCCCAGCTTTATCTACAACTTACTGGACGTATGCGCGTAAGACCCCATCGAGACTGATGTCAGCGGTGTAGCGAAACTTGATTTACCTTTCAAGAACACATCTGAGGTTAGCTTGGTCGTTGTGATAAACTCACTGTATAGTCTCTCCTACATCATGAGCGAAATGAAGTGAACTTCCAGCAGGTAGAATGACATCAATTTCCACAATCAAGTCGTCACTGTTGTTAGATGGTCCATATCAACGACCCACCCTATATGATAGCATTCCACCTCTCCAATTTCCAAAACTGGATTGAATCTAGTCACCAAATAAAGTACTCTTGTAATGTTGTCACGGGAAGCAGATTTGCCGGACACTGCTGTTAGCTGAGCCTAAGCTAGACGTACAATTTGCAAAATTCTCAAATAATGTCTTGATCCATTCCACAATGATATAAGTTGACAACACCATACCACCGATGGGGTCGAGCAGAGGCCAATTGACTTTTGTTCCGATAAACTAAAATTAGCCAGAACAGATCATAAACCCACTGGGAAAGCCAAAGACATGACATTGAACCAAACATCGTTCTCAGCGTCTTGAGCCAAGGCTTGAACTCCAGAGCTTGGGATTCGAGAACACCAAACCCACCTGTCATCAGTGATAATCACTCCCCCACCTACATGACAGACTTGACTCCAATCGTAGCCAACATTGTACCCATCCCAATCCAACTCAAAGCCACTGCATCTTCGTCTACAGGTCCAGTTGCTCGTTTAAAGGATTCGATGAAAACTTGAACAAAAGACGCAATCATTGCAACGGAGAAAATGAGCTAAAGTCAGTGTAGTCGCATCAATATACCTACAACTCCCAGAGGTTCGAATCGTCTTTTACCAGCGGGATACTATTGTCAGTTGAGCTTGACATCTACTCACCAAGTGTTTATCCGATTGAATTCCAATAGCCCAACTGGTGCCCAAAATAATAAACGTGCTTAAAAGGTCTAGAGACGAATCGACAAGAGAAGCGGTGAGTGAGATCGACGACGAGTAAAGTACTGCTACTGCTTTCGCAGCAACCAGGAGAACGTTCACAATGGTGTTCACTGAACGTTAGCTGAATAACAACTGGACCCACCGTTGAGAGCCAATTTAGCTATCCGTTCTCTCTTGGCTTCTCTGTCCTCTTCAGGTAAAAGAGCTTCAGTCTCCGTACCAGGTTTTTGAATTTTCCAAACACTCCCACGACGCATCCAGTCTGAGTGATTCTGATTACCCTCCAAGTCCTCTTCCAAATCTCCAACAAGTCTGGTGTACGTGTTTCTTCTACCCATAAGTGGGGATTTGAAAGATTTCGCAATGGTCGATGGTAATTCTCCAGACAGTAACCCGTCAACTTCCACATAGTGATCATGTAGGAGAGCAAGATTTTCGTAATACGGTCGAAGCTATCTGTAAGTGAGATATCAAGTGGAACCTACCTTCCTGGGAAGTTTTTTAATCTCGTCCTCGTCAATGGGAATGGTTTCGAAAACTTCACTCAAATCGTGATGAGATATCATACTACAGTTTAGTCATTGGATACAAGTCCCACCTACCCAGCAGAATGAACCTCCTCCATTGTCATACCTCTACGAGGTCTAGTTCGGACTGGTGCATTAACATTCACGATACCAGAAGTAGCGGGACCATTGACGTTATACAAGCTGGCAGTTTGTCCGTTCAAATCTGAAGGTAAATCAACATGTCTTCTTGGTGGTGTACTGATTCCACGACGATTGGTGGGTCTTGTGGATGTGTTTGGTGAGGTTGATGGAGAAGGGGAGGTCATTGGGACTGGATGTGATTTGTAAAAGACAAAGGGGATGGTAAATTGAAAGTTTATCTTTGTTGTCGCCGAAATTTTGAATTGTAATTTCCATTTGTCAACATCAACAATATACCAAGTTATACTACTACATCACGCATGGTACCACCCCCTACACCGTTCCATCTACTACGAACACATCATGCTCCACTAGCTGCGCTAAATTTCAATCAATGCAATACGTATCTCTACGCTGGAGATCAACATGGATACGTTTCAATCACGGATTTGAAGATCAGACGAGTGGTAGCATATTGGAAAGCCCATCAGGATGGTATTCTAGGTGTGGAAGAATGGGAAGGTGGTTTGATAAGGTAAGTAAAGGTCTATACACTGAACTAACGTCTAGTCATGGTCGTGACAACAAGATACATTTCCATGAACCTTTACGAAAACACACCGGACTTTCTTTATCCTCTGGTTCTGGTAAACTTCATGATCCACCAAACATACTTCAATCCCTTGATACGAATTCACTCAACTTTTGTCGCTTCTCCCTGGTAGACCTCAGTAGCGATGCATCGACACTATCTACGAAAGGGAAAGGGAAACAAAGGGAGGCTTTGTTGGCTGTTCCAAATTTGTTGAATGCTGAAGTGGTGAGTATGTGTTCAAATTTGACTAACAATCCAGGCAGACGTCTATCATCTACCCTCGTTACAACGTATACATACAGCGGTGAACTACAAGCCTAAAGATGCTAAAATAACACCTATCACGGATGAACAAGGGCTGGATCATTTGGAAGGTCGCTCAGGTCTCATCATGTCCCTTCATCTTGCTGTCACATCTTCAACCAATCCAATTGTAAATCTAGTAATGGGATTCGAAGACGGTCGAGTGGAGCTCTGGCAGAATACCAAATCACTATCATCACTTGAAATTCTGATCTCTCCCACTTCAACTTCTGACATGGAGGTTCATCAATGGAAGTTGATTTGGGGTGGGAAGGAGCATAACGAAGCGGGTATTTCATTTCAAACGATTCCACTGACACCTAATAGTGATGGCTATGGTGGTTGATAAAAATCTGCAATACGCTTTCACAGTTTCAGCAGATCATCTTTTGGTTCGATATGATCTTGAATTGGTGGGTTCAGTCAGGGGGTACAACTGACCATAGGCTGTACAAAAGCTTCAATCTCCAGACACTGGGCGACAACTCATCAAAACCACCTCCGTGAAACAAATAGGTAACGCTTCGTTGTCTATCTCTGCGGATGACAAGGTAGTAGCGGTAGGAGGGTGGGACGGGAGGTGAGTAGTCAACCAAGTCGTAGCTGAATGTTCAGGATAAGACTGTTCTCGACTCAAACATTTAAACCGCTCGGGACTCTGGAATACCATAGAGACACCGTACACGTTATAGCGTTTGCGAACCTAAACTCAACTTCCACCCCAATCGACGACGAGGAGAGTATAGCTGAGACGGAAGAAATTGGGATAGACAGTGATAGTGAGGAAGAAGATGATATAGATGATAGACAACGTTGGATGGCTAGTGGAGGGAAGGATATGAGAATTGCGCTGTGGAGTTTGTTGGATTTTTCAGCGGGTGCATAGAGTCCTTGATGTTACATCATGATATCGGGTGCTTCTCTCTTTGAGTGAGTAAACAGGTTAACCAGTGTACAGGTTCAATGACATGACCCGTTGAAACAATCTCCTACTCGTCATCACTATTCTCCTCGATACCAGCAGCGATAGCAGCTTCCCAAGCATGTTTGAATTCTCCCATATTCCTCCCTTCCCCCATCTGTATCATCTCAAGCGGCATCATACTACTCTGATAGATCGGGGCGTTCCTGTTAACATCTGGATGAGAGCGAGAGTCGATAATACGTAGAACGGGTAGTTGAATGGCATCTGAATTGATGATATCTCGGAGGTCGTCGTAGGTGAACAGTAGTGGATCAGTTGATGATCTGTAAGGTTGGAAATCGATTAGGGATGCGGAACGGTTATTTGCGCTCATGTAAACATCAAAGACGTCTGGGGGTTAGTCTGGTTATTGAAGTCACTTACAGTCTCGACCACCTTCGAAATGATCTCTAATCTCATCCTCCCAGAACACTCGAACTGAATCTCGTATGACCGTTTGCGTATCTTCAGGTTGTAAATGGTCGTAATAGTTTAGGTCTCTTTGTGTGATACCTGTCATGAGCTCCCAGTCAAATACCTACTCACCAATCAGTTTACCATCCCGTACAAAACATCTAAACTCCCTTGCAGGGTTCATATCAACAAATCTCCGTAACACCAATTCGATCTTCAAAATCGTCTCCCCTTCCTCCTCACATCCAGCGTAGACAGTCTTCAAATCCAAATCATGAAAGATGAAATTACTTGATTTGAGTAAGAGATAAATATCAGATGGTGAAACGCAGTACAGTGGTCCATGAGCCGTTTGGGGGAGGATGAACGCTGCATCCTGTTCATCAGTACTGATATAGATTTGTGATCACCTTTGGACTCGTCCAATTTAATTTTGGAAATACTGAACCGTCATATTCTTTTATTGCTAACCGTATTGCTTCGTTTAATTTCGGTAAATGATACACAGGAGCTGATGGACCAGCTGAGTCTTGTTCGGGTTGTGTTGTCGATGTGAGTCTATCAAGGTTAGTTCACGGACTGAACTATCCCCAATTGCTGGACTCACCCATCACTTCCCTCTGGTAAGAAGATCGAATCAGCTGCTAGCCACTACTAGAGATCCTGATATCAGCACTGAATCGTCAGACGACTAATACCGTACCTCCAAAAAAGCCTCCCTTTCACCCAACTCGTCAAGATCAACAATCGTCGAAGCCGGTGTTATATCCTCGAACAGTTCGTACCATGATGATAGTCTTGTAGCTTCTATTTGAGCTCGGGATAGTGATGGATACGTCTCGTGGGACGTTGACGATGATGCTGTTGGTATAGGCATTGTTAATTTTGACAGATTGTTTAGAATGAGTTGGAAAATAGAAACATCTCGAGTCAAATAAATATGCAGTTGACATGTTTGGTGGCAATTTCTTGTGGCAAAAAGAACGATGATAAAAACTTATACTTTCAGACAGGGCTTCCAATCAACGGGTATTCGTACTGAAGCTCATCAAAACACTACAGAACAAGTGCTCAATAATTCTGTGTATCCAATCATCCAAGAACCACCATCTATTGAATGAAGTTCCCACCACGAGGTGATGGTACAGTAAATTCGTAGAGGAAATCTACCTGACTTGGAAGTATTGAAACCGTATGTGCCCTCTCAGCGACGTGTTGATATACTAATCGCCTTCCTAGAAGATACCAGCGGTCGCATGGGGAAGAGTGCTCAAATGCAAAGATGAAAGGAGGATGGTTTAATCTACATGGCACCTTGCTTCGAACTCCGCTTGCTTTAATTTGAACCATATCAGTCCTATAACCTCTCTCTTCTTCTTCAACGTTCGAAACCAAAATGTCAACAGATGAAGAAGACGATTACTATCAAGAGGATGATCCAGAGAGATCTCATAAATGGGTACCAAGAATGTCCTTGGATCAGTGTAGCAAACTGCACGAGTTTATTCCACGTTATTGTGAAGCGGGTACAATCAAAGAAAGCACCGCGGAAGAGAGGGAAGCCTTAAGAGAAGCGTTAATCAGAGAGAACATTCCAAAGAGTAGAATATCAAGTTGGATGAAGTATAAGGTACGTCCGAACACTCCAAATCGACTGACGTTTCAGGTGAAGCCAGATGGAGATGGGTTCAATTGGTATGAACCTTTCAACCCAGCTCGATCAGAATTTGAGATCTCCGGTTGGGAAAAAGCGATTCATTGGCAACCAAAAATCTCTCAATCCGTCCTAGACTTCCTTATAACCAGAAGAGTTACGACCAGAACGTATAGTAAGCGAGAATTCAAAGACAACCTACGAGATGCACTCTATAGTACGAGGCTTAGTGATGATGAAATCAAACGTGTTCTAGTTTATGAGGTGTGTTCAAAACAAAAGTTTACAGAGTAACTGACCCATGTGCAAGGTTGTACCTTATACCGACGAAAGGTCTCGGAATAGGTTCCATTGGTCAATCAAGATGAACATTGGGAGAACTAATTATACTACTGGACTGTCTACAGAAAGTTGTGCTTAGAAGGGCGTCGACATAAGTGTAGAGTATGGTAAAATCAATTGCTTTGAGAGTTTGTAACCACCTTCAATGGGGATGCATCGTTTTCGGGATGTCTCAGTACCCTTTGCCTTCAAGAATAATTCAATCCTGCTGCGACTTGAAGAGAGTATTCACCTCCATGAACGGATCTCCAAAGCACTTCCAATTCCCTCTTTTCATTTCGGAGCAGAACAAGAGATTCATATTTTCTGTAATTTTTCAGTAGACGATCTCAATGCTAAATGAAAGGTTGTTAGCGAAAAATATACTGATATAAGTTCATCGTCCAATTGTCTCTCCGATCAGAGAAGTCTGAAGACTTCAGCAATTTGAAAGTTAGAAAAATCCAATTTACATCGTAAAATCTACACCGAGACTAGTTAAGGTTGAATCAACTTCAAAACTATCAGAGTAAAGTGTTAACGATCCCATGGTCAACAGTTCGATCTTGAATGAAAAATCGGATACCAACACTACAAACATCTCCATCAAGCTCACGACACCTCAGGAAACAGAAGAACTTGACGACAACATCCATCAAATAACTGAATACCAATTGAAAATGATCCATGAAGTCATAAGAGGGACCTGTTATGAGGATATTTACAGGGATTCCACCCTCCGTGAAGAAATTATTGATAAACTAGTGAGATCGTCGTTCATCGACAGGAAACGTGCGATGATGTTAATCGATTTTAAAGTGGGTTTGGTCGCTTGTTTCTCAATTTCTACTTTATGCTGATCTGGGGAGTTTAGGTCGAACCGGACGACGATTTCAAGAAATTTACTTGGTATGAATGGAGAGGTGGTGATGGGTTTTGGAAAAATAGATCAACTGTGTACCGAGAACCATCTTCTGGAAACCTCTGCACAAGATCATTGACACCAGTAAGAGAAGAAGATGAGGTCATGGAGACATGATAATACCTTGTATTATACAAATAGATTCTATGTATATTCACTCTCCCCTAGCTTTCCAAACTCCAACTTCCCCATCTTCACCGCCACCAACGAGCACTTCTCCATCCCAATCAACAGCTAACAACCTTTCACCGAGCACCTTTCCATTCTTAGTGACCTTTTGTTCAGCCAAAGTCGCCGCCTTCGAAACAGAGAAAAGAGCATTTTTAGGTGATCTGATATCCCAGATTTGGACAGTACCAGAGTAAGTTGCTGTTGCCAACGTGAACGATGATTTTGGATGAGTTCTGATGGATGGGATTGGGGAATTGGTTTGGAGGGTGAGAGAGATAAGTGAGGTTGCTAATTGTCAGTCTACGTCCGGTGAGAATCACATACCCTCTCTGGTATCCCATAAACAAATGGTTCGATCCATGTTCCCAGTTACTAGTGTACCTGAACCATTGAATTGGTCGATACAAAGAGCGGATTTATCAGATGGTCCTTGCTGATATTATCAGCAACCTCCAAAACATCAACTCACCCTAACAACAGCGCCGACACCATAATCGACCTCCCAGCCACGTACACTACCATCCCAACCTGCACTCCATATTCTAGCGTTCTCTTGTTTATCCCAAACCAATCCCCCAACTCTACCTTTATGACCTCTCATCACACCATCTGGGGACCTTCTCCAACCGCCCTCTCTCCCTACTGCATCACCGTCATTGAAACCCTCAATCGGACCTCGTTCTTCATTTCCCATCTTCTTCCTACGTTTCTGTCCTGGGAGATAGGATATTGGTTCAGCGGGTATAGAATGTTCAGTTGGTTCTTCGGTTGGGAGGTTGTAGAGATGAATGTTCCCGTCCCATGAGGCTGAAACTATGTCTTGGGACGTTGGACTGCTTATTATAGATGAGATGGGACCAGTGTGACCGTGGAGGGTATAGATCTCTGTGGCAGTGTTGTTTTCACTAGCTGCTATATCTGGTTCGAGGGAGGGTAGGGAAAAGACGTGTACTGCTCGATCGACTCCTCCCGCTGCAAGTAGGATATCCGAGGTGGTAGACGTCGGTGATATCCAAGTACAACATGTAGCACCTAAAGAAGTGGGAAGGGGTAAGGTGTATAAAGCCGAGGACTCTGGGGAAGGGTTGGTCGAGAATGGGAGAATACGTAGATGGGACAAGTAAGACGAGAGGAGAATATATCTGCGAGAATCAGTACAGGTATTGTCTGAAACGATTTCACCTACCCAGGTCTACCCAAACTCAGTCCCGATACCCAGTCTTCTTGAGGTAAACTAGCGACTTTGGTGGGAGGTAGCAAACTCTCAATATATTCAACATTGATGGTTGTTTCCTCGTCATTCCCTCGATTCCTTTTGACCCAATTATCCAAACTCCCACGTAAGACTTCACCTTCAACGACGAAATCAAATGGAACAGGTCGTTTACCATCACTACCATCGTTACTTAAAACTTTATTGATAAGTTCTGACAGTTGGAATCGTCGCCAATCTGAGGGAATGAAGTACGTCGATTGGGGGATAGAATGGGTTGTTGATCGGGTGAAGAGATTGATGGGGAGTTGACGGGGAGCAGAGGTTGAGGAAGTCGATGCCGTGGGCATGGGAGCATCTGCTGACATGGTGATGATGACTTTTATGGATTAAATTAACTGAAGAATTGAGAAGAAATGCAAAATAAACATTAACAAACCAAGGAATATCGATAATTTTGAAATTTCCTCAAAGGTCACGTGATCCGTGCTTAAGAAACCCATATGCATGCATTAACGTACTACTTAAACCACCACCCCCCAGTTCACCTTCAACTCCAACAGCAATGCAACAACTTCCAACCATCTTACCACCCCACCTACCAGATGGAAGTGAAGGACCGCCAAGGAGTAAAGAGCGTCAAGAGAATCTCATAAGATTCCAAACAGAGCTGGAGGTGGGTTGAATCTTCTTATCCAACTGATCCACGACCAGTTTGTTCAATGTCTCTCGAACCCACTGTATCTCCGTGAACTAGCTGAACAAAAATATACCACCGATCCATCTTTTCTGAATTATCTGAAATATCTGGAATACTGGCGTGAACCTGAATATGTTGGGTTTATCATGTAAGTGACTCACGTTGTGTTCAATTCTGATACCATTCAGATATCCCACTTGTTTGGTTTATCTCACTCTTCTACAGCAATCTTCTTTTAGGGAGAGATTGACGGATCCGTTGTTCATTGGAGAGCTGGCTAGGATAGGTACGAGACATTATGAGACTTGGTGGGTGTTGGATGTCGTCGACTGTTTATTAACCCACGGAAATGTAGGCGAGTAGAAAGGAATCTCGATCCGAATGCTTCAGAAGGAATAGCAGAACCATCTAAAGGAGAACCATCTACGTAAACGGAAGACCAACAGATATACTCTCACGTTGTAATTTGATGACATAATGATTTCATAACTATATACAAATCCACTTCCCCTAGGCATCAACAGCCTCGCCCATCGACCATCTACTGACGACCCCAACTCCACTCATAGAATCTAAAACTAATAGATTGGTGATGGGTTTATCTTTCTTAGCGAGTGCGCGTAAAACGTCTTGTGCGAGTAAACCGCCGAGTATAGCTAAAGTAGGTGGGAAGAAATGTGTAGCGTGATTGGTAAGATGTCTATTGGGAATTAGCTCGCCGTTACACTGGGAATGTGGAACACAAACTTACTCAATGACATCGGAATCGACACCAGGGAGTGAATTTTCATTAATTCCTAAAGCTACACGATATTTCTCTGCAAGCTCAGTTACTTCTTCCAATTCACCTTCAGCACCAGTGGGTAATTTAGCATGAAGTTTTTCGAACTCCCATAGAGCTATTATGAATCAGCAACCACGGGTCATAACCCAGCTTGACCCACCTAACAACCCAATAGTTAGTCCAGGAGCTTTATCTGCGGTATTTCGTTTCGTCAAACCTCTGAACGGTGAACCCCCCCTCGTTGCCTCTCCATGTGGTAGATTCCAATGTGTGGAATCTAAAACTGAAGTCAAGGAGGGGTACGAAAGTGTCTTCTTCGCTAGGCCGGGAGCAGGATTATTGGGTGCTTGAGGTGGACTAATCGATATCATATCAGAGGCCATCACATGAAAGACTTGGGTGAACTCACTTGACAACGAAATCGTACTTTTCACCGAGATCAGTAAAGATGTATCCGTAGAATCCATAAGAACCAGCCCCATAGAACAGACTTCCAGCTTTACGTGCGGCATTATCAATAGCTTCCTATTGTCACGGTCAGGTTACTCTTTTGACCCAATGATGCACCCACATTCTGTTCCCTATTCAAATCACATCCAACGACGATATCGACTTTTTCACGTTTCAACAATTCGATCATAGCGATTTCGGCTTCTGGAACAGTAATCTCGTCTGTTGGGGAACGAACGAACGGTGAAAGAGTATTGAACGATGACAAGTGGACCAAAGGGTTGAGCGAGGCAATTTGAGGTAGGGCTGCTGTTGTTCTCTATTCCATTTAGTGATTGTTATCTCCCTGACTCACATCTTGACCAACGGCCCCGTCCTCTTCTCTAAATAGGAATCCTCCACCCAGATCTTGATCTGTGACTACTCCTTCGTCCATTATTATCAATCTCCCTATACCGGCCAAGACAAGATTTTTGATGGTTTCATGGGCGAGTGAACGGAGTGAGAGGAGGAGGATCGTTGACGAGCGCATCCTGGGTCGATTAGAGTAAGTCAGGAAGAAGAACTAGATATTAGAATTGAGTGGAAACCGTCTTACCTGTTCTGAGCTTCTAGACCCCATAATCTAATTTGACGATCATAAAGTGAAGCTTCATCTAGAAATCACATCATCAACGCCGTTCACACTCCATGTTTGTGGCCAAGACGTACCCTCTGTGATTTGACCATGATTAACTCCATTGGGAGGGTCTATTTGCTCAGTGGTCATGGTGAAACGACTGTTTTTGTTGATGATTTTGTCGTTGTTGTTGGTTGATGTTGAGAGATGGAGATTTCGAACGAAATGATGAAATATCTGAGCCTGACATTTCCGAGTTTTAATGTTAGGTACAGAAAAGTTTCAGAATTTCAGAATTTACATTTTAGCACTCTGTCAACATTCAATCATCTACCAAAATTCACTTCATCTTCTGGAGCAACATACTTCAAGAGGTATAAACCAATAGCTCAACATGACATCGTTCGATCCTGCTGCTCATTTACATAAACAAGGTTGGAAAGGGAAAGGAACAGGTACGTCCAGAGAAGCAGACATTTTCAAAATTCGACTCAATTTCTCACTCTTCGTTCTGTAGCTCTTAAACATGGTCATTCTACTAGACCTCTTCCTGTCGTTCAGAAAAAATCGTTATCTGGAATAGGGAAAGACAGAGATACGGCTGTACCATTTTGGGATCAGTAAGTCTATCCACTTTACACCTAAATTCCCACAATATGCTCATCAGATAATAGTATATTCGCTACGACAGCTTCATCACTCTTTTCCTCAATCTCCTCAAAGTCAGCTACACCTGAACCTAGTTCCAAACCCTCTTGGGAGACGTTATCACGGTCGAAACCGGCAGTCTCAGCTTCTGTACGATCAGGAAAAGAGATCGCTCGTCGTGGTCTATACTCCAAATTCTTCAGAGGGGAAACGTACTCAGAAGATACTACACCTGAATCGGAGGATGTGCCTAAGGTCGAGATTGTTGAACAGGATGTAGTACAACCTGAAGCTTCTGGTTCTAGGTCGTCTAATTCAGTTGAGAAGGTCGAGACGAAGGAAGAAAGAAGGGCTCGAAGGGCTGAGAAAGCACAGAGGAAGGTTGAGAAGGAGTTGAAAAGGCAGATGAAGATGGAAAAGAAGACGGAGGGGAGGGAAGTCAGTCAGGAAGAGAAATCTAAGAGTACAGGGAGGGAAAGGAAGGAGAAGAGTAAAAAGAGTAGGAAGAATGAGGAAAGTGGTCGACAAGGGATGGATGATGCCAGTGATGGATCTATAGAGGTCGTGGTCAAGGTTGAAACTAAGAAAAGGAAGAGGGATAAGGTCGAGGTCGAGGTCGAGGGGTTGTCGAAAACGAAAATCAAGACGAAGACGAAAAAGGACAAGACGGAGAAGCGGGAAAAGAAGGGAAAGCAAGCTGATTGATCGAGATGATTATAACACTATATACCTGACTTCGTGATCGTATACCCTTCGTGTTCATGAATGAACTATCGACGTCCAATGTGAATGGAAGAAAGGAATTAATTTTACTTTGCCACTGAAAAAAAATCAATTAAAAAAGTTGAATTTCCATTTTACGTGTTTACCATCTACCACAATACATGATCCTGTAATGATCCTAATTACATCTAGATGATATAGACCATAGAAGATAGACGATCCTCAATGACACCTCTAATCCCAAGTAGCTTCCTACCTCGATTTCCAAAATCCCAGACTTCTCTTGAAACATCAATCATCCCAGATATCCTAGGACACATTTCAATTCTTCGAGAACTATACATCCCACCTATACATGGAGGGATCACAGCTGATGATACAGGATATGGTTATGAACCTGTAGAAGTTAGAGGAAGAAATGGAGGCACTAGTCACGGTCTAGGATTGGAAGTAGACATCGATTCCTCGTCATCAACACCAATTCGCATACCATCTCCAAACGCGAAAGACGATGCAAACCAGGATGACGAGGACGACACGTTCGATTCTGAAGACGACGAAGCTCATCTAGATCCATTCGAACGTGAATGGTCAGAAAAATGGTTAGGTGGTATCATCAGACGAGCTCAAACGACGGCAGAAGAGGATGAGATGGATAAAGAACATGAAAAACAGTTGGATCTGGTTCTAAGAGAAGCGACTGCTGTTCTAGCTATGATGGCGGGGACTTCAGGTGAGTAGAATATATCAGGACTTGCTAACAAGTGACCAGCTGCTGGATCTCTAACTCGTCATTTACTATTCCCAATCTCAGCTTCGTTGGAACCTGCTTTCCTGGCTAGGAGACAAAGTACGATAAATCCAAATTTATCCCCTGAAACAGCCAAATTCTTGATCTCACTCTCGACTTCACCCAGCACAAAGTTTAACCCAACCTTCTCACCAACGACCAGTAGAGGACTCTCGATATCCCCAGAAACTACCCATCGAAGACGTCGATCTTCGACTCTCAAGTCTGATCTCTCAACCTCAACCAGACGTATGAGTACGATACGTCGACGTAAACCAGCCATACCGATCCTACTTCATGACGCACCCATGGCTGATCACCTAAGTGTCGGGGTACAAACTTGGGGAAGCGCGATTCTGTTAGGGAGGGAAATGGCTTTGAGACCTAGTGATTTTGGACTTTTCTCGTCGATCCCTGGTAATGGGACTAGGGTACTTGAATTAGGTGCAGGGACAGGGTTACTTTCGATTCTATGTCGGAAATTATTAGATCTTCATCATACTTCTATCAACGGGGATCAAACGGAAAATAAGAGTATAGTGGTAGCTACGGATTTCCTTTCGTCGGTCTTGGAAAACCTAAAAATCTGTATCGACTTGAATTTCCCTTTGGCAACAAGCTCAAAGTCGACAATAGAGATAGCTAAATTAGATTGGAAGACGTTCCCAAAACATATGAACGAGAAGAACGGTCTGAAATATGTTGAAGATAGTACGCCGGGGAAGAGAATTGGGAGCGAAAATCGAGACGATGTTGAAGCAGGCGGTATCGAACAACAGGAGATCTTGCCGTTTCTGAATGAACCTTTTGATTTGGTTTTGGCGAGTGACTGTGTTTACGATCCGACCCACGCTAAGATGTTGAGGGAGGTGGCTAGCTGGTGCTTGAGACTACCTTCTGAAGACGGTTCGGATGAGGGTGGGACGTTTGTGAGTAGATTCAAAATTCAATTTCATTGCCATTAACTCGACCCAGCATATCCTCTCCCCAATCCGACCAACCTTCACACCAGAACTCGAATCAATCGACCAATCCTTCCCCTCGCTCTCAACCTACCCACCAAAAGACATTCGATATTACACGACAACCTCGAAACTTGCCGAACAAACACTGTTCGTCGATGAAATCAGTAGTCGCTCCGTATCGCTCTCAGTGCTTGAGGATTTACCTGATGGGATCCGAGGTGAGGGTTTGGGTTTGAGTCGCGGATTGAAACTTGGGGTTAGGGGTGAGAAGAGGAGTGTTGCGGGAAGGAAAGGGGAGGGGAGGGTTGATGAGGGTGGTGGATATTGGTGGTGGGAGGTTGGGTGGGGGTAGGACGACAGAGTGTATTGTTGAACCAGTATATTGTGGTGATGAAATTCCATGAAGACACAATCTTTTTTATACCGATGCCTGAAAGGAAGGATCTTTATCCGAAAACTGAGTTTTATCGGTGTCTATCATTCTGATGTGAATGTGACTTTTCAATTCAACCCAAACCAGGTTATGCTTTGAAATCAGGAGGTAATGATGCCAGGCTGACAATTGACTTCCATTCTAGACGTTCAGGAGATATTTCCGAGTATTCCCATAAAATCAATCTTCCAAACTCGTCCTTCGCTGCTAAACCACGACGGCGAGGTTCAAAAGCCTTCCATTATTGTTTAGATCGAAGCTCCGCCCCCTTGAAAGAAACCCGATTCGGCCTACTACACGATGAAGTCTTCTACGAAGGTAAATGTCGTTTGACATCCTTTGAAGACGAGAAGGCATGATAGCAGTATCTCGTCTAGACCTCTTGTATATTATCTAGAGATCAACACAATGTTTGATCTTGAAAATGTGATTTCTTTTTCTTTTCCCTCTTCACAATTTTGTTTTTCGGATTTCACTTGAGATTGGTTATCCATTAGAGTTATTGATAATTTGTTCGACGTTGAATGCTGTCTTGTCTTTGCTGATTGTATCATCTGAAATACTCACATTTTTACGTTGACATCGCATAATCCTATCCAAGTGAGTATTTGATACACCGATATCGTAGAAAGATAACCCAAACAATCCATTAGATGTCCATCAAAGCCAACGAAGACGAGATTCCAAAAAACCCAAGTCCTCAGAAGAAATTCCATCTCGAAGGCGAGGGCTCGACCCCTCCAGAAACACAGCCACTTACACCACCCCATTCAGCTGAAATACGTATCAACAATCTCATTCTGACCATCACTTCGGTCCTAAAATCGTACTCTCAATTACCGATCGACAATCAATCCCCGAGTTTCCTAGCCTCACTCCAAGAATTCCAGAAAAGGGCTGTGAACCTCTCACCGAATCCACCACCGATATCGCCACCTATCAAATCTGTATTCTTCGATTTATCACCCCCGACATCAACTCATACTGAGACCGGAGGGTCTCCGCCTCCCAAGGTCCTCAGAAGCGAAGACGTCGAGAAGTTGGAGAGGGAATGGTGGGAAAGTGAGATTTGTGTTTCGTGGTTCGGTCCAAGACCTGGAGTTGGCCGTCCTGGTAGAGAAAGTAAAGCAAGGAGAAGATCCAAGGTTTCTGATATTCAGCGAGATGCTAGTTATGTAGGATTGAATGATGAGTAGAACATCGTTGAGTCAGCTTCCTGCTTGTTAGTATTGGGTTTGAGATATTAGTCATAGGTATACTTTATTGATATTGTTGTATTATTATTTCCACGTTCTAAAATCATTTTCGTAGTCATGTATGACCATTGGTGATGATCTCTGATATAGGTATACATGCAAGGTATCGACCATCGGAACTAAGAGAAATATTGAACTTCCACTCCAACACTACTGATAGGTTTGGCGTTGAGGAAATCAGAGACAACACCAACGGAAACTAGACAGTTTCGTATACGAGATTCGTAAAGAACAGCAGTGGTCTGGAGTCAGTAATGACAGCAGCAAGTGACCTACCCAGTTACCAGATATTCTCGCCTTCAACACGCCATCCCTTTCGTCGTCACCTGTCGTCGAGGTTGTAGGGACAGTCTTCATTCTCTCAGTCTCCTTTAAGGGAATCGGAGAATCAAGTTTATCTTCCAAAGATACCTGCTCTACCTCACCCCTGAGACTAGCAGCATTTACTGCCAGAGATCTAGCTTGAGCTTCTTCGTCCAAAGCCACAGGTTCACTTTGAAGATCTCGTTTACCCCGCCGTCTTCCTATCCACCATTCCCCTCCTATAGACAAATCACTCTCGTAGCTATACACGTTCAAGCCGAATCGTGAAGATACCGCTACAGTAGGAGAGATCTGTGCTGAATATGCGGAGGATACAAATCCAATGAGAGGGTTGTACAACAACGTGAGGGTTGTGGGAGGAGATGGTGGTGGTGAATTTGGTGAGAGAGAATTTGGGGGGAGGGTAGAGAATCTAACACCGGTTGAGACTGTATCATTAGCTTAAGTGTACAATACAACTTACTTCCGAAACTTCTCTGTTTAGCAGAGAAGTAAACTTCGCCTCCTGCTGAGAATCTCCCCCTCAATCCACCCTCCATCATATCCTCTTCGTCTATTCGCTTTCCATTAGATTTCAAAACGTCCTCTATAGTAGTCGGGGCAACATCACTCCAACCGAAATTGTATAAACCCCTCATTCCAAACATCCCATCTTGAGCTGAATACGTGTATTCCCCATTCCATCTTCCAGTGTCGTGTTGAAGACTGAGTAGCACGTTACCTGGTGTAGGCGGTGTGGACACGGTTTGAATTGATTCAGAAGCTTGTTGACTATGTGGTGTCGGGTTGGTCGTCGACAGAGGTCTTGTGGGAGAAGGTGGAGCTGGTTGATGGACAAAAGCAAGACAGGCTTGTAATGTTGGTGCTAACCGGGTCGTAGCTAAACCAGTGAGCTGTAGAGAGGGTAGATGAAGTCTGGAGTAGAGTAGGAAGTCTGGTATCAGCTTCTGTATTAAACAGATCTCACCTCGACCTTCAACCCTTTTACCTCCTTGCCATATTTCCTCTTTTCCAACTGGTCGTCGAGGGGGTGGATGGATTCTGAATCTTTCGATAACGTTTTTGAAGGATGCAGTCCGCGAAGGTCCTATCTGTCAAGTCAGAGGAGTCAACTCAATTCACCTACCTCTTCAAGTGGGACCGAAGTAGTGATATAAGATATTGATCCGTTCAATTGAGGTAATGCATCCAGTGCATAGGAAGTGAAGAAGATAGGTGTAGGTGCGTTGGCGAGTTGAAGAGTCAACGATTTAGGAATGGGAAAGTCACTGGAGTGAGCAGGGCGTTTGGGAAGTTCAACCTACATCAAAGCTAGGATGTATGAGTAGGTAATTCTTCCGTGACAAATGTAAATCACCTACCAGTACTCTGTTTTGTGATGTTACTGTAAAGATTCATCTCATCCCATCCTATGGCTTCATAGTAGGTCCGAAGCAGAAGGGTCGAGAAATTGAGCATTGTCGTTGTAGAGTTTCCGCTTATTAAGCTATGCAGCCTTCTACCTGATCGACCTTGCTATTGTCTTCTGATACCTCCAAGCTAATGCACTTGATCGTAATGTTGATTGCAGAGACTGTAAGATATCTCAATCTTAACAACAACACGACCCTCTAATAACGTTAATCGATCCTACCAATTCCATTTGGTGGCGAAGTGCATGTGGCTCAGATTGATACCCGTAGATGTAGATAGATAGATCTACTGGTACTTACCAGAAAGAAATCAAAGGTTGCAACATGATTTACTTCTTATACCGATACCACAGAACTGAAGCTGTGCAAATGACCGAAAGAAGTGTCAAGCTTCGAATGTATAACGCAAGTGGAGCCAAAGAAGACCTCTCCAGATTGCTCTTCTCAAGCCACCTTGCTGTTTTTCCTGGTGAACTCTTCGAGGCTAGGGGTGCGACTTCGACCTCAAGGATTTCGAAATTACTTGCAAGGCGGATGATGTTCTGTGGTAGTCTATGTGGTTGTGTTCTGATGCTGTGAAGGATAAGTTGAAACCGGACATGACATTATGATCAAGCAAAATGCCACAAGAAGTAGGAGACATGATGTCCATTGACTTGATCCTTTGTTTTACTTCGAAGGCAAGACAGTGGACATGGTAGCCTCAACTGCAATGTATCGATTTTGAGTTCTTCTATCCAACAAGTATATACAGTATCCAAGACATGAGTGAAATCAATCAACCATCCCTCAACGCCGAAACAGAACAAGTCTCCAGTGAGGTAGGTGTGTTTGATCAGTACTCAGTACAATACTAACAACCTTTCCCCCTTTCCCCCCGCTTAGCTAACCTCGCAATCAGAAGCTTTCAATCCTTTAGAAGGATTGCGAACCATGAATCTCTCCGATAGACTGATCTTATGGTCATCCAATAATGGAACTGTTGGCGGAGATCTCAGAGAACGTCCAAGCAAGAGTTTCGACACCAAAGATATTCTCTCAGCACCCAAAAAAATCTACCTTCGCAGTGATACTTATGCTAAATTAGAAATCAAAGGTTACGAAGGTGAATACGAACAAGTCCGTGTTGAGAATTCTGAAAATTTCATTCTGAATAAGGATATAACTACTGGTTTACTTTTGTTTGAGAAGTATACGACTATCAAAATTCGTGGTACTTGTACTGCTATTCTCCCCAGTGTGATTCTTGAAAATACTCGGGAACCAAATCTGGATGCTCTTCTTGATGAGACCAACATGAAAGACGAGAAGAAAGGGTGTGTTATGTGTTGAGTTTAAATAAGTAGATACAGTATGATGTCAATTGTGGTAGAGGTTATGAAATTGAAGTATCGAGCCCCTTTGCAGTTCCGCAAACCCTACTACTTGTCTGCAACCAAACACATTGAGAGATTCATGAAAACATGATTGCATAAAATGAGCGGCCAAGCTCTTTTGGGTTGTTGTAAGTAATTATAAAGCTATTAAGATACAGTACGTATGTATGAATAATGTATAATCTAGATCGTTAAACGAGTGTGATAAGTCACTAGGACGACGTCATGATGGACGTTGATTGGTTACGACAAAAGAATGTGAGGTGATCAAAGTTCTACTTTGATGAACCGAATGATGAATGATGACAATTAAACCCAAAAAAGATACAAAAAAGCCCGGAATAGAATGATACGATGAGATGAGATGGATTCGAGGGGGATGGGAGAGAAGCGGTGAAGAAAAGTCGGTTGAAGACAATTCTTTACTTCTTGTGGAAGTTCCATGAGATTGGGAAGACACCTTCGTCCATGTTACCGTTGTTAAGGGCTGAGAAGAGGGATGGTGAAAGGTCGAGGGAACCGTAGTCACAGGTTGGACATTCGTCGGCAACGTACGCTTGGACGGTTTTACCGTTTTGGGTGTTGGTGATTGACATCCATTGACCACAGTTTGAACCACCGTTAGCCTCGTATTGAGCAGAGTTAAGAGCCTGGATGGGGATGTCAGTAAGGACTTGGACTAAGTGGAGTAGACACTACTTACAACAATGTAGTCGCTGTTAACGTTCCACCAACCACAAGCACCAAGACCAACTTCGAAGTAAGTGGCTTGACCAGTGTGGGTGATTCTGGTTTCGAGATCGCGGTCTTCGACCTCAACTGGAGCAGAGACAGCGAGGGAAGCGACGGCGAGAGCAGCAAGAGTCTTGAAGAAGAACATTGTAATGTGTATTTGTTTTGAGTTTGTGTGTAAAAGTGAGTGTAGTGGCTTTCGACTAGCGATGCTTTTTTAGTTTTGATTCAGTTGATTGTGTGGTGTTTGAATTGAGTGAAGAAAGAGATTCAATTCTGTCGAGAAAGACTGCATCTTTATATGTCTCTCCTCGACCAAAACGGGGGTCAGTCGGAACATCTAATGGTCCAGAACAACAATAGCGAAAAACAGCTTCCCCAGTTGAAATTTTTCAAGGCCATTACCAAAACAAAACATCTTGTGTCTGATCGTCCACCTAGTCTACATAGAATGTCCGAGTGATACATCCGATTTCGGGGGTCTGACACCAAAAAAGCAAATTTCCCTTGGGTGTATCTAGATAACCCTCGATAATCTTAAAGATCCCTTGTTGAACAATTAGTTACCTTGGGGAAACAGCTCAGTTAACATGATGGCTAAACAGGTTTCTTAACCGGCAAGGCGTCGATCAATCCCTAAAGGTGCGAACGCCAATTTGGTATTTCTACCTACAATCCCTAACATGGTCAAAAAAGAGGTAATGACGTTCAAAAGGAAGAGAAGCAAAGGCAAACAAAGGAAACGAAGAAAGAAATTTGGGGTTCTTCGGGTTTTATAAAGTTTTCCTTTTAGCCACAAGGGACGAAGATGGATTGTTTTACCCTGATTATTTAATTTTTTCACAACCCCGATTTTTCACCTTGGTAAGGAATTCGCTTACGGTAACAACGGCATTTGGTCTTATTGGGTCTGGACGTGCGTAAGAATCTCTCGAACGTTTAGGTGGTAAGCTTGATTTCCAGTATGGCAGTTTGAAAAGGTGTTTGACGGTTATAACAAGCTAACACTGCTATAGTATCAATGGGATCGTTAAACTTCCACCGGGAGGTCTTGTATTTCGACCGTGTATCCGAACGATGAAATTACATATTGTACATACGACGAAGTTCTATGTTTAACCGTCATAACCGTCCCCGATTCTGAGCTCAAATGTATTTTTGGTAGCAGGAACGAGGGGGTTTATGGCAATAACTTGACCTATTCTGATCAACCTTAAGCCAACATGGTTCTGTACAACCTGAATCATATTGGTTTAATGAATCGAAATTTGGTTTGCGAGATCGTCGGCAATCGATGTTCAGTGGGTTGTACTAAGGATATGCTTGGTATGGTTGTTACGGTCTAATGATTATAATGACGCAGTTTGACGATCTTAGCGAGGATGCACCGTGGTCCAACTTAGGTTATTTGATTGGACCCGATTCAAACGGACCGCTGGAAATATTGTTCATGTATAACCGTGAGTTGCACCATATGATTATGTGGATGCAGTGAAATTGGATTCGATCACCACCATAGTGTCGTACTTTGCTTACCCGTATCATACGGATTCTCCTTCTATGACGTTGAGGGTGTTATGGTGTGGGAGTGAGACCAACGTTCTTGGGGAGGGAGTTTGAAGATATTCAGCGTCGAGCTATATCAAGGAAAGCGGAAATAGAACACTGGGAAGCTGTGGGGAAGGCAGGTATGACGTTCAAGGCAATGTTCACTCCTCATCTCGTTTGCTTTCTTGACGATTTTCACTCACTCTGGAACATTTCCCTTGATTGTCCAATCCACCTACTCTCCTTTTCACCACTTCTATGCATGCTTTGATTAGATAAGGATTAGATGTTGGGTATGCATATATATAGTAGAAGGAGTAGCTCGCCACGTGACTTGATAAGGAATAATGACGTGTAAAAGCAGTCCAAGCTGAAACCACTGTCACCCACAGTCACCACTCAGTTTCAAATCACTCCAATCAAATCAAATCAAATCAATTTTATCCAGTGATGGCGACGAGACACTAAGTGGTAACGACAACGACACTAACGATAACGACAACAGAGGGCATGATGGAACCTGATCGTCAATCTTCCTTGTCACGCTCTTCTATACGTCCACCATCTTTACCTTCCATCATCATCGCACCTCATTCAGATCAACATTTCACTTCTCAAGTTGTAACATCAACTACCATCAATACACCGTCGTCAACAATTGATCATGTTGAAACGCATACTGAAACTCTTTCTCATGGCGTACCGACAACAAACACAAAACTTGAATGGACTTCAAGAACACCTACCACAGCTTATGAATTGGCTCTAGGTAGAATAACTAAAAAGAAAAGGGGTTGGGATAACTTACCAATCAACATCTTACAGTAAGTCAATACCTCCTCTTTCTGAGAACTGGAAATGACACATTCCAGCTCCATCCTTACCTTCGCTCAAGAAGACAATGATCTCGATACCGTTCTCCACGACGCCTATGGCAGCAACTCAAAAACCAATGAAATCGCTCAAGCGTTAATAGATAGAATTTGGTTCTGTCGAATGCGTTTGATTTGTTCAGGTTGGAAAAGTGCAGGTATGTCATGAAGGCTGGTCTGTATTGACGAATCAGTCGATTCCCATCCATTCTGGCCAACATACACACTCATCATTGAACCCTCTCGACTCCATGTATCAACAGTTGTAGATTACCATTCGTCACGTCTTACACCTTCGACACCATCATTCCCAACTCTCTTTCACCGATCAAGAGCTACAACCATAAACACTTGTTTAGCTTGTAGACTCAATCACCCCTCAAGACTTGGTCTCTATCCAGCAGTTTATAAACGACTTACTGGAACCAGTAAATTCTCTTGGGCGCCAACCTGTGATCGGCATTTTCAACATTACTGTGTCAACTGTTTAAGAGAAGACAACATTCCAAGTCCCACCAGACATCCCAAAGAATTGATCAGTCCGCATCCAGCTAAATGTCAGAGATTGTGCGAAGCGGTGGTATCAGATGTTGATGAGCACGGTGTTCCCCTTCCGCATCTAGCGAGTATCTGTTCGGATTGTCGATATTTCATCATCTATTCTCAAATCAAAAAACTTCTTGTTAAATGTGCTAGAGGTGGTGTAGTCACAGGTGATAGAGCGAATTGGAGATCGACAGTTCCTTTTCAGTTATATGTTCATGGTCGAAGTAGTGAAACGGCTGCTGTCATGGCGGCAAAGGCAATTGAGGAACAATGGCTTATTGATCAAACTCGGTACGTCGAACTTCGACCGACGGCTCTCAGTCTACAACTTCACATGAGACAATTGAAACTTCGCTATCAGAGAAGTAGGAAAGAAGAAGATATTAGAGAAACCGATAGACGACGTGCTATGATTGCTGAGATTGATGGTACTGATGTTAACGACGTTGATTGGAGTGAGGACGAGGATGAGATGAGAGATTATTATGATCATTGGGATAAACAAGATAACGCTAGGAGGGTCAGGGAGAAATTCAAGGACGATTACGAAGACGTTGATGATTCAGATTTCAACGATTACGATAGTGACGATGAGGTTGAGGAAGGTGTACTTAACGAATCTGTAAGTTTGATCCATGTTCACAGCTGACTATCATAGTACGCTTACAAACTTGAAACTGGATGTATTAATGAATGGATTAATGTCAGGATAGAATTAGGCTTTTGGGTATCACCTTCGGACGAAGTTTCTCAACATGCTGGCTCAAATGTTCATACCTCTTTTGCGCACATTGCGTCGAAATCAATCTTCCCAAATCTAGACAACGGTTTAGGCGGCATTTCAAGCCGGTCAATGGTCGGATTCAGCGAACGTGACGGTCTGATAAGACTTGAACCGACGATTGGAATTGATCATTCAATCGTCTGTGATCCCTTCTTACCACCCGATTCGATATTGGAACGATTGGACGAAGCGTTCGAAACTCGTTTAATGACAGTTTTGCAACGCCCAATCATCGAACTAAAGAATTACATCGCAACCATCGCCAAGGGAATCAATGGGGATAGAGAGGCGATCGCTGGATCGTTATCGAGTAGAGATTTGATTTTATGGTTTAGAAGACCTGAGATATGGTATAGAGGTCATTTAGCTTATGAAGCTAGGGTTGCTTATGGATTCTCCGAAGTGGTTAATGTTGATGACAGTGAAGAAAGTGATCCGGGTGGGTCATCGATTATTTCAGATGAGGAAGAGGAAGATGAAGGACTTGAGGAAGTTGGACAATCCCCTAGGATCGAAATTGTTGCTGAAAGTCAATCGCCTGTTGTAATGGATTATGGGATTAAAGAAGTTGTTGGTTCGGAGGATGAGGATGAAGACCGGGATGGGGATGGGGATCAGGGGATGATCGAAGACCAAGGACTAGGAACTAGAACCACACCTTCAGAAGAGGGGAATGTCACCACAACCACTGCGTCACCAACAGCGACTTCACCTTCGTTAGGTAAACGAAAAGCTTCGACTGAAGGACCAGAAGAGCATGCGTCACCATCTCAACCGTCCAACAAACGTCCTGATTTGAGATCAATCGATGATTTGGATCATAATGTCAACATTTCACCATTGGTTTCTAGTGATACAGATTCATCAAATAGCTTCACTGCACCTGTCACGCCCGAGATCGCTGATGGTGTCGTCCTAGGGGTAATAGAATCGACGTCCAAGGGATCAACTCTATCCACTCCCTCGGTTTATTCAGAAATACCAATTCTACCTGGTCCAGAAACAATCACATATCCAACTCCAATCCCACCACCTAACGTTCTACATATAACCGAGATCCCAACCCAAAGTATTCAAGCAGGATTCAAACATCTAATAATCCCATCCGAGCCCAACCAAATCCTCCCAACACCAACCCAACTAATCAACCCAATCCTTTCCAGACCCCACAGATATCAAGTATACAAAGACCACCGTCGTCCGAAAGTACTAAAGATGAGCGCCGTCCCCAACATCCCTGACGTCAACGATAATCTCGGACCAGGGTTTTATGGGATCTTACAGGACACATGGAGAAGTTCTTGGACGGATTGGAGAGTCTGTCATTGTACAGTTTGTACGAGGGGTAAACAGATTTTGGCGATTCGAAAAACTTTGGGTGATGATTTGTTCTTTTTGAGGAATGAGTATGATTATTGATTGGTTTTTGATTTTCTTGTTATTATTTGGTATTTATTTTCTTGGGTCTGGTTTCCGTTCGAATCGATTTCATTTACTCATCCATTCATTGTTCATGTTTTGTTATTATTTGTATGTAGACGTAGACTATCGATAGATTCGTGTGTCTTTTTGATTGTATATGATTGATTGATGCTATCCATCCATGATGACACGTCCGTTAGATGAGGCGAGGTCAACACTCAAGCATCCTTCCTTCTTCTTCTTCTCAACTCTGTTGAGCAACAACAACCATCATGTCGATACCATACATACCAATCTACCTCCTCCTCCCACTGATTCTCACCACCCTCCTAATCCTAAATAGAATATATCAACTCCTAAAACCGGATGAAACATACAAAGGGCTCCCAAAACCACCATTGGTACTTTCAACACTCCCATTCGTGGGTAACGCGTTGGACATGGCTGGAGGAGATGGATTCTGGGTTGGAGTCGAGTAGGTCACTTTCCTATTATGAGTTTGACTGTCTCTGATTTTAAATACCTTTAGAAGGAAATACGGTCCTGCTTTTCGATTATTGGCTGTAGGTGAAATTAGGACTTTCGTGGTTACTCCAAGTGTACGTTGTTACCCTTTCTTATCTCAAAATTCTCAATATTACAGCTACAAGTAACTGATCATGATCACTTGTAGCTCATTTCTCATATCTATAAAAGTTCAAAAACATAGTAAGTCCCAATCGCCAACATCCATCATCGATAGCACTAAACAACTACCAGTGATTTCTTCTATTTCCGTAAACAATTCCAAAATGTCATTTTCGGAATGGTAAGTCAACTCATGCACACCAACCTCGATATCCATTTCTGAATTGGTCGATGCAGGATCGAGAAGAAGCTTTTTCAACGGTTATGGATGACAAATTGTTTGATAATCATAAAAGGGGAATGCAGCCTGGTGCGATCGACGTCTCGGTTGGGAGATATGTTGATCAACTTGAACTTGAGTTAGGGAATTTATGTGAAGATATAGGGAATGGTGTTAGGGAGATCGATCTAGTTCAAGATGTATTTGAGATCATCGTGAGTCCATCCCATCTTTTCTCCTATAGAACCAAACTAACTCTATCAGTACAACGCCTCCTCCAAAGCCTGGTTCTCCCCATCCTTCCCCTCTTCCAAAACCCTAAAACCCTTCTTGGCATTCGACAAATTCTTCCCAGTTCTCAATCTAACAACCATCCCTACAATCCTACGCTCACCAGCGGTGAAAGCTCGTGAAATCATTCTCAAAGAGATTGAAGAATGGTGGACGACCGTTGGGAGTGCTGAACGAGGGTTGATGGCTCCGGCTTTGGTTGCTATGCTGGACGTTTCGGAGAGTGAGGGCTGGGGTTCTAGAAATTGGGCGGCGGTGTTTTTGGCTGAGCTTTGGGCTTTGGAAGCCAAGTGAGTTGGTATTTAGCTTCGAGTGTTTTTGGCTGATGATGTCTTGATTCAGTGCTCCGTTAGGTGAGACTCTGCTTC
This sequence comes from Phaeotremella fagi, assembly GCA_001599715.1. Taxonomy (NCBI): domain Eukaryota; kingdom Fungi; phylum Basidiomycota; class Tremellomycetes; order Tremellales; family Phaeotremellaceae; genus Phaeotremella; species Phaeotremella fagi. The sequence goes on along the minus strand of BCHU01000001.1, from coordinate 2,350,716 downwards.
CTTAAGAAAAAAACAAAGCTCAGTGCTGATGTCTTTTAGCCGCCGTGTGGACTATCGTAGAACTCGTCAGACGTCCAGAACTCCTATCAGAATGTCAAAAAGAGATTCACGCAGCGATCCAAGCGAATCCAACCCAAACACTCTCGAGTTTCCTGCACAACAGTCCATCAACGTTCCCCACAAATCTTCCACTTTTGAACAGCACATTCCAAGAAACGCTACGTCTCCACACCTCGAGTTATTCATTGCGACTAGTCACTGAAGATACGATCATTCCTTCGAGTCTGCTCAATGGGTTTGATAAAGGTAGTGGATATAGTTTACAGAAAGGTGATCAGGTCGTTTGCGTCACTCGACATAATCAGGTTCATGGGAGTGGTGATTGGGGGAATGATGCTGATGTTTGGGATCATACGAGATTTTTGAAAGAGAAGAAGGTTAGAGGTTCAATGATGCCCTTTGGAGGTGGTGTTTCGATGGTCAGTAGTGAATCCATCATAATTCAGCTTTCACTGACATATGACGATATTTCACCTTGACGACGAATAGTGTGAAGGTAAACCTCCTGTCACGTTGTTCAAGGATTTGGACTAACCCAACCTAGGTCGTCATTTCGCTTCAGCAGAGATCCTAACTTTCTTGACAACGTTCATCCATCTCTTCGATTTCTCATTAGTACCTGGATCAGACACACTCAAGCACGACAATCAAAGAATCGGTTTAGGGGTCATGAATCCCAAGGGTGGTATGAGAGTCAAATTGAAAGCAAGAGCTCATTAGGTGAAGAATTGTTTGCTGTATTCGTACATTTGTAATTTTACAGTATCCCCGTTTATTCTGATACCACTTCCTCTGTTGATATCCGAAACCGTTAGATGATTTAGTTGAGTGTTTTGTAGAAACCGTATGGGAATGATCGACCGTACGGGTTGAGTTTACCAACTGTGAAAGTAAAGCAGAAATTAAATCAATCCCAACTCGAACGAAAAGGATCATCAAAAGGATCAACATACCAAATCCACCAAGTTCAGGTTTGAGCGGCATCTACAAAAAAATCATCTCATCAGTCCGAGTCTCCCAAAAAGCGAGATGAACATACAGGACCATACTTTGGCCAACCATAATTAAAACTCATACCACCTCCAGTCAGCCCATAAACCCCAGTCCCACGACCTTCAACCATAGCCTTGACAGCGGGCGGTAAATCCCAAACTGGATATTCACCATGTAAGCAACCATGGTCTAACGGGACGTTAGCCCAGTATCCACCAGAGTTGCCTCCTGATAACATTGATAAATGGGGACCATTGAAGTTGCCGTTAGGGACGAAAGAGGCTCCGGGGAATGTTGAGAAGTGGGGATGGAGTTGAAATGCCATATTGTTTTTTGTTTTTTGGTTGCGAAAGTGATAGTTTGGTTTAGGGGACGATTAATTGCTTAGTTGTCATGAATGGTATTTTGAGAACAAAGGAAGTCACAAGGTAAAGACCCCAGTGGTCGATGACTCGTATGATCGAACAATACAGTATCCTTTCGGGGGTTTTGTGCATCTCTCAATGGCACCTTTCCTTAGTAACCATTCTGATACTTCATTCTCTGGTGGTGAATCCGCCGAATCGATCAAATCACTTCCCTCTCGAGTCCGCCACTCACTCAGACCATCTTCGCAAATATGTTCTAGTACTTCTCCATCAATCTAGTCTCTATCTAACCCAAACATCGCCAAAATCCTTCCTTTAGTACCAAGGACCACCATCCTCCCATCCTTCGACAGTAGCAAGCGATTGCGTCATCAACCGATGAAAGGATAACAAGGAGCAATTCTTTTATTGAACGAATGAACACCATCCGCCACTTCTGCAAGAATTCCCAGACGGTATTCGGTCTGAGTCCAGTTACTTCTGTTCGAAGACTCGCTGTATCGTCCGATAAAGAGTAGTTTTACACTTGTACACTAGGAAAAACAGTGGTATGTCAGGGTTGTGAGATATTTGACAAAAGAAATGAAAGGCAAAATGATTTGACTGGGTGCTTTTGTATTAGCCAACAACTTTCCATGCCTCTTCATAACAATAAGTGTTTAGATTTTCACTGTGTACAACTATGAACCAGCAACAACCTGCTACATATTTTTCAGACGAATCCATTACTCTCTTCTTCCTCTTCTTCCTCTTCTCCCACTCCTTGCATCCAGATCGAGATCATCGAGAGGATTCTCACGAGGAGGTATATGGAGTAAAATACTCAAATGTTCTGCCATTTTAGTTTTAAGAGTTTCCGGGTCTATTGACAATATGCCATATAGTTTTTGGCTGATTGCGTTATTTTCGATACCATTATGATAGTTGGCGATCTGGGTACCAATAATCTGAGAAAAATCTTGTAAAGATATTCTGGTAGGAACTGAGAATTCGTCGAATACTTTCACAAGCTGAGTACCGTTTGAGATGGCAGTATTAAAGTGGATTTTGGTGAGCAGTTCTTCACAGGGGACTGCCCAGAATGTGAAAATCACTTGGTCTGTATCTTGAGATTGGAGTGTGTTATTCGTAGTGGCGAATGTAGCGTTGAGAGAACCAAGACTTTCAAGATTTTCGCCCTCGTATCTGAGCTCCGCAATCGGCGAATCAATACGTGTAGCTAGTTCTGAGCGATGAATTGAGAAACGCCAATGTGGCGTTGGGGTGGGTGGGATGGTGATGGTCTCTATACTTGAGCTTTGACTACTTGTTCCATTCACGACGCCTGGCATGATGTAGATGGTTGACGATACAGTAGAAATAGGAGAGGGACAAGGAGGAACTAATCAGATGATAATGGTACATACAGTAGACCTCCCAAGCTCACAAAGGAGCTTGGAAGGCTTTACTTTGCAAATGAATTTTCACCTTTTTAGTGTGCCACATGCAGTACGTACGGTACGAACAGTAATGTATGAATGTTGCAGTACTTTACAGACCTGAGGTAAAATCTCATAAGAGCGCAACATCCCAGTCTGGGATATGTCCAATATTTAAGTTTGACGTTCTCATTTCATATTCTGTACGCGCTACATTCACTACTACAGAGTGCAAGCTCATTCGGTCGGATGGTATTCCTCCTCTACCAAGTCCCAATCACCTTTAACGACTCTTCCATCCTGTCCAAGACCATCCAAACCTTCCTCTTGGGTGATGATATCACAATCCCCATCCCACAATAACTCAGTAACCGCCAAAGAAAGCTCCTCCGGGTTGATCTCAAGTAGTTTCCTGAGTCTCGGAGCAGTTTCTGGTGCCTCTCTTCCTGGATAATTCGGGTGTTTAGCATTATCGGGGAAAGAAAGAATCACGGAGAGCAGTAGATCGTTGAACTCTGTTTTTGAAACATTAGCCCGATCAAAACGAGTATCCATATGTGCCAAGATTGGTTGGTGGACATTACGAGTACCGAGGATAGCGGTCATATGGACCCATGGGCACTCGCGTTCTATACCGGTGACTGAAAACGATAGGATGGCTCTTCGACTCTCATCCTCCGTCATACCTTTCGAAGCTACGTTCTTGATAGTACTCATAGAGAGAGCTGCGTTGATGTTGTACCCGGATAAATCAAGATATTGGGGTAGAACGAAACCTCTAGCAGATAAGAGATCACCTATTTTCTCGCTGATCTCCCAGGATTGTGGGGTGGTATCGGTTGTCTGAGATTCTTTCGAAGATGGCGCCATTGATACTTGTAATCAATTCGAATTGTTGTTGATTGGGGATATAGTAAAAGAGAATACTGTTACTAAGAGAAATCAGGAAAGTATAAGAAGGCCCTTTGAGCTATTGTTCGAAGGGAGGAAGAAGATATTCGATATCTCACATGAAAGGAAGAGACGGCGGAGATAACTTCTAAGTAAAAGTGTGATCAACGACGACATAACTCATTCTATAGTGTGAAAGACGAAGAGTCACTCAAGACTGCTATTTCAATCAGGCGGTATACAGTAATTGATGAAAGGGTATTGCACTCCGGTTCCTCGCAGATTTGCATCACAAAATTCCAACTACAATTACAATTCTCAAGTCTGACTTCGTTCCTTCTGTCAATGACTATACCTAAACTCGAATCTAACTAATCCGTACTTTCAGTCTCAAGACTAGCTTTACCGACAGTTGAACCCCCTCGGATGCTGGACCACGGGTAACTGGCGATAGCTTCAGCAAGCTCCTCAGGATCAATATCCAAAGCCGCTCTCAATCTTTCTTCAACATCCTTTGCAACATCTGCAGCATCCCTGCGGCGATATTGATCTGTGATTTGTTTGAAAGCTTCCTCTGGGAACGTTTTGAAAGATTGAACCCAACCCGAACTTGGTGAAATCGGTGTGTGGGGAATCTTTGAATGAGAGTGTACTGGTGACTTTGAAGGAGCGATCATTAATCAATCGACCATCCTTGTCGTAACCCATAAAACCAACGTAAGCATGCATGAGCAAAGAATCACTCGGTAGAACGGCTGGGTGAAACGTGGAAACCTCCTGTTGGAACATGAACACGATATGTTCTAGATCTACGTAGTAGCTTGGTGTATATTTAGAAGCTTGAACTCCGGATCTGGTGAGAGCGGCCGCGATACTATCGATTTCGGTAGTGATGTGTTGTTGTTTCTTATCAGCTTTGGAGAAATGTGGAAGTATAGAATGGTTACGCCTCGAAAGCTTTTCCTCATCTTTGTTGATGACCCATGAACCAGAAGGTGTAGTGGTTGAACCATGACTGAGAGTGTATTGAATAGTATCTTTAAGCTTGGGAATCACCTTCGAGAGGATTGACGATGAAGGCATGGTTATGTTTATATCTTGATCTTGATTGACGAATGGGAAGAATTTGTTAATTATGAATTATGACAACTTGGAGTTGATGTCGATTGGGGGATAAAATAAAAGAGAAACCTGTTACTGAGAGAAATTAGGAAATTATAGGGAGACCTTACAAATGCTGTTTGAAGGCCAGAAGTAATTTGATTTTTCACGTAAAAGGAAAAGGTGGAGCAATTGATGAAAGGATATTGCACTCCGGTTCACTCTGAGATTTGCATCATACATTCCAACTACAAATGCCACTTCTGTACTATACTACACCTTAAAACCAAACTTGACTAATCTGAACCTTCAGCCTCGACACTAGCTTCACCAACAGTTGGACTTTGTGGAATGGTGGACCATGAGTGACTGGCGATAGCTTCTGCGAGTTCCTCAGGATCGACCTCCAAAGCAGCTCTCAATCTTTCTGTGATCTCTAGGGGAAGTTTGTCACCTTTAACCCTTTCAAAAGCTTCATTCGGAAATCTTTTGAAAGATTCAACCAAGAAATCGGTGAAATTGGTGATGTTGGATTGTTTGAAATTGAGTCGACTGACTACTGTGAATATGGGGTAGGGGAAAGGATAGTCTTTTGAACTCGGGGTCGAGAGTGTGGCTTGCATGAGCAAAGTATCATCCACTTGATTGACGTTGTCGAATGTGAATCATATTTTTTGGACTTTGGTTTTGAAACGCGAGTGTTGATTGGCCTGTTGAGCACCAAGGCTCGTGAGACCTGCGTGAATACCTTTGAACGATTCTACATTACGTCGATAGTTATCTCTGATAGCACTATAGCTTTCACGCTCGGTGAATCCTAATCGCTTACCGAGTCTGATACCGTCTGTATCGACCACCCAGGCACCAGAGGGTGTAGTGGTTGAGCCTTGGCGAATAGTGTCTTGAATACTATCTATAACCTTGGGAATTACGGTTGAGAGGGATGCCGGCATGTTTGTATCTTGAGCTTGATCTTGATTGATGAATGAAATAAAGTTGTTTGTTAGAATAAGATAATGAAGAAGAAGAGAGTGGCGAGGGGAAAACTTATTTATTTCATGACAACTGTCGACTCGATTTTTTTTTTCACAAAGGAAAGGAAACGAAGGCCAATGACTCGTAATTTAGTACTCTTCTAGTTTCATTCGTTCATGACAGAAGGCGGTGTGTGGTTCGATTGATTTTATCTCGATATATTCAATACGGGGCTAGAAGACCATCATGCTCAGATGTGGCGAAACCACTCTGAAAGGATCGATCAATGTTCTGGACAAGAACTAGAGTCTACTAGGTATCTCCATTTGGAAGACTGCTTGTAACAAAGTGTCCACTATTTCACTGAACGACTCTCTTCAATCCATGAGATGGATGTTCGTTCTGAGGTGAATGCACGCTGAAAAATTGGTCGAAAACCCACAAATGGGATGAACGCCTTTCCAAACATTGGTGCGAGGTCACGTGACGATGTCCTCATACAAAAAGTTAAATTTCCATCTCTTTCTTCTTCTTCTTCTTCTTCTTCTTCTTCATGGGCCCGGTTCGATCTTTCTCTTTCAAAGAGAAGGCTCTCGAGCAATACTCGACTGAACGGAAGCGTCCCCCTCCCCACTCAAAAGGTGAGAAGGGTTTTGATTGACGTAAATTTCCTGTCGACGGGACAACGGCTCCCCTAAATCAACACCATCAATCAGTCTCGACTAGAGCATAATCGATCAATCAAACCGTTCATTAGGGATAAAAACCGAAGTGATGACTGTTAACGAATCATACTTTGGATAGGAATCATTCGCTCCCCTCTTTATCTGAGGGTCGACGTGTCTCTTTCTTTGAAATTGTTTTGATTGTTTTCTGGGAAGGTTTTTTTGATTTGATTTGTTTGTTGGACTTGTTGTTTGGTCGTAACCGTTATTTCATATTCCTACTTAATGGTGATATCACCTTTGAAGTTTTGGGACAAACCAACGGATTAACATTTTTTATCTGAGTCCATATGATTGTTTGTATTTTGACGCTGTGCTGTATCATATGAATCAGTTTCCGTGCAACGTAAGAACGGCAGCAATAGATTTAAGAAGATCTTGTTTCGTTCAACTGACTTTACACTTTTCCATCCATCGCCCAGCAATCATGTCATGTCACGAAAGCTTCCAACATTTCTGAAGCCATTCATACCAGGTATAGGACCAACATCCATAAACGTTGAAAGCTCTATCGTCCAAAAATCCAATTCAAAGGGAATCAACATCCCGTTTTTCAAAGATGATAAACATAGGCTACCGACGTTAAACCTTTTCAGGTCATTGATAAGATCCACGGGTATCCATTATCGTCTTCGTAATCACTTGGGTGGAGTAGATGATTCAGTAGATGGAGGTACCCTATCTGGGATACGTCGATATGTGATCAATACTTGGAGACGGAGGAAAGGATGGACGTCTATCCCAAATACCAAAGAATGGTTGATCAAACAATACGAGGTGGGTCAAGCTTAACACAACCAAAGTAAACGAACTAATCGATCAAAAGCTTCTCAACTCGCTCCAATCAACCTCAACCCAAGAACTGCTCAACCTAAACAAAACTCTCCAAACGTACCAAACCAAACCCCCTCCCCAAATCCCAAAATCCAAACCCCACCTAACAGGAGCCCATCACCGACCAACACTATTCAACAACCCTCTACCCCGACTCAAACCCCAACCCCTAAACGTCTCAATGATGATCCATAAAAGACTACGGGCGAGGGAAAGACGGCGTGAGAACTTACTCCAACTGCAAATGGGGATTGAGGAGATGCAAGCTGAAGTTGGATTCTGGAGGGGTTTAGATGACAAGGGAAACAAGGATTGGATAGGTGGTTGGGGTGGGTTATGTCTTAGCTTTTCTTTGGGAAATATACTGATTTGATATGTTGGTTTGTAGATTACGAAGCTAATTTACATTTGAAAGATTTGAGGATGTATATGGAAAGGGATCATTTGAGGTCGAATTCGAAATTTGATCAAGGGTTGTTGGAGAGGATTGAGAGGGCTCGTTTGAGAAGGGTTAGGTATTTGGAGAGGAGGGCGGGGGAGAGGAAGATGGGGACGAAGAGGGAAATCGAAAAGGTAACCGATAGTGGTGATAGCGCCAATGATTAGACTGTTGGAAATCCGCATTAATCTAAATGTAACATCGTTGTATAGATACAGAATGAAATTACGAGAACTAGCTCAATGATATAAGTAATGCAAGGTATATCTACTCCTCTTCCCCTTCACCCTCCTGTTGTTCCACCTCACCCAAACCCCGACCCCCACCAAAATCAGCTTCCAAAGCCCGTAAAAGAATTTCAGGTTGAATTCTCCCACCCAATTTACTTATCACCTCCTGAATATCTTTTTCGGTGATTTTGTAATCTTCATCGTCCTCGTCGTCCTCTTCTCCTTCATCGTCTTTATCAAGATTCTCATTATCGTCACCATCAGCATCAAGATTATCTTCTTCTAATCCCTCAGCGTCCTCCTCGAGTTCACCATCTTCAATCACGATTTCATTTCCATTCTCTTCATCCTTGTCTAAAACCACTTCATCCCCAACCTCCTCTTTTCCCTCCTCCCCATCCTCAGATCCAGAATCGGAACCATAACCACCCAAAAGACCAGTAACAGCTTCAGGGTTCAATTTGACCTTCTTAGCCTGCAGCGACTGGACAGCAGCAGGAGGAGCACCAGTTCCAGATCGGGATGACCAACCGTTATCTCTTTTCCTTGGGTTGGGAGTGACACTGATGCCAGGGGTAGGAACGTCTCTAGCTGGTCTCAGAAACACGGTACCAAGCTTCATCATTTCCTCCCATTCAACAACCGTGAAAACGTGAATGACGGGATATTCTATCCAACTCAATCCTTTAAAAGCGGTTGTTAATTCAGAAGATGAGTCGAGAGGAGTGAAATACGATTTAACACCTGGTCTGGATGCAGAGACTATTAGATCGGATGGTGAGCTTGAATGGAAAGGTAGGACGTAGATTAAACTTTTTGAACGGTATTGTGAAGGAGTGATGGTTTCCAGTGAAAGTCCGGTCGAGGGGATGAACTGTATTCTTGTCCGATGGATGATTTCTTTGCTTTTAGTTACACCAGATGAAAGCTTGAGATCCAAACTGAGATGAAGTGTTTTATTCCTAGATCATATAGTTAATAAGTCAATGACAGAACTGGAGTGGAGAAAAACCTACGCCGGATTCCAGCTTGACGAATTGAAGTTCTTTCGATTCATACCATCAGGCAATAAATCAACCACCACCCCTAAACTTTTCATTTTCTGAACGAAATTCCAAGATTTATTATTCCCCCCTTGGTTCGATCTCCCATTCCCCCTGCCATTCGCACTCCCCCTCCCCCTCCCCCTCCCTCCACCTAACCTCTCCAAAACCCGTCGTCCTTCCTCAAGATAAACGAAATCACTCCCAAACTCCCCCTGACCATATTTATTCATAGGTACATAAACAGTCGGATCTCTTTGACCGTTACATTTGAATTTCTGTTTGTGGACGGTCGAACAGGGGAGTGAACATGTTGAGAGGGAACATTTGGGACATTTGTATTTTGATGGTGATTTTTCGCAGATTTCGCAGATTTTCGTTTTGGGTTTGGAGGGGTTGGACGGGATTGGCGTTGGGGGGAGTTCTGGCATCTGTCGGTGCTTTTTGTGAGACGGATGTGATGATTGTGAATAGAGGTTAGATTGATGGATTCAACTGTAACGATCATATATATATATATATCGTCGAAGAATCAACTTTTTAGATCACGTGACCAACAACAACAATAACAAATCCTAGCCTAAGCTACATATAGCTATCCAGCACTCTTCAGGTAAAGGTATGGATTGAGACGGAACCTCATGCATAAGCATCACCTCTCAGAGAAACTATACAGGGACGAGAGGTAATCAGAACCACTGAGTCCCGAACAATCTAGAAACAAACGACCAGCTCCAACCCAGTCCCAGTATCACCTCCTCCAAGTCGTCGACGACCACATCACCATAAAGTTCAACCGGAATATGACCAATGAAATGGGTACTAAGACGTTAAATTACATCAACAACATATCTAATAAAGTGACAACACGGACTTACTCGCCAAAACCACCCGTGTAGTATATATCTTGAATATCTAGACGTGCCCATGTTGATACGTGTGGTGAATCTGGAGAATTCGGTAACCAAGCTTTAGCGTCTGGGTGATATTTTTGATAACATTTGGAGAGTTTTTCATCCTCATCCGATGGGAGGTTGGGTAAGAGTGTCATATTCTGCAAAAATGATTGATCAGTCCATGAACCTCATTGGACGATCATGTGTTCCTATGCAAGATTCACTCACCCCTATGAAAGCTACTCTACGATGCGCGAATGGTGATTTAACATTTTGAGTTGGGGTTTGGATCGTGTAAGTCGCATAATGGTTTGGGGAGGCTTTGATGTTTCGTGAATTCTGGGAGATGGGCATTATGATGAATGTGAGTGAGGTGGATGAGTGGCATGGAGCGTCTGGTGGTACAAGTGTGATGTTAGTTAGTTGTCTTCGTTAGTCTATTTGAATGAACTTACGATACTACACACATCAAAATAAGTTTCTGTTTCATTGAATCGAACTTACCTCCATCAAAGCGAATGGCCTACCTGAACCATCATTATCAGCTAAGGGAATCGTTCATCAGCCCAAAAGTCAACACATACCCCCATTATCCACACCATCCGGATAAACACTGGCCAAAGTTCCAGTTGTAACTTGATGAACTAATTTCTTAGCGTTACGAGCTAGATGTCAGATGTTGTTCACTGAATGGAGTCTTACCCGCATCCTCTCTTGTTTCGTACGAGGTGGTTATAGATGGAAGAGTATGAGATTGGGTGAGGGATAGGACTGATAGTGCCACTAGTAGAATTGTTACCATATACATCGTCTTCGCTATCGTTGGTGTCTTCGTCGTCGTCGAGGAAGGGAGTACAGTAGGAGTGATCGGCCGATTTGCCACTTGCCAAGGAGATTAGATGATCTCCACATACGCCACAATCGATTCACCGCGGTAAATAGAACAAACGGAGTCATTCGCCACAATTTCTTCTATGAAACGCCGCGAAACTCCGTCCATTCAGTGCCACACTGACTCACGCTCGAATTTAACTCTCCCTTCTTTATCCTTCAATTTTATTACTCTTTATCATCTCAAAAACAGGTTCAACAGATTGCCCATCATGGTGAGTTAGACTATTTGTGGTTGATATTAGATACTCTGGATGTTCGTGGATGGAATGGATGGAACGGATCGATGGATGGAGAGAAGGAATCGCGTTGTTTGGTGGGAAATCGAGACAGATATCGTTGATCGTGTGAATGGAAAGTGGATCGAGGATATGACCAGATTCAAATTCGATCTGTTGGGTCAAAGAGATAGGAGGTTCCATCCACGTTTATCGAAGAGAAAGAGAGAACACAAGGAATCCTATATCAAGTGAAACAACTAACAACCCCATCTCTAGGACCCAACCGGAGCAGTCACCCTCAGAACCTCAAAATTCATCACCAACAGACTCCTCAACCGTAAACAATTCGTTCTCACCATCATCCACCCAACCCGACCAAACGTCTCCCGTTCCGAACTCGGTGAAAAATTAGCTCAACTCTACAAAACCGATAAAGAACGTGTCGTCGTTTTTGGTATCAAAACTAAATTCGGTGGTGGTTCTTCTCAAGGTTTCGGTTTGGTTTACGACGATGAAGAGAGTCAGAAGAAGTTCGAGCCTAAACACAGGCTTGTAAGAGTGAGTATCAACGTTTATTGGCACTGGGTTGGGGAAATTTGGAGATGGAAGGATGGAATGAGGATGGTGTTTGTGGTGTGAGAGTGGATCGATTGATTTTATCATATTACTTTGAAAAATTTTCGTCCCTTCCCGTACACTCCACGTATACCTCCAACTTCACATCCTTCCAACCCATCTTCACCCTCTACCCTCATAACCCAACATGAACAAAGACTAACAATCCCCACAGTCCGGTCTCGCCAAGAAAGTCGAGAAACCATCCCGTAAACTCCGTAAGGAAAGAAAGAACCGTTCGAAGAAGGTAAGCCTAGTCACATAAGTTTCATTATACCTCAATGCTAATGAAACAATCGCAGGTTCGTGGAACTGCCAAATCAAAGGCCGGTGAAGCTGCCAAGAAGAAGTAATCTCCCTCTTTATTGGGTTACCTTTTTGTTTGGACTTGGACTTGGATTTGGTTTCGGTGCGGTGTGGATGGTCTTATCGTTTTAGCATGATTTTATGACTTTTCGATTTGGGAATGCATATTTCCTTGCCATTATACGTTGTTCGTTTGGGTTGGGTTCTCGTGTTTGGATGATTTAAGTGCTTTATTCTGTTTACGCTCTGTATTGGCTTACTGTTTGCCTGATTTCCTACTAACATACACCTTGATCATAAGGTTTCAATATTGAATGAATGAGCATTGAAGAAGATGTGTCATTTAAGTACTCATTCGTGCTATACGAAAGATTCTAAGGACATGTGTTGCAGCGGGGAGTGAGAGTGGCACTTCATCCTACAAATCACTACTTGAAAATCCTTCTATTCAGAAGACGAAACATAGGTATAACAATGGATTGACATCGTATGCGATTCTGCGCAACTCACAGTACATTCATGACGCCATATGTCCTTCTATCCAGAAGATCAAAAGAATTTACAGTAAAGAATATCAAAGGATCGACGAACCTTTCAAGTGGAGCTTTTCAAATCCAGTCTTGCTTCCCTTTCCTTTCCATTACTATTTCTCTCTTCTACTAACAGCTCAACAACTCTAGACAACAATTTACAAACGAAACAATATCCAACATCGACCAACATGTCACTCTCAGAATCAGAATTCAGACAAGTTCTTCTTAAATACGAAAACAAAAGTCTTCTAGAACTCCACGATTCTTTTTTCAAAAGTACAGACAGAAAGACCCAAAATGAGATTCGTGAAGTGTTCAGAGAACGACGACGAAATACAATCCTCAACATTCTCGCTATCAAAGCATGTAGTGATCATGTCATCAGAACCCTTCCAACTAGTTCTCAAGCTTCGATTTTAACCAGCGGCGTCTACTACAGGTTCGTCCTTCGAGGGGACGTTTTAATTGATAGGTTAGCTAGACGTGTTTACGATGATGTTGAAAAATTTGATCCAATAGACATTACCAATATCGACGGGAGTATTGATCATTATTCACAAGAACTCGATAAGGTCCTCGATAAGGAGGTTTTCCCAGAAAAATTTGCTTTTACTAAATTTAGTAAGCAGACGATCGGTAATGAAGAAGAATATTGGTTATCAAAGGCTCATTAGATAACTACTGTACTATGTAGACTAAACTATTAGTAGTCCCTCTCATGCATTCCAATTTCTGTAGGAAAATCGTGACTACTCCACAGCATTCATCAACCAATGAGTCTCACGAAGCGTTTTTCATTTGAAAAGGCAAATTCGAAATCTGAACTGTTCGTATCAAAACCGAAAATCAAAGGGTATAACGATCCATTCAGTCTGTTTGAAACCCAATCGCCTTCTTAGTGGAGCACGTAGAATTTTGGTTTTATTCACCTTCTACTGTAATTCCTCTTTCTTACGCTTACAACGACTTCAGATCCAAAAAGCAAAATTAAGAACAATACAATGTATCAACCGTCATGTACCGACCCGGAAATACAATACCTCTCAAAGCGATACGAGAATACGAGCTTGGAAGAGCTTCAAAAATCCTGGCTAGAAATAAACGGTGACGAGGAAGCCCAAAATAAAATCGAACTAGTCTTCAGAAGTAAAACGCAAATCACCATCTTTAGAATCAACCAAATCATGTACAAAACCTTCGAGGAGATCTCAAAAACTCCAATTTCAACTTGAGCCTCGATTCTCACTAGCGATTCTTATAAAGAGTTTTATCAAGAGGGTTCTGAGATCTCGACTCATTTAACTGGTTTGATCGTTAAATATGGTGGTGGTGAGGTTTTGTACGATTATAGTCCCCGTTTCAACGAGAAATTGGATGAGTTTGGGAAGAAACTTGAGTTGGTTTTCAGTCATGAGGGTCTCACAGAGAAGCCTTCATGGGCTGAAGACGTCAACTCTAAGACGGTTGGTAATCAACTTCCGAAATTGTACTCGATTCATAGTTTGTAGATTCCAGGTCGAGTGCACCAGTTAGTTGTCCAGTTGTTTTGTTGTTTAGTTGTTTAGTGATCAAATGTACATGCAGTGATGTAAGGTTAATTTGAAAGTATATCTTTGACACCTCACGACCATCCTTCACCCTCATTTCTGAAGACTCATCAAAGGATTGCACTATCCCGGTCCTGTACACGTTCACCTGTGCAGTAAGTAGAGTAGAGCAATCGAGAAAAGTTTCATCCAACTTCTCCATCTCCCCAGGATTCAGAAGCAATATTTACATTCAAACACGAATCCAAATCGACGTGATTCTATAAACAGACCATAAAAGTACAACTCCGCCAACCTATCCAAGGAAACCTCAAACGATCCAACCCATCTCTTTACCAAATTGAACGACGTCGACCGCACATTTAAATCCGTTTCTCCCGTTAACCTTGAAAGTGTTCTGTAGCGATACTAAAATTTGGTACGCGTTTATATTGTCTTTGTTATCTTCTTTGTTGGTTGGTTTCGACGTTGTTGTAGTACGTGTTGATCGTGTTGGTTGATTCTGATTTACGATTCTTGGTTTTTTCAGAGATGGCGTTTTGGATATTAGTCGCTTAAGAATATATTGTAACCACTATATCACCAGGCTTCAGCTTCAATCCATATGAAAAACACGATGCTTACCAAAACATTCGTAATCGGATGGAACCCATCCCAATCTTCCCCAATTACTTCTTTCATTTTACGATAAACGTCCCACTGATCTCCTACGCCTTCATAAACGTCTTCAGGAAGTTGAGTGAAGATACATTTGTTTTTGATGTTTAATCTGGATAATCCGAAATCGATAACAACGGTTTGAACGCCAGATGTCGATGGGGTTAAGTAATTTATTGTTGATGTTGGTTTGGTTGGATAAGGAGTAATCAAGATTTGACCCTCGTGAAGATCCCGATGCTACAGTCGGAATCAATATCAATTTCTTTATATGTCGAGATGACGATTTACCTCGAAATCCAAATAAATTTCCGCTCTTGCCAGAGCCGCAGCTACCTGCCAAAAAACTCCTAAAGCCTGTATCCAACCAGTTTGCAAATT
This sequence comes from Phaeotremella fagi, assembly GCA_001599715.1. Lineage (NCBI taxonomy): Eukaryota > Fungi > Basidiomycota > Tremellomycetes > Tremellales > Phaeotremellaceae > Phaeotremella > Phaeotremella fagi. The sequence continues at coordinate 2,335,592 of BCHU01000001.1, read as the reverse complement.
GAATTTAAAAGTTTCCAAATCTTTACCTCCATTGGATAAAACGAAGATTGTGTAGTATTGATCGGAGGTGAATGAATCTGTTCAAAACATCAGATGCAATTCTATATCGTTTGTCTGAAAACTTACCAGGTCTGATCGAACTTGATCCCAAAGTCCATTTGTATTCATCCCATTGATCTAACAATTCCGTTGGGTAGGTTCCAGAAACGACAAATGACCTAACATGCTTCAATTGTATGTCACGCTTATATCACTCACCCTCGATAATGTCCAAACCCGCCACCTTTCAAATCAGACATTTGCTCCGTGACACCAATTTCCCTCATGACATCAGAGATTTCACTGCATTCAGGTATTTCTTTGTCATTCGTTTGAGTTCCAACTCCAGGCGGGGACAAGAGAGGAACGACTTTGATGACGGCCTCTGAATCTCTTCCATATCTAACAGCGAAAACCTCTGAGTAAGAGGCTTCACCGATTTTGCTCAAAGTGTATTCGTCGTTCTTGACACCAGGAAAGAGAGATTTGAACGATGGAGTGGTGAAAATATCCGAGAATGGATGGATGGTTTTGGACGTGCATTGTTGGAGGAGATCGTTTATTGTTGATGTTGGTCTGGTTCTTAGGGTACGAGTTATGGTTGTTGCTTCGAGTTGAGTTGTGAGAGATTCGATCTCTGGTGTAATCTCTGGTTTATCGATTTTACGAAGTGGAAGTTCGACGACGTCAATGACCTGTTTAGGCTTTTTGATAACTTTGGATTTATCGTTCGATTTCTTAGGGATCGTTTCAACCCGTACATCATCCTCGACAACTTTTTGTTTGTTGTTTACTTTTTTGCCACCGTCATCAGGTTTTACATTAACTGAATTGATAACATTAACAATCTCAGATGAAAGTTTGACTTGAAGTGGGGGTCTGGATTTGGGTTTTGGTGAACTGGTTGATTCAGATTCATCGAACGTTGATTTAGTTGCTGATGTTGGTCGAACGGGTGTATGATCTGTAAAATCGTCGTGTACTGGGATGATACGCTGAAAAGTCAGAATACGCTTTCGAACAAACCTACAGTTTTCTTTTTACCATATGTAGTGACCTATATTTGGTCAATTGGATGCTTGTATAAATGATCAAATATACAACTTACTTTACGGGTCTGTGAATTTAACGTAAACAGATGGGAAAATCAAAAATCAAAATCAGTCGCGTTCCAAGGTCATTTTTCAGGTGGGAAAAAAGGGTGAGCAAAAGAACCTACGTTGCTGTGCATCATTTTGAGTGACTAGTGGTCTTGATCGTAGGTAATATGACCTTTATAATGTCGAATTAATATGTAAAAAATGAAGAGAAATGAAGATGATTCAAGGTTGTTGTTGTTGACAGCTTGGATCACGTGACTTGACTTGCCTTTCGCTCGACGTAAACATCCTAAGATCCTTCTTCATTTTACTTGTTATTTCTCAACTTTCATCTTTACATTCTTTTAAATACTCATACACTGGCTATAGAGCTCTCAGACCAGTACCCTCACCGTCCACCATGTCTTCCCTTCATTCAAATATACCAACTTTGGATGATTACGCTTTCGATCTTCGTAAAGGTTTGAGAGCAGCTGCGAAAGCTAGCTTGTCGAGTTTGGAGGAAATGATCAGTGATGTTGGATATGGTTGGTTGGATAACTATATGGATGGTGTTATGGATAAACAGTCCAGGTGGGTGTCAAATTCTCCTCGAAAACTTTGACGTAAATAGATGGCAATGGCTGACTCACTCAGGGCACCATTTGCTGAGTTGATCAAAACTCCCTCTCGTACTCAAACGGTAAAGAAAACAAGAGCTATGGTTCTGCAAGACAAAGAAAGGGCTCAGAAACTTATCGGATTGAATAACAAACTTCTCAGTCCAGTTAGTTCGAAGAATAGTCCTTCGGTATGTTTGTTTACTTGTTTATCTCGCACTCACTAAACGATCGACCTAGATACGTCAACAATCTCCACTTCAATCGCGAACATTAAACGTGCTATCACCTACTTCCAACCAGCAATCCCCATCTAAGGGTAAATCGTCGAAACCCGTCCCTCTCATCGGTAAAGGAGAAAAAGTCAAACCCAAACCCAAAGGTAAAAAAACCAAAGCAGCGACCAAAGTCAACAATTCTGCCAATAACTCAGGTCAATCCGAATCAAATTCTGAATATTCAACTCCAACCGTTCAGTCGCCTGTTAAATCTCCTGTTAAAACTTTACAACAGCAAGAGGCATATACTCGAGTCACTAGATCTATTTCTCGATCTCCTACCAAAAATGGTGCTACTGAACCTCCTGTCTCTTCCTTGGGTGCTGTTGCTAGTACAATACTTGCCAAGTCTGTGGATAAGACTTCCAAGGGTAGTAAATCAAACTCTGAAGCTCAGCAGGTTGATAACACGGATGAGGTTTCCAAATCGTCATCGGTGAAATCGCCGTTGCGAGCCGTGACAAAGGTTGTGCAACCCAATAGTCCTACTGTTGGTCAATCAGGTTCAATTGCTACGTCCAAACAAGTTGAGGTTGTCATCGAACCTAAGCCACCTTCTGTCGAAAACAAAGCTCCGGAGACTACTGTTCAACCAATCGAGGAAGCTCCAGTCGAACCCGTTCAACCCTCTGCCCCTCCTGTTCCCGTTCGACAAGTCCGATCATCATGGCTTCGACAAGCTCTAGGTACCGGTACAGTTCCAATCAATGGATTACCAGAACAAGCTGTCATTCGAAAATCTGTTGCAGCACCTGCTCATCGACCCAGTACAGCTGAATACAACGGTTTAAGGAAGAGCTTAGTACCTCTTGGTGGATTGAAACGAAAATCTGATGAAGGCTTGGAAGAAGACAGTCAAGAGAATGACGAAAAACGACCAGAGAAAGTTGTCAAGATCGATAATCATGGTCCTAGAAGTACAGAGACTAGTCGACTTACATTACCTGCCCTTCCTCGACCAACGAATTTCTCATCAGTTTCTGTACTTCCTACGCCAACCCAGGAAACCACAATGACAATCGATGAACAAGTTACTCCAAACACCCAAGAAACTCATATTTCAAAAGTAACGAAAGCGTTGGATGAAATGAGGGAACGTACGCAAGCCAAACAAAAGGCAGCTTTGGTCGCATCAACGAAATCAGTTGTTATAGCTCCAACAACTACACCACTACCTACATCGACTGGTACAGGATTCTTACGTGGTTTAGGAAGTCTAGGTAGAAGTTTAGGTATGGGGGGTAGTGCTAAAAGTGCTACAGAGGAGGCAGCTAGATTGCAACGTGAATTAGAAGATGATTTGCAGGCAGAGAAGGAGGCTGAGGAGGAATTGAGGAGATTGATGGAGGGTATGGATCAAGAGGCGGAGGTAGAAAAGGAGAAGGAGAGGGAGAAAGAGGCCAAGGTGGTCCAATCGATTTCTCCCGAAACGGTTGATCAGAAGTCTACTATTGTGACTACTGAACCCATAAAGGACGAAGAAGACGAAGAAGAAGAGGTAATGGAGATCATCGAATCTGCTCCAGACATTCACCGCCGAGAATTGTCTCCCGATGATGAAGAAGAAGAAATCCTCGAAACAACAACACCTAACGGTACCCCGCCCCGTTTACAACTTAGCAAAGAAATCCCAACACTCCACGCTCGTACTGAAAAACACGTACAACCATCACCTGACAAGTTCAAGAAAAGAGATCATGCAAGTGACGTACCCCCACTCATGTCGACTCAAGAAGCTGTCGTCGCAGAGAATAAATATAAATCTAGACCACCACCTCAACCTGTCGTTCAAGTTTCAACCCAACCTCAGCCTCTCAAATTTGTTCAAAAAGATGAAGAGATTGACGAATTGGAAAGTGATTCAGATGAGATTGCTGAGATCAAATCGGTTAGGGAGAGGGGATTCATTCCTGTGAGTCAAATAACGGTTTTATTTGTCTTGTACTGACTTTGGTGATAGGTTAAAGATTCTGCTCGATCTTCAGTAGCTAGTCTAGCTGCTTCACATATGTTGGCTGCTAGTACTTCTTCACAGACCACCACTAGTAGTATGCTTAATCAAGCTAATCTTATCGCCTCCAAGACTTTGGGTGTTAAACCTGTACCTGGTCATGTGAAGGCATTGGCGATGGCAGCTGCTGCGAAGGAGAAGGTGAGTATTATCATTCATTCCCATGTAAATTGTTTACTAATCGAAATATTTAGGCTCAATCCGTTGAAGATAGAAAAGCTTTCCTTAAAGAACAAGCAGAACAACGTAAAATCTTAGCAGCAAAGAAGAAAGCTGAAGATGAACGTGCTAAAGCTGAAGAGGAAAAACGATTGAAAGCGATTGAAGTTGAGGAGAAACGTCGAATCAGATTGGAACTCGATAAAAGAAAGAAGGAGAGGGATGAGAAAGCTGCTCAGATGGCTCGTGATAAAGCTGCTAGGGAGGAGCGAGAGGCTGCTGCTGCTGCTAAACTTAAGGTAGGTGGTGATGTATATGAATGCTATGTGCTGACTGTAAACAATAGGCCGATGAGGAAGCTAACAGGAAACGTAAAATGGCACCGATGCTTAATAAAAGTAGTACCCTCAATCCTGCTAAACGAGTGGCTCCTCCATCCGGTTTATCATCAAGTACAAATGGTAAAGGTAAAGAACCTGTTCGACAGAATTTAACTTCGTCCACGACAATCACTAAAATCGGACCAACATCTTTCAGAACAGCTAATGATCCACCTCCAATCACTTCTAGTACTAATTCCGGTACGATTAGATTGGTTACTACACAAGCTGCTTCACAGGATCGTCGACCGCTTGGACCACCTTCACGACCATCTGCTTTGGGTCAATCTATGGGTCCTGGACCATCTTCAGGTCAAGGGGTTAGTAGAGCTTCGACTGTACTTCAACAATCTAGAGTCACGCTTCAAAGTCAATTGGAGCAGAAGGTTGTCGATATGCAATCTGAAGATATAGTTTTACCAGACATAGCGTCAGAGTAAGTGAATCCTCCTACCTCACCATGTAAAACCCATTGACCAAAAACAGATATTCCGATTCGGACGATGAAGACAAAGAACCAACTTTCGATCGACCTCAATGGGCTGATTCACCAGAACTCCGAAGAGCACTAGAACAACAATCGACATTCAACCCTGACGAGTTATTCGGTCCAATCAAACCTCTCTCAATGGAGGAACTGTTCAAAGTTCGAACTGGGAAATTCAGGAATAGAACGAGTAGTGCTAATTGGAGTGAAGGTGATCGATTGACTGTTCAGGAGGAAGTTGAATATGCTCAGAAAATGGGTTTCAAGAATGCTCCTAAATAGTTTTTTTTGTTCTTCTTTTGTTGATGTTTTGATGATTGTTTGATGTACTATACCTGATGTTACTTGATGCTTGAGTCATTTTCTTCCATGGATCTGGGCTCGATGATTAGATGGTGTCAAGATTTGAGAAGAGTGGTGAATGTGTTTATGATAGTCGTGTTGTACCCGTGAGATGTGATGGTAAGGGGTTTGCTATTTAACACTTAGGTTTTTGTCTTACTCGTATTGTCTGGTTTAGCTCTTATGCTGCTGTATTGGCTCTTATAGTCTTAATGTTTTTTACACAAAAAGAACAGTGGAGCAATGTGAAATTGATAATGCGATACCACACACCACACAGCCACAGCTTTTTGTCCTCCCTCCCTCCAACCTCCTTTTGATGGTGATGAAACACGTTGTGATAACATCAACATCAACATCAATCTATACCATTCCTTCTTCTTAACATCCATCCACCCATCTATCACTAACACATATCCACAGACATGCAACCATACTACTCTCAACCAGGGATGATGGATCCAAGAATGATGCAAATGCAAGTGGCTCAACAACAAGCTCAAGCCCAAGCGATGAGCAACGGTATGATGGGTGGGAATCCTATGATGGGAGGAATGGGCATGGGCATGGGGATGATGCAGCCTGGTATGATGGGGATGGGGTATGGTCAAGCTTATATGCCTCAACAATTGGTGAGTGATTATAACCTCAGTCTTTGTCAACCGACTTACTTGGTTACTAGGGATACGAATATCAACTTCCTGCTATTAATTATAGACCACAACCGACTTGGGGTGCATGGGATTTAGTAAGTATATTAATACAGCTATCTTTGGATTAGATCTTCCACTGACACCATAATCCACCTCCAGGCTAACGCTCAATATTCAGGTTCAAGACTTGAAAGAGGCTTTTTCGATAATCTCGTGGGTTGCCACCCAGACCAACCCACTGACCAAAACCCAGATGAACTCGTTATCAAACTTCTTTGGAACCAGACATCTATCAGAGGAATCAGCTCGTGATGCCCATCGAAGAGTTTATTTCAGGGGTGAAGGTGAAGAAGCTGGTAATAAGACTTTAGGTGGTGCTGCTGCTTATCAGGCTTATCTGTGAGTTGATGTACGAGGGATGTGGGAACTGATGAAAACGTTTTTTAGGATTTGGGATAGAGATCATTATTCAGCTTATCATTCTTATCCGTCTCAAGAGAATCGTGAACGTTTAGTTGGTTTGGCTATTGCTGAATGTCAGTTTGTTTCTCTGTTGAATGAGATGAACTAAAAGTTAACTGACACTCCATTTCAGTGTTCAATCTATGGGACAGAGTCACTCCACGTTCTACTAGAGCTAACGCAGAAGAAGCTTCTGAATACGCTGCTGCCACTGCTAAACATTTGTTCGATCGTGTAAGTCGACGCAATTGATGGAAATAAATACTGATATCAACTTTAGCACTACGATCTCACTCGACCTGATCATAGACACCATCATCATCACCATTCCAGACATTCAGGATACGGTGCTGATGATGACAGCGATTCCGAGAGCGATGGTCGAAGAGCCAGAAGAAGAAGTGGGTTATATCGTAAGTGACACCAATTTCAATCGTTCTTAGCTAAAACTGATTCCTCGACTCACATAGAAATGCCATACCAAAACCAAATGGGTATGATGCCAGGTATGAACCCTATGATGCAAGGTATGATGCCTAACAACGGAATGGGACCTATGGGGATGGGTGGAAACCCTATGATGGGTGGGAATCCGATGATGGGAGGAATGGGAATGGGGATGCAACCAGGTATGCAACTTCCAGGTCAAGGCATGGGTATGGGGATGATACCAATGAACATGGGCGGTGTACCAGGTATGGGAGCTATTGGTCAATTCGGTGCATCAGGTTTACCAATGGGTGAAGCTCAGGCTGTTCCAGTGAGTCATTTCTTCGTCGTTCCAATCCAATTGCAGTGAAAACGACTGATCAAATTGATCTCGTAGGGAATGCATCCGTACAACTTCGCAGGTCAACATGGCGTCGCTTACGGTAATCAACCAATTGATCAAATGGGGAACCCAACCTTCCCAGGTGGTCCAGGTAGAACTTGGTACGCATACGGTACTCCAAGATACGGCGGGGGAGGTGGAGCTTACTAGGGAGAGGTGGGATTGAAATCAACTTCTGACTGGATCTTGTGCTTCGAAGTGTGTTTGTTGGTGTTGTTATACCCTGTTTTCATGTTATCTTCCTGTGCTTCGTAATGTTTATACTGGTTCGAGAGGTTCATATCTGTTTTTATGTTAATAGAGGAAATGTAATTGTAATCCCCACGTCGCCACAAAATTTGAGCCACCAATCGAAGAATTAGATTTAAAAACAAAAACAAAAACTACCAAAAACCAATAACAAAACCATAAACCACAATATATCAACATCCCATTCCACCCCCGTTCCACCAAAATGTCAGTCCCAGGTCCAGGTCCCTCAACCCAATCACGTCTCCGAAATCCAGAAAGATCCTACACCGGACCAGACCCTACCAAACTCCCAACTCAACGAACGAAAGAGGAAGCCGAAAGATATTTTAGGGAGATGTATAGGAACGGTGAAGGGGGGATGTTTAGTGGGAGGACGAATAAGTTTATTGGAGTCGGGGGTTGGGTTTTGGGTGGATGTGAGTTTTATGTGTTTGGATTTTTGATTGGTGATGATATTTGATGAAGATTAGACGAGGGATTTTTCTGGATATCTCTGAATATTTGATGATACGACCAAGGGAGATATGGGATACCTACCCTACCACATCTTCAATCCTACTCCATATTTATACTCCATAATCATAACTAACTAAAACACAGTTGCCTGTGTCTACATGGCCTTACTAGCAGATTTCGGTCCCAAAGAACATGTATTTTCAGGTGTGAGTCCAAAATTCGATACACGAAAATTCGTCAAATACTAAGACACCAATCCTGATGTTCCAGCTGCGGAGACAAGTTTTTAGATACACGGATTCGTTGGTTACGCTCTCTGAGAATGAGAGATCTCTGTTGGGTTTGGAGAAGGCTTTGAAATCTGATATTTCGGATGGGAAGAAGGTGTAGCTTGAAGATTTAGATTTTGGATGTAACACTAAAGGATATATCTGCTAGTTCGAATTTGATACACCAACCACCGATACCCATGCATTAAAAAAAAAAAAAAAAACCCATAGAGCTACAGTAAAAGTCCAAAGCTAACCCAGATGACCAAAACAAAAACAACTTCCCAACTTCCCAACCCCCTAGGCCATCCCGGCCAACACAATATGTTCATGTTCACCTTGATAAATCGCTTCCATCTTCTCCCTGTTCAATCTTTTCATATCCCTATCTTGAACCGTTTTCTTGTTCCCACCGAATTTCCAGGAATCAGTGATTTTCTTAACCGTTTTTATCACTCCTGCACCTGTACCTATTCTATTTCGTTGTTTGTGGAGAGATGAGGATGAGGGTTCGGAATCGGGTTCATCGTTGATAATTATAGTTGGAGTTTCTGTTTGGTCATCCTCTGATTCTTGGTTGGAATCGAATTCTTGTTTGATTTCCTCTTCTGATTCGATGATTGGCTTTTCATCGTCTTCAACATCTTCTTCTACTATTACGTTAACTTTTTGAGTAGACGGTAGAGCATGATATTGATTCTGATATTCCGCTTTTCGATATTCATGAACTTCAATCTCGTGGCCTAAATGACTATGACCATGAGGTTGGGGTTGTGATTCAGTACCAGTGCCAGTACCAAGTTGTAGAGGTTGAAGTTGATGTTTATACCCAAACCCAAAGAGTGCACTCAAAAAAAACCAAACCGAGATCCAAAACAACACCCTCACTCCCAAATCCCAGATCCTCTCAACCGTCCAAGGAGTAATCCAAAAAAGTTTATAATGATGTCTAAACTTTTTCCTCAATTGGGCAACATCGTATGTATCCTTTGTTGAGGTCGACCCGTAGAAATGGTTCGGGTTACTGGTTCGTCTTTTCGTTTTGGGTTTGATACCTGGATTCGAGTTTGGATTTGGATTGGAGTTGGAGTTGGTAGTGAGGAATTCTGAAAAATTCGTTAATGGAGGAATGAGTCTTCTCGTCCTTGATGAACCTGGATTTGGATCTTGTTGATAATATGTATGATGGTTGGAGTTACTCGTAGATTGATTACCTGAGAATTCAGCTTCTTTTCGAACCCCACCGCTGAACGGATTAGACGGTGAGACGTAATTAAGATTATTCTTTTGTAGTCTCAACGAATCTGATAAAACCGGTGTTATGGGGTTGACCTCGTCGTCAGTCGATGATAAAGCTGTTCCAACGCGTTCGTTCATTTTAAGTATCGGTGTCGGTAACAGAAAATTGGATTCGAAAATACCTGATTCGAGAGAATCTAGACGCGGGGAACGTGATTTTAGATTATTTGTCGAGAGTGAAGACGAGGAAGCTGACGACGTTGAAGTTGAAGTTGAAGTTGATTGTTCTGGTGGATGTAATCCGTTGAAATTGAAGTTTGACATCGCAAATCTCTTTTCCCACCAGGATATAAGTTAATAATTTTTCGGTCGGAGAATAATTCGAAGAGAGTTAAGTTAACACCAAGGAACGAGTGATAGGATAGGATAGGATAGGATATGTTGGATTCCAAGGAAAGGTAAGTCAAATATTGAGTTGGGCGTAAAAATCAGGGAAAGACGCCAAGAGGAACCGCAGTCTGTGCGCCAGAACGTATCCAGTGAAGATATGGTAAGTATGGTATGGATGATGGATTCGACGTTGATAACGATTGTGGGAATGATAAGATGAGGATGTGTATGTGAGTACTTACACTTTCGAGTAGTACTTTACCTTCCAAGAGATCTATCAACAGACAGCGATAGTTCAATCTGTTGCTTGCCAAGTATAATTATCCTTACGCGTTATCATGAACCCTTTCGAGGCGTTTTTCCATTCTTGGTAGAGGCATATTACCTTGCAATTACGTTGTATCATTTTACGGAATGACTGCGTTTACAGTGGGTAAGTTCACTCGCTCATGAGTCACTGCGCTCATGTTTAGTATATAAAATCCATAAAACAAGTATAGAATGAACTGAACGAAGTACTGAACGGTCCTACGGTCATCTTCCCCCCCAACCCCGTTAAACTTATGCACCAACCCTTGACTTCATCTACATAGCTCTCCCAGAACCCCCACTACCTCCTCTAGAATGAAAAGACCCATCCCTATCCAAAACAACTCTCCCATGACCAGATTGTAAAACATTCGGAATCTGATTCTGATTTCGATTATTAAGATCCGATAAAACGGTCAAGGAGGTTTGGAAACTTGGGACTGGGGATCCGGAAGATGTAGGTGAAGAAGGTACGTCTTGTGGATTGAATCCTTGGTGGTGGTAGGGTGGTCTTGATGGACCACCACCACTGTTACCATGGGGGAAGGCGACTGTTTCTGAGAAAATTGGGAGATTCCCTTTGGAATGGGTGAAATATCTTTCGTTGGGGAGGGTTTGGTTGGTTCCCCGTTGAAGTGTTTGATATGGATCGTTGATGTTTGGTGTATAAACACTCTTATTGGGGATAACAGCAAGACCAGAGCCTTGATCAGAAGGTTCAGGCGATCGATAAACGATAGGTCTTAAATCAGTCTTCTGATACTGGCGCGGAACGGTCGAAGCAGGACCAGAAGAATAACTGTTCAACGAATCCACCGAACCTAATCTCTGATGTTGATTCGGGAGTTGATCTTGAGTCAGGTTGGTGGTTATAGTTTCGAAACCGTTTTTCACGTCGAAGATTGGATCATGGTCTAGGAACGAGGTTGCTGAATTTCGTCGTCGACGTCGTTGGATTGATCGAAGGAGACGGATGAATAAGACTGTGGCTGTGACTACGACCAATAGACCTAAATCACATGGTTACAGTTAGGCCTTTTTTCGAAATGATTTGTGAATGAGTTATTTCACAACTTCACTTACCCGCTATTATACTGACCACAACACCGACCGGGAAAAGTCTTGACGAAGTATCGAAAATGTTGTTGTTACTGTTCGATTGAGCTGCAACGTTATTCGTTGCATTCGACGAGTTTGTATTGGAATTGTGGGATGAAACTATAGCTGTCGAAGTAACGGTTTGTATTCCATCAGTTTGTGATAGCCCAGGTCTATTTTATTGTCAGCGAGAAATATGGTTTGGAACGTACATAAAAACCGAGGTTGGTGAGGAAGTGGAAACTGGGACGGTCGACGATGGAGTCGTCGAATCAGTAGTGGGACTAACCAAATTGGGAGATTCACCAGCTGCAATTGATTTTGTTGAGATTGCTGATGCACTGCTGATAGCTGATATGGATGATATCGTCGCTCGAACAGAAGAAACCGTAGCAACAGCAGAAGACTTGGTAACCAAAGCCTGAACCGAGGAAGTCTTAACATTCACATCAGAGTTTGTTCCAATAACTGAATTGATAATCGATTCGACGTTCCCTGTCCCACCGTTAACATTGTTACCGATATTTTGACCACTTAGATCAATGATCGATCCAGTCGACGTTAGATCTGATCCTATTGTTGTTCCCGCTCCTGCATCTGAAGTTGAATTGGTATTGATGTCGGAAGTACCGCCAGCGGTTTCTTGAGAATGTGATCTTCTAGGTGCCATTGTTGGAACACTGATATCAAATCGAATGTAATGAAAAATAAAAGAACATGACCAGCATGAAGATACATACACAATAGTGGACCTCTCGTTGTTATATTAATCATACTACCAAAAAGTACTTTCTGGTGACACCATCGGTCGTCAAGACGGGATACGAGGACTTAGTTTATGCGCCACATTTGGTCGTCTCGTCGACGGTATCTTGGAAGAACCGTGTTTCATTTGACTTCTGGACGACCAGGTAGGAAATGAGTTGAGGTATATTTTTCAGTTGTAGCCGTTGGGTGACTGCGCTGCGGCTATGCTTAATGGACATTGGACTTGTATCGACGAGACCTACTCAGTTGGATAGTTTACATTTAATGCCACTAAAAACTAGTTGGTATAGCTTTCGGTCAATTTCGTCATGACGTCATTCTTGCATAGCTATATGTTTTTTTCCTGTGCAAAGGGGATATGTATATAAGAATAGGAGAGGGGGGACAAGAACCAGAACAACAACAACGACGACGACAACGACGACGAAATAACAATTACATTAACGACAATCATCCACTTATACACCCACAACAACATCAGCCACAGCCACATCCATTCACCTCCATCATGCACTTCAAATCACTAGCAATCATCTCAACTCTAGCTGTAACTCTAGTCACAGCAGAACCCATCCCACCAATTAGAGTAGGATTCGCAGGTAATGAAAGAGATCTCCAAAACCTAGAGGACAGACAACGTAAGTCATCCCTCGTCCTCTCTTATCACTCACAAACTAACACCTCCCAGTCGGCTCCATCATCACCCAAATAACAGGTGGCGCAGGTTCAGTCATTGGTGATATAACCTCTGGAGCAGTCTCCGTGTTCAGCGATGCGACTTCATTAGGTGGTTCGGTGTTTACTATCGTTACCAGTGGAGCTGGTGGTGTTTTAACTACAATCACGTCGGATGCTGTAGGAGCTTTCTCGACGGCGACATCGGTTGGGGGTGGGGTTGCATCGACCATCACCTCTGGTGCTGGTGGTGTTGCGTCGACGATAACCTCGGGTGCTGGGGGCGTTGCTAGTACTATCACAAGTGGGGTAGGGAGTATAGCCAGTGGAGCTAGGTATGTTCATATTTCGAGAATCACGATGACATGAGAGAACTAATGTGATTTTGGTAGTTCCGTGGCTTCAGTCGCTTCTTCAGCCGTTACTTCCAAAACTGGCGGTGCGAGTCTCATAGTACCAGGTGCAAGTTGGTCGTTACTAGTTGGTGCGGTTGGTGTGGTCATTGGTGCTGGAGCTATTTTGGCTTAAGACTTATTGGACGTCGGTGGATGGAGTGAACGAAGCTTACAGTAGTTATGAAAGGAGACTATAGTGGTCATGGATATACACGAGATACCCTGCAACTCTACTTATAGGATTAGATCTAGATTAGAGAAATTTTATGTAGCATTGAAGACCGATATGGCGAGTTGTTGTGGATTTGCTGGAGGGTTGAAGTGAGCCGACTGTCCTCTTGGAATAAGAGTTCTAAGAGAGCGTGCAAAGAACATGTCATTTGAGACTCCAATCCTTGAGATGCATCTGTATTGACTCTACTGAACTCTCTGTCTCTCTGCCATTCCCATCTCCATCCCTAGATGGGAGATGACAAAGAAAGAAAGCCATTGAAGTCCACTGTCAATGGTGGCTGAATATCAAAATGCCGAGAGAGAAGAATCAAGCAAGTTGGAGTTGGATTTATGGTCACCATCTCATTTATTTATAACTTATTGTATATATTTCGTTATCAACTTCATCATATCTCATGTTGTCTTAACGTATTGTATATAGAAAGCTACTCTCGGCCACCATCGATAGACATACACGAAAGCACATAAAGACTCTGCTTACATTCCATTCTCCACCGTCGATCACCAATTCCAGTTCCTGATAAAGTGTAGTTGGTTCTTCCTTTCCTCAAAGTCTCAAGTCACCCCAACACGAACCAAAGCCCGCCATGTTCAAACTCCTAAAAGAGTTGACTAGACCACCGACGACCCTAACACCCTCTCAAAACGGTTCCAACACAGGATCACCCTACACAGCCAGAGCGAGAAGTCGTACCAGTTCACCAGCGACTTCTAGATCAGCTTCGAGGAATCCTTCACCCAGTAGAGAAAGAGCGAATTCAACGGGTAGAAGAAGGAGCGTCTCTGTTGCTGGTTTACTTAAACCTTTGCATATTGGTGATAAAGATAAGACTGAGGAGGAGGTTGATGAGCTCGACGAAGATTCCGAGAGACTTTGGGATTTGTTGAAGACTTTCAATGGTCATGATAATGATGTTGTTCTTGACGTTGAGGGAGAGGGAGAATCAAGTGCTAGTACGAGTCAACCAGAGGTAACAGATGATATAATGAAATTCGTAGTGGTGAGTCAAGTCACATCTATCATCCCAAACCATTGGAACAGAAGACTAAACCCAACCTAAAGACATTCTCTCAAATCCTTTCAATCCCATCCACTAGTAAAACCAGGAAAAACTTCAAACGAAAACAAGGCTTTCAAACACTTTTGAAGATTTTTGAAAACGATCTGAAGTGGTCTCCATTGACTTTGACTGACGACGCAAAGCTCAATGAAGAATATCAGGTGAAAGAGGTTCAACGGTTTGAAGGTATTAGGATGGGATTTGAAGTGTTGTCATGGGCTTTAGGTGATCGTGATAACGCTATTTACTTCGAGGTAGGTTTAAGAACATTTCATTATACAATTGTTGACTGGTTGTAGGAGGAAATGGGTTATTCGTCTCTTTTACCTATATTACAATGTTTGGCCGAACCCTCGTCAAGGCCTTTGGAATGGTCTATGAAATCTTCACCTTCTGCCTCAGTGATTGGAACAGATGGAACGTCCTCCCCATCATCAAAACTCTCTACACCAAATTCTCAAATCCTAGCACTTCTCTTCGCACACATCATGTCAAACAATTATACGATTCTCAATCTTTTCTCCCAAATCTCCAACGGGGACGTCGTCGACCTCAACACTATACCTGAAAAAGTTGGTGACATGAATATAAAATGGGGAGGTGCATTGGAATTGTTATGGGTGTACTTGTGGGGTCAGATTGATGAAAAGAGTTTGGAGGGGACTAGGAAGGGGAAAGAGAAAGCTTCAACCTATCTCGATCGGGTTGTCGCTAATGGTCAACTGGAGACTGATAGCACAGGTTTGGATTCACCATTGATCATTCTCACATTCAAATTATTGCTCATAGCAGTTCAATCCTCCACATATAATTTATTCACGATTTCAAAACATTTACCTAATCTAACATATTTTTTGTTGATTAGATTATACGGACCTGAGAAATCACGGAGATACGAAACGACGTTCCCAGGTAAAAGTAGTTGGGTTGAGAAAGAGAATGAAATCGAAGATTCAAGTCAGGGTTGGAAACCACCTTCTGACGATTTGAGAGTCATTTATCTATCTCTGCTGAAAAGATTATTGGAAGCTGGTGTGGATCAACATGTAACATGGAGACTATTCAGTCTAGTCAAGAAAGATGTCGAACCAGTTCAGAATCTTTCTTCGAACGGTGAAGGAACTCCCAGCGATATCGATACCCCCGGAACTCCAGTGACTCCAGCAGATTCGAATCCGGCAACACCAACTAAAAACTCGAAAAGAGGTAAACCACTGCAATTGGTTATACCAACTACGACTTCACCTGATGAATTCGATAAAGAAAGGTTAAACGTTGAGATATTAGAGCTGATCAGACATTCTATGAGATCACGTTGGCCTGACGTTTTCGCTTTTCGTGATGGTGGAAGTAAATCTGTTGGCGGGTTGGAATTGAGAGATATTGGTCGACCGTGGCCGGCAGCTGCTAAAGGGTTCAATTTTTCGGTCAGTCTGTCGTAATCTGTCATGATACAAATGCTGATTCTGTGATTAGTGCTGGATTCATTTATCAAAATTGAATCAACCCATAACACTTCTTCATGTCTCTCAAGCTAATTCCAAACATCCCTTGTTTCAGGTTAGGATTCTGGATAATTCGCAAATCGGAATATTCAGTTCCATGCCTATCCCAGCGAAACCTACACCAGCAGCCCCATCAACAGGTACAGAAACCACTGGGACAGCAGAAGAAGTCGAGGACTCGTTCGAAGAGATTGTCTGCAACGCACCGGACGCTCTGATACCTCATCATCAATGGGTTCATTTTTCGATTGGATGTAAAAAATCTCGAACGACTAATTTAGCGGAGATACGGATTTTCGTTAACGGTGCTAGAGTTGGTGCTATGCGTGCGATTTATCCTGTTCCGACAGTTTCGAATGTTCCTGTTACAGCTCCACAGCTGAATGTCAAACCTACAACTCATGTTGACGCTATTCGTGTCAGTGTTGGTCAGGCTATTGAGGATGATGAAAGCAAATCCAGTGGTCAGGAGAATATGGGGAGAACAGAAGAGAATGAATGGTTGTTAGGCCGAAGTCTTCTTGTTGAAGATGCCGTTCCGGAGGATTTGGTTCTTCTCATGCATCACCTCGTGAGTCCTGTTGATGTCGGATTTTACTTACATTTAGGGTCCAAGATATCATGGGAATTATCAAGAAGCTCTAGGGAAATTCCTAACTTACCAAGGCGCAACTTCCATAAACATCTATCTCAGTTCGATAGCCCAAACAGCTAACGAAAAGTCTTTACCGACTTTATCCAGTAATTCGATTTTGGTCAAAGCAATACGATCAGGTCCTTCGATATTAGAAGAGAATATCATACTCTCAATCTCACCTAAAAACGTTACTTTCAACGATGGGAATGGGAATGGAGCCTGTAGAATTCCAAAATCTTGTTGGAACACTGCAGTACCTCATCCAACTCGTGCCTCCACACTTAAACATGGCCAAATTAAACTAACAGGTGGCATCCAATCATTCTCTAATGACACCTTGAACGAAACCGTTCAATCTGTCGGTGGAGGGACTGTCGTTCTTAAAATCATCGATTTGGCTAAAACAAGCGAAGAATTGGTTTCTGGTTTGAGTATTCTTAGGGATATGATTAAAGATAGTTGGAGCGCTAGTGAAGAAATGGAGAGGATCCGTGAGTGTTTATTCATACTTTGGCTTTCTAACAGTGATTAGATGGTTTCGATTTACTCGCCGCCATTTTACGACCGAAAATGTCTAACCTGGTTGATGTAACATGTGCAAAAATCATTCTCGCAATGTTAGGTATCCAAATGGATAAACCAGAGTAAGTTCCCTGATTAAAGTAAACAACTAACAAAGAAATAGAATAGCAACAGTACATAATTCAGTAGCCTACCGAGCATTAGGATTAGAATTTGAGCTATGGTCATACGCATCGTTAGGGGTTACATCACTTTATCTGCAACATTTCGAATATTTATTATCGACTTCTAAACATGCTAGATTCAATTTATTGAGAACGTTCCAGAAATCTGCCATGGTCAGGAAATTGTTGTATGCTTTGAGATCTGGTTTTTTTGATCCTGCTGTTGTACCTGTCGTTGTTGGTGAGTTGGGCTTCTGTTGTGAATTGGTTGAACTCATGTTCTTTTTAGATACTCTTAGATTGGCTTTGGTTACTAGATGGAGTGCAGAGGAAGCGTAGGTTATGATTCTGACTGATGACTGATTTTCTCAGCATTAAACCAGTCTTCTCTTACTTGGTATCAGCATTATGTCAGAGTAAGTAATTATTCAATTATCTCTACTTATGCTGATCACTACTACAGGTAACGCCTCGTTCTCTCAAAGTTTCACAAACGAACCGACACCTATTCAAGCACCAGCCGCAATGATACTCGCAATGATAGCTGAGCTCCTTCACAACGCCCAACGCTTGATCAAACTAAACAAAGCCCTCGCTTTACATCGTCTACTGGTGATCTTCCTATCATCAAATCCAGTCAACTACGTCGTACTCCCATGTTTAGATATCCTTGAAAGATGTCTGACCACACCAGGATTGGAGAATTTCCAAAGATCATTCGAGAATGAAGGTGGTTTTGCGCTACTTGCAAGAACGCTTGCTCCAGTTTGGTCATCTGAGGTTCAAGCCAAGATATTTGGGATTTTACTTGGGCCGGGTGAAGGTGGTGGAAGTAGTTCACTGCTTTGTGCGCCTGTCATCTCGGCTTTGATGGCTGCTTTGGAAAGTTTGCTTCAGTCTGCTGGGGAGGTTGAGGATAGTTCTAGACCCACGCAAGGAAGGACTAGATCTGGTACCATCACCTCATTGAGATCTATAACGACAATATCAGGGGGTGAGTGGAAATGTCAACATGTTTATACTTGATCTGACTTGAAGAATAGTTGAATCCAGTAGCGACGATCCTCGGTTAGAGAGATTATTGAAACAGTTGACAAAAACTTATCGAACGTCTGGAGCTTTCCGTCGTGGAATGACAGCTAGAAGGATTGAACTCATGTTACCTGCTCTAGCTGATTTCGCGGCTGTTACAACATCCAGTGGTCGACCTGAATCTGTGAAACCACAAAGAGAAGCTGCTGCTCAATGGTTATCAGCTTTGATTGAAATGTCGAAATCACCTCCACCAGTCATAAATCAAGTAAGTAAAAACTCTGGAATGTAGCTAAAAGAATTAGATGAAACTCATTCAAGAACAACTTCGAACTTCTTTACCTACACCAAATCCATCGCCCAGATCTTCAGTAACCTCGTTAGCCATGTCACCTTCATCACCTGCCCGACCCAATTCTTCATATTTCGGTTCATCGTTAACCAGTAGATTTGGGACATCACCTTCGACTTTTGGAGCGTCGTCTCCGGGAAATAGAAGACGACCATCGACTGCAGTTGGTGAACTTTCTTTGGTTAGATCGAGATCGATCATCGAAAAACGTATACCTTTGAAACGGGTTTTGACTGGGGAAAGTATTTTACAAGAAGGCAAGGATAAGAATGCTGCTTGGAAAATGATCATTCTTTCGGTGGTATGTTTGGTGTTTTCTCATGACAGGGCTAATCGATACTAATTACTTGTAGGATAATACTCGACATGGGAAAATGACTTTGGAAAGGTGAGTTAAGGATAGTGAAGGGTTGCTGACAAGGAACAGGAAGGAACATTGGCAAAAACTTTCTCAAGTCGATTGGCCCAAACGCGCCGCTCATCTTCGTTCTGAAAATGGGATTTGGCCCGATGAAGAAACATCAGTGACGTGGAGGTTGGATGGTTCTGAAGGTCCATTACGTATGAGGTATGTTTGTGAAACTGATCAGGGAGATTAATCAAATAGAGCTCGACTTGAACGTATCAACGCCGTTCCAGAGACTGGAGTTGCGAGAACCAGAACTAAATTACGTGACGCCATTCCAGCAATTGACGAGTTGTCATCAGCAGTTTCACGGGTTAATCATGCACCATGGGAAGATCCTTTTGCTTTAGCTCTGGGTCAAGCTGCGCCGATAGAGGAAGAAGGTTTGTTTGATTATTGATGAACTGTTTACTGACATTTCAGAAACTCATGTTACCAAACCTGCTGAAAATCCTGTGGAGGAACCGCTTGATGATCAGTCGTTCGTGGAGATTGAAGAAGATACTTCGGACAAACTTCGTCGAATCGCTAAAACTTTACAAGCTGGTGATGTTGTTGAGGAAGCTCATGTAGGTTTCATTTCCTGGTACATCACATTATACTGACCGGATTCCAGAACATTGTTCGTATCGTTGGGGTTGATGCTTGTCGTAAGTTGTCAACATCGTATGCCAACAATTTGAACTCACCTGCTTCTAGCTGGCTTGTTGATTCTGGGAAAGAAAAATCTCTATCTTGTTGATGGACTTATCCAAACCTCCGATGGTGAAGTTATTGATGCTAAAGATGCTCCCAAAGATGTTCTTTCTATTCCTTCTGGAACTCTGGTTGAACTTGATGCTACGGAACAATTGAGTCGTCGATGGTACGTTTATCGTATCATTCTTGAGGTTGAGCTAACTTTGAATAGGTCATATAACGAAATAATCGAGAGTAACAAACGAGCATTCCTATTCCGTGATGTAGCGTAAGTCTCGTCATACCTACAGAACTCATCTCCACGAGCTGACAACCTAAATACAGCCTCGAACTATATTTCTCCGATAAAAGAAACGTCTTGATCGTCTTCAGAGATAAGAGAGAACGTCAAGGGATTGTCCAGAAACTGTTATCCAAAAACGATAGTCGAGACGCAATCTCTAGATCAGTTATTGGGAATTTCGTCTTGGACACGGTCGCGAAAGCTATGGATAAGGCTGAAGCTCAACTGGAGAGTATGACCAGAAGATGGCAACACCGTGAAATCAGTAATGTACGTGAAGTAGTAACTCTGATCGACATCAGATACTAACTTCGTTCCAGTTTGCTTATTTGCAATTACTAAATCAACATGCCAACAGAACACCAAACGGTCAGTTCTCTTTTCGTTTCGATCTGATCCACGAATTGATAGTCTCCAGATGTCACTCAATATCCAGTTTTCCCATGGGTTTTGGCAGATTATGTATCTCAGATCCTGGATTTAGATAAGGAATCGACGTTCAGGAATTTATCTTTACCGATGGGAGCTTTGACTCCTGCAAGAAAAGAAGCTGCTATTGAAAGATACAGTGCTACTGAAGGTGTTGGGGAGAAACCCTTGTAAGTTTCATTCAGCTCTTCCTTTTCCAATCACTGACATCGTCTGAATAGCCATTACGGTACCCATTATACTTCGTCCATGATCGTTTGTGGATTCATGATTAGGTTATCACCTTTCACGGAGATTTTCTTGGCTTTACAAGTAGGTTTTTTGTTAACGGTGAAGGGTATTGGTTAATCAAGATTTAGGGAGGAAACTTCGATCTTGCCGATAGACTTTTCTCTAGTATACCTAGAGCTTGGGATTCAGCTTCTGCAGATAATAGGGGTGATGTGAGAGAATTGATACCGGAATTCTTTTACAGTGCTGCATTCCTAGTCAACGTCGTAGGTTGTTTTCTTTTTGAATACAGATATAATCCTGATAGGACGATCATAGAACCACCATGATTTCGGTAAAAAACAAGTATCAGGTGATTCAGTCGACAATGTCGTTCTTCCTTCATGGGCTTTAGATGATCCTTTGCTTTTCATTCATCGTCATAGAGAAGCTTTAGAATCGGACTACGTTTCTAGACATCTTGCTGCTTGGATTGATTTGACCTTTGGTTACAAACAACGAGATGCTGCTAGTTATAACTGTTTCCATCCACTGTCATATCGTGGTGCTGTTGGTGAGTTTGATTGTCGTATTCAATTTCTGTCATGCTAATTGTAACCGAAAATAGATTTGGAATCCATGGAAGATGATACTGAAAAAGCTGCTTCGACTGCTATTATACACAATTGTAAGTTCGTTTCATCAAGTATTGGACTAACAAGACAGTCGGTCAAACACCTCTTCAAATATTCAAAACCGCACATCCAAATAGATTCTTAAGTGGTAGAACCAGTTTACCATCTGGCAATAGATTCGGTGTAGCTGAACATTGGCAATGTAGGTTTTTATAAGCAGAATGCGTGCTAATGCCCTAGTGTTGATGAGAAGTATCTTACCTATCACTGAATCAACAACTTCAATCGATGATATTAGTGAACCTATCAGTATCGAGGCTAGGCCTTTACCACAACAACGACATCGTTTGTTGGTTCCTGGCACTCATTTGAGTATTCATTATGGCTTTGCAGATGATTCCTTGCGAATCTACTATATAGATTCCTCGGCTAGAGTAAGTCTCTTTGTCTCACCTTGATTTCCTTGCTAACAAAATCCCCAGCTGGTCCTTCTTGTTGAGGGTATCATCGTTGTTCATGCAATTCTCGCCGCTCCAACCTTACTTATTACCGTTGATAAATTTGGAGTATTGACTGCTTGGCGAATGACTGTCAAGGGTTATGGAAACAAGAAAGGAGATGTGAATCTACAACGTGAAGCTACTTTACGAGGACATACCAAGACGGTCACCAGTTTAAGTGCTAGTGAAGCATGGTCTTTCTTGGTCAGTGGTTCAGAGGTGAGTTGTTGATCATGTTCAGACGCTGAAGTTCAGGATGGAACTGCTTTGGTTTGGGATATGAATCATTTGAGATATACTCGGACGTTACAAACGGGTCGTTCTGAACCGATTCTGTTTTCTGCAATCAACGAAGCTGATGTAAGTCAATCACAAACAGGTTTGAACTAATATTACTAGGGACACATAGCGTTAGCCTCAAAAAGATATTTATATCTGTTCACCTTGAACGGTCATCCAATAGCCTCAACGTCAATCAACAACGATAGAATTCCTGCCTTCAATTTCGGTTCTGAACCGTTACCATCGGATGATATAGAATTTACAGGTGGTATCAGCTTTTTGAAAAGGGAATTCTTGAAGGATGGCGTGTTGTTTTGTATAGGTATCGGATCTGAGATTGGGCTTTTCAGATGTTTACCTGGATCAAGAAGATTCGTGGATCAAGTCGTTGAACCTTGGAGATTGGTTGAACAAGGTCGAATCCCTGGGTCGGAAGATCATTTAGGTGGTGATTGTGTTATGGTCAAGTTCATTGGGTGAGTTCAATGCAAGTGACTCCGACTTGGTACTGTATCTGACAAATCACTCAGGGAAACGCTTTATGCTGCTTTCAAACCAACACCTGAGAATCCTAAATTCGGCTTATATCAATGGACGTTACCAGAAGGTAACGCTCGACATGTATCCGAAAATCTCTTCTATACTTGTATGGAGGATGGATGTGGACGTCATTTTGGTTTGTTGGAACCAAGAAGACATTGTGGTGGATGTGGTGGTTTGTTCTGCGGGTGTGTCATTAAATTCTATCTCAAAAGTTAATTAATAACTGACGTTGTGGATTACACTAGAACCCACGCACTTCACGTTGAAGGATTTAATCATAGATATTGTGAAACATGTCGTGAACAATTATCACACGGTTCGAGTCTAGGTTTGATGTCCAGTCGTAGATCAACTTCAATCAATCCAACACCTGATAGAAGTTCTGTTAGTACACCCCAAATACCACAAGGACCAGGTAGGATGAGTTTGGCTGCTCCCCTGCCTAGACATTGATTTGGATCCAAATTGGGTGCTGGTGGTCGTTGTTTCTCTTCCTGTTGTTTCATTCCGTTATGATAAATCAACTTATTTGATCGTAGAAATAAATGCATAGTTGTTGTATTCAGTATGAAACTCTCGATGAAATCAGTTTGTAGTTATGGACATCAGGAAACTTCATCATCTGTACAAGTACTTTCAACTAGAACTCAATCTACTGTAAAAAACACATCTCCAACCTCCCCCATTCTCCCTTTCGTGAACTATGGTGAAATAACTACAGTACCTCCCCTGATGCTTCTCCTTTTCCATTTCCCCCCTCTGATTTGGATTTCTTCGAGAATACACTCTCGCAGAAATCAGAATGCTCAATCGCAATCATAGGAGTGTAGCTGGGAAACCACGCGAAAAGATATCGTTGATCATCTTCTTGCCATCCTGTGAAGCACCATTCGGTGAGTTTCGCAGCTGCTTCAGCTCTATTGTTGGGAGAGTCAGTGAACCATGTGCCTCCCCCGTACCCGTGAATTTCTTTTTCGTCGGAATCCAACATGCATACAGTATGCTCGTAAGAACCCTTTCCATCCGCAAATGAAAGGAAACGAGTTACAATCTGAAGATGATGGTCATCTATTTGCGACTTTTGGAATGTCGATACTATCTCTCTGCTTGAATGATCAGCTCAAATAATTGTAAAAAGGTGCAAAAAACTTTAACTCTTTTCATTATTCGGATTATGAGTTAGAATCGCGCTCCAACCATAATTAAGCGACTTGGTAGTTGTTATTGATGTAGTGGTTGACATGATTTAAGCTAGGTGGATGGAACTTCAGAATATCTTGTGAATCAACGAAGTGAAGATAAAGTAAGACGGAAAGAAACAAGAACTTCTCTCAACTGCTTCGATTGTATATTACAAGTGCAAGCCTTTCACCCTATGATACCATCACCTTTGTTCGCTATTCTTTCAGTGCTTGTCAACGAGTCTCATATCCCAATGATCAAAGGTAAGTTCGAATATTGTTACTCCGGAGAGATCGAAAGAAGACCTCTTTTACTGTAAGTGGCAGTGCCAAATACGATTTACCAAGTGACACCCATAGCGAGCACTCGAGAATGCTCTAAATCTTATGCATCTTTGTCATGGGCATGGTTAGACAACGTTCAATTTTACTATCTACATATCTGGACACAAGCAGAACATTCTTCTGATTCTAAGGACACTGAAGACACATAAACTACGTCATTTACTTCCCCCTACTGTACCACATTCCGTCCCCTTGACTAAACCTTCAGATTGGGTTTCTGATTGTGCGGAAAAGACTTTCTCACAGAAATCAGAATGTTCGTTTGAGATCATTGGAGCATGATCCAAGTACAATTTATCCAAGAAGTTCCTTTTGGGTCTCTCTCCCCACATTGTCCGAGTCCAGACACAAAGGCGAGTAGCAGTCTCGGCCTCACAGCTACTGGAATCAGATATCCAACAGTTCATTTCGAATTCTTCCTCCTGTTTGGCTTCATAACTACAGTCGACCATCTGGCATGAATGCCAGTACTGGAACTGATGGGGTAGCCATGAGTGTAGTCCTCGCGTGGTGTTGATTTGAACTCGATGTTGACAAAGGGGCGGCTTGAATGTTGATGTTGCGCAGGCTCTGGAGGATCAGGATAAGAATATGGATCAATAAACCCCTGACTCACTTTTTTTTTATCATAGGCGAAAATTACGCTCCACCCTTTATCAAGCTCCTTGATTGTAGTCTCAACAGTTTTTGACATCGTTTGACAATATTCCAATAAGACAAAAACGAAATATAGTAGTCTCTTCGCAAAATGATTGTGAAGACAGAGGGAAAATGATTCCGCATACTGTGTCTACACAACGATATGCTGAACAATTATACGAAGACTTAAGCCTTCTATGCTGTGTTTATAAATCCTTTGATCAACACAACCCATGGATGCTGAAACGTGAAGGTAAAACCAGCACACTTTGGTGAGTTCTGTCACTGAAAAAATGGGAAAGGTCTCCAACAACCACATGTTCCAAAGGCATGACGAGTTGCTCTCAGACAGTTGTCTATTGTACCAAGATCAAATTCTCCTCAGCAAAATATTCATCTCAAGTACTCATTCGTCAACACTGAAACTACAAGTAAAACTAAAACTAGAACCTTCACATCAAAGCTACAAACCTAACGGTAAACCAACTCCAACGTGCCAACTATTTCTCTGATCCTGACTTCTCAGAGACGACGCTCTCAATGAATTTAGAATGTTCTTCGGATATCGTGGGGATCATACCGAGATACATGTTTCTTAAAACATCGATGCCCCTTCTCTCCTCTGTTGGCAATTCTCTGGTTAGAGACCAGATAGTAAGATTTGTTGCTGCGTCAGCAATACGACCTGGGGAGCTAGACCACCAAGAGCCGCTTGAGAAATTTCGAAGTGATTTGCCTTCAGCATCCAGCATCTCACATTCGTTGTAGTATATGTCGTGTCGGAGGGCTTCGGGGTTTAGATATGAGATGATTCGAACGCGGTATCGATCGTTCTCTGCTCCGTCAGGTATGACTGTCGAGCTGGCGACTGCCCTGATATGATAAATCTGATCAGCTTGTATTTTACTCATGTGAAAGACAACTTTGCGGGAATGGGGTGAAACATACTATTCGGAATAATAAGTGAACTCAGCACTCCAACCATCACCCAAGTCTTTAGTGAGGGTTGTTTTGGTATCTGTGTTATAATTTGTTGACATGACTTTATAGTAACTTGTCTTGAGAATAAAACCTGATACTCCCAATAATGGTGAAGAAAGAAGAAGAGAAAGAAAAAGTTCCCCCACCAATATATAGCCCAAAAATACCTAATGACTCCAAGCCTTCCATGCTGTGTTTCGTAAACCTTTGTTATCCTTTCACACCATTTTTTGTATCGAGTCGAATGACAAAGGAAGGACTTTTTGATGATTTCTGTCTTGAGGACTGGAGGTGGGAGATACTGTACCAGTACGAGTACTCATTGGGTTTATCAGCTAGGGTGAGAACTTGTATTGATCAACACTAATTTGTGTAAATAATTTATTCATCGACTTCTTCAGGTATTTATATCAACAAATGGGGGGGATAACTGTACGAATACAAGTGTTATAAACAATGCAATGTGTAACGGAAATGAATGGGGGAGGAATTGACGAAGGGGAAATAAGAGGGAACACGATCAGGCGAGATAGTTGCTAAAAAAAAGTATTTGGTCAGTACGAACGACCTCTCTATAAACCTAAAGCGAACGCCGACTCACTAGGTATCCTTGGCTCCTTCCGCTCTCTCAAGGTATTCTTTATCGATCAACGTGTCAATTGCCTGATTACGACGTCAGCTTTCGTACGATCTCGATACAAACGCCCAAACTGACCTTCTTGATCTCAGAAACTTTAGGTGTGAATTTCGTAGAAATCGTAGCTGTAACCTCTTGAATCAAAGCTTGATGTTTCATTGTCTAAAGTAGAAGTGAGATAGTTAGTGACAATGCCTTTAAGAGGTTGAAGGGAAAAACTATAACCCACCTTTCTCGCTTTCATCAATCTAACGATCGTAGCTTGATAAACGAATTTACGATCTTCATCGACTGCTTGTAAAGTTTCCGCTGCTTCTTGTTTCTGTTCCGCTCGGACGGGTTGATTAAGTAGAACACGGATCTGTTTGAGATGTCAGCTTGTACCGCTATCATATGGTCTCGCAGCTGACCTTCTTCGATTTGAAGTCTGAGATAAGGTATATGATCAGCGTGCATTCAACAAAAACACAGCAACCACTTACTAAGATTCAAATCATAAACGTCATCATCCATCAACAAAACTTTAGCTTTAACCAAAAGAGCCAATTGGGGTTTCAAAATCGCATCAGACAAAGCGGTAGCCGTAGAGATATCCTTATAACTCAAACTTTCGTTTTCATTGAATTGAACCAGAATAGCCATTTGATAACTTGAAGTCATGAAAATATATTTTTGAGAGAGATAAGTTGTTTTCAATTCGTTCTTGGAAACGTGCCATAACCAAGTTAATTTCCTACCGCTATGTTTTTCGTTGTAGAATTTGAGGAATCTTTCGTAGGTGGGTCGTACTTCTTGGGGTACGGTGTAATCTGTTGCTTGAGGTGCTAAAGGCCAGAAATTGGTTCCGAGGACGTTAACAACGAAATCAACTATGAGTTGAAGGTTAGAATCGTGGAAGACGCCATTAATGATAACCTACGAGAATCAGGGACTTCATCTCTTCTCTCTCTTTCTTTGAAACTCTCCGTGAGATCCCTACTAAGACTCATATCTGTTCAAATCAGACAAAACCCTCGTTCAACTTAAAACCTAGAACCCACCTGTAAACATTCTAGTTAATTTATTGGTGAAATCGAAACCAGAAATCTCCTTCAACTTGGAAATCATACTGGATTCACTGTCATCCGAAGCAGAAGTTCCACCAACAAGACGTTGAGCCAGTTTCTTTTGGTAGAATTTTTGGAAAACGTCCTTGTCATCGATAAATTTGAAAATGACCATCTGAGGTGAAGATGGTTAGCAAAGACATGTATCGATAGAGAGCAACGTACAACTTGATCAAGTGCAGCTTCAAGTGAATCAGCGTCCAAATCTTTGTTAGACTTTTTGAGTAATTGATCCGAATAACTGGCCAAAAGTTCGGGTGATTTTGTTGAAGTCGTACAAGCCGAGTTTGCGTTACAGAATTCACGACAAGCTCTATCCAAACTGGCGTTGAAACCAAGTTCAGCTCTGAATGGACCGTTAACGACGTCACCGTATTTTCGATGAACTTCGAGTAAAGCTTCGATGTAGGCTTTTGGATCCTGATTGATGAGCGAGGTCACATGATTGTAACTTACCAGTGTCTCAGCTTTTCCTGCTTCGTTGACAGCTCCTGGTGCAGGTAAAACTTTCTCAACGGCAGCTAATCCAGCTTTCTTGACATGTTCTTCGAACTTCTTTCTCAATGGTTCCAATCCGTTGGGAATACGCATAAGAAGGCCATACATTCTTGCCAAATCTATGATGACATAAGCTTGCTGTCCACTGTAGCCAAGCTTACCATCGGTTTTATCAGCGTCAAGTAAGGATTGGAATTCATCCCACATAATCTCACTGTGAGCAGCGATCAGAGCCTGTTCACATTTCTCCTTCAAATCCTTTCTGGTACTATCATGTAGATAAAGATTAACCCGTTCAGATTCCTCTTGTAATCTGGCTTCGGCCTTTCTTAGATAATCGGAAACTGAATTGTTACTGACGAAAGCGTCGGATTCGATTTTGTAGTAAGCTTGACTGGCTCTGAGGAAAGGATCTTGGAAATTCTCTTTGTAGACATCGAGTTGTTGACGTTGAGCGTCCGCTTCGTCCAATCCGAGAGAGACTATAAAGTGTAAGTCGCCTGAAATGACACCTGAACCTACCATAACTGTCGATGACATGTTTGACGAGTGAATTATCGATGGTTTCACCATTTCTTTGAAGCTCGATTTGACGTAAAAGAGCTTGAGTTAAACGATTAGTAGAAACGGTGGTGAAAGCTCTAAAGAGATTCTGTTTCCAAGCGACAAGCGCGAGCTAAACGTTAGTGAAGAGTGACGAAAACTTGACTAACGGTGTAAACCCCATAAACTTCTTTTCTTCCTTCGTCCTTCTCACGTTTAACCCAATGTTTATTCAAATAGTTGAACAATTTGTGAAGATATTTGGCTCCAGTGGTATAATCATCCCATTGTTTCGCGTAATATTGAAGCAGTGCTAGATCGTTTAACCCTTCCGATGTCTGAGAAATGTCAATGACTATCCATAGATCGTCGACCTACTTGTCTCATATCTTTACAGTGTTCAGCTAAAAAAGAATGCAAAGAACGATACAGATCAGCACCTTGTAAACTCGCGCCGCCTCTTGATAAACCTGCTCCTCTGATTGCACCATGTGTTGCTGGTGAGGTACAGAAATCGTAAATGGTGGTGTAGAGTAGGATGTAATAGGAGTAGGACATTCCAGTGTGTAATCTGATGAGATCAGCGTCGAGTTTGATGGATGAACACTTACTTTGTCATCATGTGCTCGACACCGACTCTGAGGAATGCCCATGCGGTCTATTTGTCAGTGGTGTGTTAAATGATATATCTTACTTTAAGATCTGCGTCTCTGTAGGATTGTTGTTAGTTGAATGATCACCATGATGAGACACATTACTTACCTGCTTGGTTTATCATCCTTTGTAGGTTCTACCCAAGTCGACGTTGAGGGTGTCGCTGAAGAGGAAGATGAACTTGCAGCTGCTTTAGATGTTTTGGACATGGTGGGAGGGGGGAGGTGATGAATGGTAAAGATAAAAGATAAGAAGAAGAAGAAGAAGAAGAAAGAGAAAGAGAACGATGATGATTACCATCACCAAAGATGATACAACCGCTTTGACTTTTATTCTCTCCTCCCACTTAATTTGCCTCGTCTGAAAAAAGTTGAAAGTCAAGATACATTTTGAGCAAGAACATCCAACAACGAAGATGAACACTTCACTAGGTCTCAGGCTGGCCAGCTACGTCCCAAGAACAATTGCTCTAAAAAGGATAAGACCAATCACCACCAATGCCACAGCTTCAGCTTCAACCTCTACCCCATCACCTCCCCCTCCGGAATTCCCCTACAAATCTCTAGATCCATCGTTGGGAGAGGTCAAATTCGCAGTCAAAGTGTTCGACAACATACCGTCTATGGCACACGTCTTCGCCATCATCAAAGCGATAGAAGAGAAATTAGGTAGTGTCTTACATATCTCAGTTCCAAAGGTAAGTCCACGAATCTTCGAGCCAATTTTGCTTGGACTGACAAATTCAAAAGGATCAAGACTCATTACAATATTCCAACATAATCTTCCTAACTCTTCTTCGACCTACCACCCAAACCTTCCCTCTCCTTCTCGAAATACCCTCCCCGTCAACAAAAAACACCGAACTAGGCGGAATCTCCCTCGACGCAATTAACAAAATCCTAACCTCCAATCCATCAAGTACCTCAGATATAGAATTATCACCTACAACCAATAACAAAAATAAAATCCAATTCCGAATAGAAGTTCGTGAACTCCCTCAGAGATGGCGGAAAACTACAATGTATAGGAATAAACAGAAATTGGAGGAAAGAAGGGAGAGAGATTTGAAAGAGGATCATGAGATTTATGAGGCGTTGAAAGGGTTTGGGGGTGGGTTTTATGGTGGGTTTGAAGGTGTCGGTGAAAAGTTTGAAGAGGTTTTGAAAAGTCCGATTGGGGAAGGTCAGGCTGTTAAGCAGGAAACGATTTTGGATGGTGTCACTCTGGATTCTTCGGCGTCAAAGTCAACATCAGAAATACCGCCCAAAGCTTCAGAATTATCTCCCAACCTCAACACCCCGAATCTCCCAATAATCGAAAAGATACCCACCAAATTTCCAATCCCATCCACACCCTCACCAACTCCTCAAAATTCAGTCCCCCCACCGATATCCAAAGAAGATAGAATAAGAGCTCAAGCGGTTCAAATGGCGAAAACCCAGTTATTAGCTGAAGCCATGAGGAAAGCGGAAACTGAAGCTGCTGCTGCGGCAGCTGTAGCGAGGGGTGTAGTAGAGAAGGAATCTAAAGTCGGAACTGGAGTTGAAGTTGAGGAGAATGAGCTGAAGAACGAGGATAAGGTATCGAAAGAGGCGACGAAGGAAGGTGATAAATCGATTTTTGGATGGTTCAAGGCGTAGCGAGCTTGAAGATCCAGTACTTGGTACAATAAATCAAATAATGCATCTATAACACTCTAAACCAAAATATAAACCCTAACACCCAAATACCGAAAAATCTAAAATACTGAAAAACCCAAAAAACCAAAACCCAAAACATCAAACCCCTTCTCTCCCACTAAGAACCCTACCCACAAAATCAAAATTCCAACGTAGATTCCGTCTAACCCTTAAATCTTTTGCACGTTCGAATTCCCTCTGGCAGACGTCAGAGTCTGGACAAACGTTGAGAGGGTAATTGAGGGTGTTGGTACGTATGATTTCGTATGATTCAGCGGGGTTGGGCTCGGTTGTGATTGGATTCCTATTTCGTTTTAGCGTTGGGGGAGGGGGGGGGACTTACTGTAATGAAGGTAAGATTGTCCATGGATCTATTTCCACACCTTCACTTGTGGAACTTGTACACCCCCTATCCTCCTCCACCCCTACCCCTGCGGCAGATGGATAAACCTCTTCGTCAGGATTCAAACTCGGTAAATTACCCCAAGGGGTTTCAGCGACGTTACGAGAAAGTACGATTTGCCAAGGTGAATTCAGAGTTTGTCTGGTGGGGTTAATTGGTTTTGGTGGTGGTGGTGCAGCAGCGGGTACAGCGACAGTATTCGCAGATTGGGGTAAAGGATAATCCATCAGAGAATAATTTTGATTACCTAAATCATAGAATTGATTATTCATTGAAGTCGATGAAGATGAAGAAGTTGAGGTTGATGGTATCAATTGATAGCCATCATGGTTGCTGTGTGAATACCTAATATCAGGTGAAGATAATGATCGACCTGGAATAGGGTTGATATTAGGTATAGGGGTTGAATGGAACACTGAATGATGTTTAAGAGGTTGTTGATAAAAAGGTTGGAGTTGGTTATCGAATCTGAATTGGGGATTTGATGGATTAGGAGTAGGATCGGGTTCGGGTTTAGGTTCACCGAATGGAGTTTGGTGAGTGATGAAGGAGTTTGGATAAGTCGGAGTGGGAGTGGGAAATTGGAAGGATTGGTTTGGCGAATGTGAATGTGAATGTGGTTGTGTTTGTGGTTGTTGGATTTGGAATCGTGATTGAGAATCTAATCGGGGCTGAACATTCAATTGAGGATGTTGGATTTGGTTCCAAGGGAATTCTAGGGAGGTGTAGGTGTTGCCATCGCTCAAAGGGAAAGACTCGTTAGGTGGGATATGGGGTTGACCTTGATATACCTCAGTCTGTGGATAAACTTCTGTTTGAGGTTGGACGTAAACCTGGGTTTGGGTGATTGATAAATCTGATTCTGGATACGCGTACGAAGACCGAGTAACTGGATTTGAATAAGGATGAAATCTCGCTATTGAGCCTTTACGTGATTTCGAATGGGAGGTAGCGAGATTAGAATTGATACCAGTCCCAACACCTTCACCAGAACTACCGATAGAATCAAAAGAAACTGTACCATCGTTAGGTACTAAATCACCAATCTGAAACCCAGGTATCCCAATTTGATTAACTGTATAATCTTTGTTCAACATGAGGATCTTGTTGATTTCAGCGGTGGAAGTTGGGGGGTTACATTCAAAACTTGTACTTCCACTTGAAGTTGGATACTGATATATCGATTGAGATTGTGGTTGATTATCCAAACCCGACCCAGGGAAAACAGTATCGTAACTCTGTTGATAAGGATATTCGTAATCGTATGATTGGTTGAATGATTTATTAATTTCTTGAGGTTGGGGCATGTTTTCAGTTTGGAGGGGGAGTGACCAAACTGGTTGTAAAGGATGAATAGGTGCTTGTGGAAACGGTAGTGATGGTTGCTGTTGTTGAACAGTTTCATTCTCTTAATCCAGAATCAGAATACATCCAAAGGACCCAACTCACTCTCAACATTCACCCATCCCCTTTTAGCCGGGATACTATACCCACCACCAGAATACGTAGATCGTCGTTCAGTCCGTCGACTGGATCCGTGGTTCATCGTACTCGTCCATTTTTTGTTGTCTATTTGGAATTCGGTGGTTAAAGTCAGATCGGGTTTGAGGACTGATGGGAAGGGTTGGGAAGGGGGGTTCATTATTGAGTAGGACGTTAGGGGATGGTTGGATATATGATCAAATAGATTCTTGTCAATAGGGACATGGGGATGTACTACTAGATATAGTTTTTAGATGAATTAAAACAGAAAATTATATGGGAGATGAAAAAGATGTTAAAAAGTTGTAGTTTTCTATAACACCCAGTCTTCTATATATATGAACTCGGATGTTTACTTGACGACCAGTAAGTGTCAACTTAGAAGCTCGATGGTATCGCTTAAGATCGATCAAATAAACACAAAACATAAACTCAAACACAACCACACTCCATCAATCCCAACGTCATATTCCCAAAGTAGATATAAAAACCACCGAAAGAGAACAAACGTTAATTTAGAACCGTTACAATAGTTTAATTCGGTAGCTATAATCGTCCTCAAGAAAATACTGTTTCTGTGTACATTTGATGGTAGCACTACGCGTTGTCAAGGTGCTCGGAGGTAACTTGTTTGAGTATACATGTTGGCTCGTGCGACGGATCTTGGTCTATTTGTATTTCATTTGTATTTGTAATACTTGCCAGTGTATCCCACACACCGCCACAAACACGAGGAAAGGTGCCACTTTGCCACTTTAAGAATTAACTCCGTCCTATTAAATCATACAGTCAACTTAAAGATAAACCTAACTATTTCAACCACCAACCACCACAATGTCCCAAGCCCATCGTCCAACATGGAACCCCAAAATGGGTTCAGAGACCAAAGCAGGTTCTCAACAAGTCTCCAAACTCTCTTTAGCGTCCCACACAAAACTCAAATTCCGTCAACCAGGTCAAACCTCTCAAAACGAAGTTATCCGTCGTGACCTCAAAGCTGAATTAGCTGCTGCAGAACGTAAAGCTGTCGATAAGAAACGTAAAGCTGCTGGGATGGCTCCTTTACCTGTTAATTCTTCTAGTCTTTTGATTGAGGCTGGGGAAGGGGACGGGGAGGATTCGGAGTCGAAGAGGAGGAAATTGTTGGAGGGGTTGGGGGGTGATTTGGATAAGGATGATGATGAGGAGGAAGAGGGGGAGGGGGAGGGGGTTGATAAAGGCAAAGGAAAGGCTGTGGACGATGATGACGACGACGATGAGGATGATGATGACGAGTGAGTTGGAGAATCCGTTAGTAGACTCAATCTAACTCCCACTATCACCTTCAGTGACTCCGACTCAGACGACGACGACGATACAGCAGCATTAATGGCTGAACTAGCCAAGATCAAACAAGAAAGAGCCGAAGAGAAAGCTAGAATAGTGAA
This sequence comes from Phaeotremella fagi, assembly GCA_001599715.1. Lineage (NCBI taxonomy): Eukaryota > Fungi > Basidiomycota > Tremellomycetes > Tremellales > Phaeotremellaceae > Phaeotremella > Phaeotremella fagi. Next base: position 2,301,330 of record BCHU01000001.1, on the reverse strand, counting down.
TACCTAGACTTTTCACTCAATTTCAACAGCTAACAAACAATCAACCAGGACGCCGAGAATTCAGCCTCAGCAGCCGTCGATCGTGAAAACGAAATAGCGACTGGGAACCCACTGCTAAACCTGGCAGCGGCGTTAGGTCAATCACCCGGTACCCCATCTTCAACGACTGGTTCAACCAACACTACGTTCGCAGTTAAACGACGATGGGACGATGATTTGATTTTCAAGAATCAAGCTGATGGTTTCGATGGGAAACCTAAGAAGGGGGAGTTTGTTAATGATCTTTTGAGAAGTGAATTCCATAAGAAATTCATGCTTAAGTGAGTGGTCTTTTGGTTTGGCATTATTTGTTCATTTACTATGTTTTGGTACTGATGAATGCTTTATTTAGGTTCGTCAAGTGATTCAGGTTTAGACTTTCGGTTTTATTGTTTGTACCATATTGTATCACCCGTGATGCAGATAAAGTACTGTATCTGTTCCATTAGAATGGAATCTAGGATCCATCCAACTCTCGTCAACGTTACCTGAGGAACTCAAGGGCATGGAAATAAGGAAATGACACAGTCAGTATGCATGTCCAAGTCACCAAAAATAGAACGTCACCAAAACAAACTATACGCGATTGATTTCTTCCTGAGTGGTACTGCACTCGTACTTACTGTTCGATCATTGTGGATTAACCTGTACAATAACCTAAGTAATTATCCGTTCCCTTGGATGACTGTGGGAATGGATAGTCTCACCATTGAGCACTGTATGTATTTATCGATTGAAGATGAACGTGGAGATGAGTGCGAGCTGTAGGTGTAAACCAGTACAGTAAAGACCATACCTTTTGCACAGCCTTACCTTTACCTTTCCTTTCAATCTACAAAGCAGTATCTATCTTCTCATCCCTTCAATTCTTTCTTTTAATATCATTAGTTATAACTTCTACTTATCCATACTATCCACAACATCCATTCAAAAGTACATTAAGAGACCCGTATACGCCCTTCTCAGATAACCAAGCAACAAAGCCGCAGTCACTCGACAACAACCCTTTTCACTTCCGCTTCCCACTCCCACTCCCCCTTCAACATCTATCTATCCATTGAACTACCATGTCCCAACAACAACGTTACACACCCGTACCAGGTATGGGACCGTATCCAACTCATATTGGAGGTAGTGGGAATGGAGTAGGTGCGAATTACGGTAAGTCACCATTGTTGTTGTGTTGTCATAAAAACCGAAATGGACCAGCCTTCGATTCCAACAGTTACTGACAAATCCATCCAGAACTTGATAACATCTACGAAACGAATGAACCAGTAAGTCCAACTACAGTACCATTACTTCAACGACCCCAACTAACCTACCCGATCACCCAGTTAAACCGTCCAACCTCGCAAAACCGACTTTCGTCCCAATACTCAAATCCCTATTCAGACACAGCAGCCATCCCAGACGAGATGATACCCATGGCAATGTCCTCTTCAGCCCGTTACGGTTCCAGATTAAATTCTCAAGGTTCAATACCAAGATTCTCAGCTCATGAACCTATCCCTTCAGAGAATTTTTATCCGGTCAGTACTAGTGCTAATGAAGGACAAGGGTATAACAACGCTCCCTCTAAGAAAGGTAATAAGAAACTTTGGTTGATTGGGGGTATAGTTTTAGGTTTGGTTGCTGTTATTGGGATCGTTGTTGGGGTAGTGGTTAGTCAGGTTAACAAGAATAAGACGGGAAGTAGTACTGCTTCAAGTAGTACTTCTACTACTGGGAATACTACGATTCTTTCGAATCCTAATGATCCAAGTCAATTCACTAAGGACAGTAGATTGAAACAAAGTTTTTGGGGGTTCGCTTATACGCCCAACGTATGTTTACATCTCTTTGATGTGGGATTCTTTACTGACTAAACGATTTAGTTGGCTCAGTTACCTTACTGTGGTATCACTCAAACTAATGTCACTCGTGATATCCAAGTAGGTATCATAAGATACTTTATGATTACGTGGCTTACGTCGATTTTAGCTCCTCTCCCAACTTACCACCAGACTCAGACTCTATGGAGCGAATTGTAATCAAACCGCTATGGTCCTTCAAGCTATTCAAGATACCAAAGTCAACATGACAGTTTGGTTGGGTATCTGTATGTCCCCCCCTCGTTCTTCAATACCCCCACTGACATGTGAAACGTAGATGTCGACAGTAACACCCAAGCCTACAACGACCAAGTCACAGCTGTCAAGAGTGCATTAACGACCTACGGCACAGACCATATCTCAGGCGTAAGTCGTCCTCATGAAACACCCACTAACGAAAATCAGATAACAGTAGGAAACGAATATATCTTAAACACCGCCGGATCAGATTCATTGACTTCATCAACATACCTGACAGCAGTCAAGGAAATCATCTCATTGGCTTCAAGCGTTAACACCACCGTTCAAGGTTTGAGTTTAAGTAAACATCTACCGATAGGGACGAGTGACGCTGGTAGTATACTCTCTAAAACTCTTGCGAGCGGTATAGATTATTTCATGGCCAACGTTCATCCGTAAGTCCCAGGTTTTTGATCATCCACTGAAGTCGGTATCAGATGGTTTGGAACGGTAGCGATTGACGATGCAGCTGTTTGGACAGCTAATTTCTTTACTGAATTCGATGTGGTAGGTCATATCCACCATGGAGCAATTGATAACATGAAATAGGACGTAGCGGCAACAGCTCCAAACAAACCACAAACGTATATTGCTGAAACTGGTTGGCCAACTGGTACATTAAACGCTACGTTGGGTAACGACGGTGTGACCGGTTCACAGGGGGATGCCAGTGTAGCGAATTTACAGAGTGAGTCGGGGTGTCATAAATTGGATTCCACTGATACGAAAAATCCGAACTTTCTAGCCTTCCTTGATACATTCGTTTGTCAGGCTAACGCAAACGGGACACAATATTTCTAGTGGGTTGATACCTTGGAAAAAGTGAAGGTTGGATGCTGACTAGAATAGCTTCGAGGCGTTCGATGAACCGTGGAAATCGTGAGTGGCAGAGCTGTTCTTTCCTCCTTTAATGTATATCTAACGTTTCACTTTCTAGAATCTACGGCGGTGTTGAACCTTACTGGGGACTGTTCGACTCTGATAGGAATTTGAAGAATGTTACTATACCAAGTTGTTAGGAGATGTGGGATGGAGGATAGTGTTCGAATTAATGACAGCTATGGACATTTCGTGACACGTGTTTATGTAACTTTAAGGTTGACGCTTAATTGTCGGGTTATTTTGCGCCCGGCTTAACTTAAGTGGGGTGACGCCGGGTGAGTATTCCCGATTGGGTTGGGCGCGATATCAAGCATACAGTATCAAACTACCGACCAGAGTGGGGTGTGGGAGTACTAGCACTAGATATAGAAAAGAAGAGGAGAGAAAGCATTCACTCCTAAGTTTATCTACAACTACCTTCTATCCATTCAACACACACCAAAATGCCAGTCGCCACAACAACCACCACCCTCACAGCTCCCACAGACGGTATCCTAAAACTCAGAGGAACCAGACCAATCCCATCAACCAACGCCTATCCAGAATTAGAGACCAAGGGGGTGAGTCACTCCACTCCCCCTGCTCCATTACTTAGATACTGACCCATTCAAACCCACAGTACACGGTAATCAAGAATGTCATCTCTGAAGCCAAATCCAAAGAATACGTAGATAGGATCTACAAATGGTTAGAATCTTTTGGGAAAGGTTTTAAAGGTGATGATAAATCTACTTGGCATGTTGATCAATTACCTGCTTTTAACAAGTGAGTTCTAAAAGACTTTTCTTGAGAGTGGGGACTGATGGGATTCGTAGGGGTGGATTGTATAATCGACATGGAGCTGGTATGTCATTTCGATCACTTTTTCTGTTATTAGTATTGATAGGTGAATTAGGACACGAACAGTTCGCTTGGGATATTAGATCAGAACCTGAACTCATCAAGACTTTTTCCAAAATCTGGGGAACTGATGAATTACTAGTTTCCTTTGGTGAGTGTCATCTGATCTTCTTTGAGGTTTCAGTACATGCAATTAACTCAGTTTTTAGACGGTGTCAACGTCTCCCTCCCCTTCGCAACTGACGAGATGGGCGATCGAAGTGCCCCTTGGCCACACGTCGATCAATCCCCTAACAGAAGATTCAAACACTGTGTCCAAGGAATCATGAATCTCGTAAATCAATCCTTCATCTTAAATACAATACGAGACTATCCGCTAACTTGCCCACCACCGCAGGAAGAGAACGGACCTAACGACGGTGGACTAATGGTCCTCGAAAATTCTTTACCGTTGTACAACGAATTCTTTGAAGCCCATGACGCAGATAAACCAGCTGACGGATGGACATGGCGTGATGGCCATCATTTCACCACGAAGAATTTGGAATGGTTCTATGAACGTGGTTGTAAATGGAAGAAGGTTGAGGCTGGACCTGGTGACGTTATACTTTGGGATAGTCGTTGTGTTCATTATGGAGCTGCTGCTCATGGTGACCGTCCACGAATCGCTACTTGTAAGTGGGGTTCTAATGTGGAATTGATCAATATAACTTACTGATTTATACTCCAGACGTTTGTTATAAACCCGCTGCGGCAATCGAAGATGACATGCTTCAACTTCGTAAAGAATGTATCAAGAACTGGGATATGACTGTAAGTCCAATCAAAAGTTCACTCTCACTCTCGAACAAAGTCTAATTCCCACCTTTAGTCACACGACCCCCTCCTCTTCAGAGTTACAGGTGCCAAAGGCATGGGTGGGAAATTATCAGAAGACGAACAAACCCAACCTAAAGTTTTACCTGTTCTTTCGGATCGTGCTAAACAATTGGCTGGGGTTTTGTCTTATTAGTGTGGGGATTCTATGGATGAGCGCTTTGAAGTTTTCGCAGGGAGGGATTCATGGTTGTACGAGTACCCAAATAGTCAACGTGATGCAGTCTTTGATATTGGTATTGATTCCTCATTCACCCCGCTGCCAAGTCAAAGTCATACCCATGTATGACGAAAGAAATGGGACAAAGTCCATAACGGATATAGTCCACTGCTAAACTGATGAACTCCAAAACTGACCAAGTTAGTCTAGCTCCAAAAATCTTTCAGCCAAATGATATGTGATCACTGAATGCTGTAGATTGTATTGAATACATGTAAGATAAGGAGAAGAAGAATCTCATTCCTGTACATGTTATCAAAATCGTAAACGATATTATCAAAATGACAACAGAAGCAGTAGATTACATCAACCACGTCAATCCATCTTCATCAATCTCAGATCCATTCAGGACACCAGCAATATGGTCCGAAGCACCTTCCACCGTGATCAGTCGAAATTCCCTTGAAGTCGATGTTGAACGCGACGTAATCCCCCAAATGGAATTATCAAGAGCTAGAGTTTCTATAGAAAATCTTGAATCTAGAATACCGAATGATGTTCAGCAAAAGAAATTTAAACCGAATTTATATGTTGCTGCTAGTATGGTCTCGATTGGTGGTTGGGTAAGTCATCTTGATCTCCCCATGTATCTTTACTGATCACCTTTCCAGTTGTTCGGTTTCGATACAGGTTCAATAGGACCTGTTACAGAAATGGAATTTTTCTATCCATTATCAGCAGGACTTCAAGGTTTCGTCGTAGCCACCATCCTCCTCACCGCCCTCCTCCTATCCACACCCTCAGGTCCACTCTCAGATAAAATCTCCAGAAGACATACAATGTCGATCGGCGGTGCTATTTTCGCGATTGGTTCAGCTATTTGTGCGGGTAGTAATTCGTTGGTTATGTTTTTAGTTGGACGGGCGTTAGCTGGCAGTGGGGAAGGTTTGTTTTTGAGTACGTCGGGAGTTTGGTTGATCGAATGTGCACCTAAGGAATTGAGGGGTAGGATCGGTTGTTGGATACAGACTTTTATTGTTGTATGTTGATGTCTAGTTTGTGTGGGGAATTGTTTACTGATCGTTGATACTCTAGTGCGGATGTGCAGGTGGTGAGTTGTTCTGAAGATAAAATCTTACTTCTTGACTGACTTTTTGAAGGCTACTTCGTTTGCTATGGGAGTGTGAATATCGATTCCAACTGGTCATGGAGAATCCCATACTGTCTTCAAGCAGGTATAGCTGCGTTCTTCGCATTAATAGTAGAAGTAAGTCAGACACTTTACAATCAACAGCTCAGTGACTAACTTTCCCCAGACAAGCATAGTTCCAGAATCACCAAGATGGTTACTAGTCCGTTCCCAAACTCCAGAGAAAGCTTTACCTATAATAGAAGCTTTCGCCGTATCAACTCATTCGGCTGAGATTGAAAAGGCAGAGTTACTGTTACGAACCGAAAGGGAACGTAAAGAACGTGATGAAGCTGGACAGAAGAAGACTTTGATGAATCGATTAGGGTTCAGTGGGATTTCTGAATGTTTCGAGAAGAAAGAAGATAGACGTTGGAAAAGTGTAACTGCTATTGTTCTTTCTGGTATTCAACAACTGGCTGGTAGGTTTTGATTTATTACATGAAAGAACTCATACTTATTGCAATTTACTGTAGGGATTGATGCGATTCTATTCTACGCACCGATTGTATTTTCATCGGCAGGACTATCAAGCAAACAAGGTTCATTCTTGGCATCAGGAATAACAGGTATAGTCGGTATAATGTTAGTTCATCCCTTCTTACAGACGACCCAACAAGACCAAAATTAACGTTTTATCAGCGTAACCTTCCCATGTCAAATGTGGTTAATGGATCGAGTTGGTCGTAAAACAGGAATCATCTGGGGTGGACTATTAATGGGAGTTTGTATGTTGAGCATCGCTTTACTTTTCGCTACTGGAGTAGCGGATCAGTACAAAGGTGCTAAATACGTCGTGATTGGTTTGATCTATGTGAGTGCCTCAAATCTTCGTTGACAAGAATTAGCTAATCAATCTTATTTAGATTTTCGTTGCATTGTAAGATGACGATTCCTGAGCTTGTGTATGACTTACTGACCATGTCCACAGGTTCCAATGTACTTGGTCGATCGTTCTCAAAGTATTCTGCACGGAGATTCAGCCTAACGCGACAAGAGCGTCAGCAGGTGCTCTAGCACAATGTTCCAGTAAGTCCAGTCATACCCAATCAATTCTCAGAGTCCGTCGCTGAAATAAATCAAAGATTGGGTAGCAAACATCATCATAGCTTTAAGTACACCAGCGTTCCTTCAAAAGAGTCCTTCTGGACCTTATTTCTTATTCGGTACTTTCTGCGGTATGTCTTCCCTGGTTTTCTGGATCTACTTGCTGATAATTTGGCGATAGTGATAGGTGGATTAATAGGATTCATCATACCAGAAACCAAAGGTCATTCACTCCAAGCCATTGATGAGGCATGGGATCACAAGATGGCCCAATTGAAATTATCGATTTTCAAGTTCAAAAAATCGTTGGGTTTGGTATCGATCTCTAATTCGAATATGGATTTCAATGAGCACGGTATACAGAACGATAACAACGATATCAATAGTAGCAGTAACTATAACGACGTGTTCGAATTGGATGAAGTCGTTGATACAGTTGGTGAAATTGATGGTGGGACTGTTCCGTCTTTCTCACGTGATAGTGAAGGTGGTGTTGAGAGACGTCGTTCGGTTATCAGTAGATTAGGAGATGGTAGACGACCATCAATGATCAGACAACATGTAGAATGAGTGAATTGAGTGGAAAGGTATCAAATAAGTCGAATTTGGGATGTATGCTGTGTATCTGTATTTGTAGCATAATTATAAAAACATAGTCCAATATATTAGAATAGAGAGAGAATGTTATGAATATCAAACTGTAAACTATAGAATCCATTTCGTGTCGGTCAAAACTTGATTCTTCAGTCACTATCCGAACCTGATTCATCATGAGCTCCATCTTCTTCTTCCTCTTCTTCCTCTTCCTCGTCCTCACTAACGACATTAGCAACTTCTTCCAAAGTAGCCTGAACCTCTTCTGTCCCATCTCTAGATCCAGTCACATTCTCCAAGCTCGCTGTATAATCTACATTCTGCTCTTCATCCTCGCCGCTGTCACTTATATACTCTTTACTTTTGGACGAAGAAGTTGGTAAAGTGGTTTTTGGTTTTTTCGATTGTTTACTTCGTTTCGATTTCGGTTTAGGTAGGTCGACGTTCTGCTTTGATTTGGATGGTTTGTGTGTAGTTTCTGAATCATGTTTGACTGATTTGTTATGAACGCGAAATCTCAAATCATCTTGCCTGTATCAATGTCAATATCGGTGGATGAATCCGTAAACTTTTAACGAACCATTTCTTCCTAATCTGCAATCTCGACCTAACCCCACCCATTCTACTTCTTACAATCTCCCAATCACACTCTCCACTGGCATCCGGTCGTTGTTGAGAATTATTGACTTCCTTCACAATACTAATGAGTAACGATTCTTCTTCGTTTGTCCATTTCCCTGTTGATTTCGTTGATGCGTCTCTGAGCGTATCACGCCATCTATCTCGACAATCAGTGTCCGTTCTTTCGACTATTCTTGAGATTTTTTCCCATTGATCTGGATGAACGGAATAGGCTCTGAAAAGATCGTGAGCTTTGATCTATCTTTTGGTTCTGTTGCACTCACCGACGAAGAGCACTATCCTCCGCCTCTGTCCATGCTCCTTTATGACCGTAAGGATTGTATCTTCTTTGAACATGGTCTTTGACATATTTGACAGGACGACCAGGGACTTGTTCAGCTATCAAGAAGGAATCGTCAGTCTAAACTATTATCTACTTGTCAAGAGAACCCGAGCCTACCTAACTCTAGCCAAAACTTTTCAAACGACGATCTTTCAGGAGCAACCTGTCCTTTAGCTCCTTTACTCATTATAAATTCAACGAATTCTTCGTCACTCATTCGATTCGACTATGAGAGTAGTTAGTGATTCAAACCAGAGCACGACGAACCTTTTTGAATTCCATCAGATACGCTTGTAAATGAGCTTCCTCTTGTGAACTCCACTTTCCACGTTTGTATTTCAGTACTAAATCTTCATCAATATCGCACTCATCAATCCAAGGGAGCACTTACCTCCAGCATCTTCCAACTCTCGTAGAAGTGCAATTGGTAACCATCTTGATGCCAAAAACTTATCCGTAAACCCTGGAATTTTGGAATTAAATCGTATCTCCTCAATCGAATAACCAGCATAAGTCTTTGAATCATCAATCCCGTTGACACTTGAACGTCTTTTACGTCTAGATTCGAGTGAAGAAGGACCAGGACCAGGTTTCGCTGACGGTTGATTAGTCTTTAACTTTGGTTTTTCTTCTTGTTCAACTGATTGAAGAGGAGGTGTCACAGATGGTGGTGGAGATGGTGGTACAACAACTTGTATCGGTGAAGAAGTGGCTCGTTTTCGTTTAGTGGACGATGAACCAAGAGGTCGAGGTAAAGGCGAAGGAGTTGGTGGATCTTCTTTCCCGTCATCCTTATCATTCTCTTCTACCTCTTCTTCAGATTTCTCAGCAAGACGTAATATCTCAGCTTCACGAGCTTTACGTTCAGCTCTAGCCAATTTTCGTTTCTCCTTCTCAGCTCGTTTTTCGATTTTGATCTGACGTTTCCTCTCAGCTCTTTCTGCTTCTTCTTCTTCCTCGCTCTGTTCCTCCTCATAGTGTACGATCGGTTCTTCGGATATTCCAAGAAGGATATCTTCCATTTTGATTCTGTAGGTGTTCCAAGATTAACTTGGAGAAGGTAAAAAAAGATGAGTACTGCCAAAATTGAAATGCAGAATTAGCAACAACAATTGTTCAAGTCACGTGATACAACTAAGTACTCTATAGCGCCAGCTAACTAGTAATTAATGAATTGGCCTTCGAATTTATCGTGTAAGTAACATCCAATGGCAATCATAGCTACTCACTAGAGGTACACATACTTGGCAAAATATGTCAGTCATCTGCGAGAGAGTAGAGCGAGGGAAAGCAATTTGGATGTGATCGATTCACTACTGCAAGTAGATTGAAATTGCTGGAGTAGTTTCATTTGCCACATTTTTCTCTGTTCATACCTTTAACACAGCACAGCTATAACTTGCTTTGTATCCACTCCTTTTAGCTGTTCTCCAAACCGACTTGAAGAGCGTCATTCAGACTGATTCAATCTTTTGATCGAAAAAATGTCCTTTGATTCCCGCAGTTTCAATGTAACACACACACAAGACTATCTACATATATCTGCTTAAAGCTCGCCACTCACTCCCCTCAACTATCAACTCTCAACTCTCAACTCTCAACTCTCAATTCAATTCAGCATCGAATCGAGACAACTCACCACCAAGTCATGTCGGAAAGTACCGCCACCGAGAAGAAACAGAAAATCATTGATGAATGTATAGAAGCTTATCTCGATAAGAATCCGGTATACGTCTGCTATCCAAAATTTGTAAAGGGTCGAATCTATGTTTATACAATGGCTGCAGTATCAGTTAGCAACAAATCAGATCCCCTAGCTCCCACAGCCCAACACCTGATTAATATCAGTTGCGCTGGAAAGTCAGAGTTAATGTCACGTTTCGTCGACGCAACACCTACCACAGTTCGTCTACCTCGTACATCCAAAGGATCAAAAACCAAGTACTCCTCCGTCCTAGAAATTGAAGGACACATACCAAGCTTGCTAGATGCCATAGCAGGTAAAATGGAGTATTATGCCTCTAAATTGAATAGAGGATCGGAGGGAACGACCAGTATTTGCGTGGGTACGACAGAAAGTGTCGCAACGGAGTTATGGAAAACTTTGGAGAGGAGTGGCTCCACTGCCAGTGCTATCACGGCAAGAACAAGAAAGCAATGTGCTCATTCTTACAAAAACTATTAGTACGAAGGAGTACCAGTGTGAGAATGAGTGGTTATGGGAGATACTTGTAAAGTAGCTAGAGTACATGTAGGTAATACACGTCATGGAATAGGGTTCTTAGTTACATCTGTACATTTATATGATCTTGTATTATCGCTGGTATTTTCAAATCAGTGCGTCATCCCCATTGATGCCTCCAGCATAGAGTCCCAGCTCTCGAGTGAAACAGGCATTACACCACCCATCTTTCGATCAAAATGCTGTGTATCGTGGATTTCGAAAATTCAAAATCAGCAAGTGTTTCGACAGCCTCTTTAGATATTATCCTTTGTAGCGGGTGAACTTATCTCTGGCTATATAAATGCAGTATGCCTCATTCCGTGCGACTCTCAGAGACCAACTCAACCTCATATTTCACCTTCAACCAGTTATGTCAAGTTATACAGCTTCCGAAAAGAAACAGAAAGTTATAGACGATTGCATAACTGCCTACCTCGATAACAAAATTATTCTCGTCAGTTATCCAAGGGTCTTCGAAGGTCGTCTTGAAGTGGTCACTGAAAAAGGTACAAAACTCCCGACACCAAGATCGCTCCTTCCGGTTATTGAACGCTATCTAGATACCACTGGTGATGCAGTCTCACGTGTGATGGCACAATATTTCGAGTCCCTCCCGACAGCTGAAAGCAGCCCCTCAACAGACTCAAACGACGATCCGTCAACCTGTCTTAGCTTAGAAGAGAAGGTTCAGTGGATGTTGGATGGTATGTCAGGCATCATGGAAAGTTTGGCTTCACAAATCAACAAACAAGGGTGTCTCACAAACTGCTATGTAGTTGGAACTACGAAACGTATTGCAAATGAACTAGTAGATACGTTCCTTAGTCAGAAGTCAGAATTGGATCCGTACTGAGACAGGGGAAGTAGAAGTCGATGAGCTTTTGTATAAAAATGTAGACATGTGAATATACTGTACACGATGAAAGTTACAATAATGGGTGAGAATTTACCTGGGATCATTCATGCTTCACTTTCAACGGTTGTTCTTTAAACATATTCTTCAAATAGGTCAAGGAATGTCCTCCTTTCATAGTTAATGTATTGTAGTTTCATGAAATTCGCAATATTTGTACTTCTGAGAAGGACCTCAATTGTGCGGAGCATGATTCGGAGAATCATCACTACTTTAGGTACAATACAGCAAACCTGTTCCTCTTTTAAAGTGTACCCACCGATCCATACAGAGACAAAAGTCGGGCAATCAGCCTTGAGCTTTATCACCTCACAACAAAAACCAAAGTAAAATGTCGAATGAATCGCCTAAATCCGCCACAGAATACTACTTCGATTCAACAACAGCTTCCTGGATGTTCTGTTCAGGTCGTATGCTAACCGACGTAATCCAAGAAAATGAAACTGAAGTCTATCATCTTTTTCAACTCAATCAACACCCAGATCGACTTTACGCCATATGCCAATCTAAAGAGATTGTGATCTCGTACGATATTTTAGATCACGCTATTCTCAGTAAAGCTTTCGTTGGGAAAGGTAAATACAGTGAATTCTACAAGTATGAAGTCAATATTGGGAGCTCGTGGACGAGAGAACATACAGCTAGTGCCATGATGGACGCTCTTTATTACTGGACAGCGCACTACAAACGAGAAAAGTATTTTTGTTACAGTGGTTATTACAAGGATCTGGCACCACCGATCACTGCTGCTAATGTTACCGGAGCGGAGACTGTGGGGATCGTTAGCAAGATTTTAGATATCAGTGAGATTGTTAAAGCGAAAAAAGCTAGGAGAATGCAAGCGGGTTCCGCTGTTTCCGAAGAATATTGTACGATTGGTTTTACTGACACTGATAGAACGGTATAAGTTTATGTCCATGTTGTACTATATGTATCTGCCGATCAACTGCGTCACTAGTTTTGAGAACAGACATTGATTTTATGGACAAAGTGACTGCACTCCTATGTATTCTACATTGTACTGAAACTGAATGGAAGTCTCCTTTGAGCTGTGCAAGTGAACTTCCATAGTCCTGATATGAGCGCAATGAGGTGAAATCAACCTCAACTAAAAGAATTTCTTGTCTTTCCGTCCCAGTGAAGGAATTATACCTGTCCAATCTTATACTGTAGTATGCCCCCGAATCCAACGAATTTCGTCAACGTCGAGGAACAGAACAATCAAAAGGTGATTGCTATCGATTTCGACGATACGATGTCTCAAGGGGCTGAAGCACTAGTTAGAGGGATGAATGAGAAGTTTGGACTTGACCTGACTGTGTGAGTGGGAAGACCTTGCAAACAACAGTAGATCCTAATAACACGACGTAACAGAGATGACCTAGAGTCAAGTGCCATGTTCCACAACAGAGGTTTCGGGAGTGCATCAAGTATGTGCACTTGCTTGTAACCAAATATCATTTTCATAAGCTCACATTGTATTCAGTGATCTCAAAAATCATCAAAGAGATTGAAGGAACTCCAGTTTTCATGCAACCAAAACTAAAAGACTCACTTCTTCAACTTCGAGCAATGGGATACAAACTTTACATAATTACGACCCGTTCACCAATCACAGAAAATTTCATACTCACCTCCCTAGAGAAAATAGGTATCACAGTCGGAAAAGGAAAAGATATTGAGAGGATTATTTATACAATACAAGAGAAAAGTTCGAGTCAGCAACAGCGCAATAGGAAGGAGTCGTTGACTGTGGGTGAAGATGGAAAACTCGTGATTCCTAAGGTTTATGACAGTCCAAATATCAGACAAGATCAAAGGATCTTGAGACTAATGGCAGATACACGTCGAGGATTAGTCACCCCAAAAATCAAATACCAAGTGAGCATCTTGCGTCGACAATACAGACATTCGGATAACTGACTGAAACCTACGACCAGAAAGCGCAAGAGATAGGTGCAAACATCTTCATAGACGACCAATACCCCAATCACCTTCCTTTCTTAACCGATGAAAGATCAAACATCCAATGCCTCTTATTTGGGAATAACGGATGGACAAAAAACGATATTGATTTCAGTCATCCTAATGATTTCTTAACTTTCGATGAGAGACAGGAAAAGGGGGGAGTGATACTTCTGATAAGGATGCGTGGGGGACGCTGGGGGAGTAGGGTTTTGTACTTGTACTTGGAGAAGGTCATTTTGCCACCAGAAAAAATGCCACTTGATCGAAATGAAATTTGTTGTTTTTAATCCAATTTTCAATTTCTACAACATCAAATTCAATGATTTAAATAACAACAAAAACAACTTGAAAGTGCTCAGTAAAGTCTTAGAACGATCACGATGAGGTTAACTCAACCAATCTTATCTCTCATCGAATCTCATATTCCAAGGAATCAAAGACCACCATTCCCCCTTGGAAAGATTTTATTGACAGCAACATCAAAACCTGTCGAACATGTATATCAACACCCGATACCTCTCCCTTCCCCAGTACCATCTAGCTCCCAGAGAAGAATCCAATCAAGAGGACTGAACGTTGATAGGTTGATACCTAGGATAAAAAAGTTACTTGAGAACGAGGATGAAGTCTCTCTGAAGAAGGCTTTGGATCTTACTATCTATAAACTTAGATCTTATCCACTGGTCGAGAATCCTGGACCGAAATCAATTCACCTACGTTCATTGCAATACCAGAAACTTATCACTACGTTCTTGAATTATCCCATTGGTTTATCGGCAGCTATCACACTTTTATCCTCTCAATCGAAAGAAAACATCTCCCCTCATCCAATTTTACTCACCCAAATCATCAAATCCTCAAATACAAACACGAACCGAACCTCCAAATCTTCATCTTTATCTACCATCCAGGATCTACTTCCATATCTACCGAATAAAGTCGACACCATTCTCTTAACGACGATATTACGTTCATTAATCAACGATGCCGGAGCCAAACCGAACGAAATTTTAAAAATGATTCAGGATTGTATGAAGCTTGATAACAAAGAAGATCCCAAAGATTGGTCATGGGATCTATGGGATGTGATTTTGTTTTCTCATTCAAAACAAGGGGAATTTAGGAAATCCATCAAAATACTTGGTGAATTCAAGAAAATGGTTCAAGAGTCCAGATCCATTTCCAATCCAAGCGGTAAAACGCAATTTACTTCGAAAGAAATTAAATCTATCACGAGATGCTATATAACGGTTCTTTCACTTTGGACTTCGACACGTTTGAAGAAAACGACAACTTCATTGAACGATATCAGAAGTGGACCTAGGATCAATTCAAGAATTCCATCTAAATTAGCTGAAGATCTCAGTGAATTCGTTGAGGGACATGACAAATTTTCGATTGAATTTCTGAACGCTTGGATGACGTCTGAAAGGGTCGCTGAGAATCATACAACGGCTTTAGGAATTTGGGGAATGATGGTGAAAGGTCTTGAGAACGAGCATACATCAACGAACCTCGAACCCGATACAGAATCCTGGATTTCATATTTCAAACTAAGGAAATCGAATGTCGACCCCACCCCGATCCGTGAACGACTCCAAATTCTTCTCCAACAATCCCAAAACAATCCCAAAATAATAACGACAAACTTGATAAACAGTTTATTCAGTTATATCTTCCAAACCCCGAACCCAGACTTGGCATTAATAGTCTACGTCCTGAACGAATGGGAAATAACACCCAACGAACGGACGATAGACATAATAACAACTGGGATCATCAGATATAGAAGACGTATCCAACACCAGAAATTAGATAGGTTGTTTGGACAGAGTTCGACGATTCAATATCGACAACGACAATCAACTTCGCTTCGAACGAGATATCAGATCTTCCCTGAATGGACATCTTTATCTTTCTATCTACATCTTCTTCGATCGCCGTATACTTTCTTACCATATTCAAATTCGAATATCAGGATTAGATTACCGCTGTCGAAGATATCTGGAGAGATTGAATTCAACGACCAGGGGGGGGAGATCACATTGGTCGCTTCTTCATCTCTGAATCAGAATAGGTATCGTTGGTCGAAAGCAGAGATTCTGTTTCAACCAGTGCTGAAACTGCTGTCGGATTCTGTTGTCATGATTTCTGAATCTGAATTTTTTAATCAAAGCTCCCTGTCGTTTTTGAACGATGAAGAACGCGAATTCGTTAACGAATACGTTCTGGGTAAGAAGATTGATCAAGTCAAGCTTGACCTAGGTTTAGATATAGATATAGATTCGGGATTAGGTTCGCAACAGATATTGAAATAGAGGTTGTATCTTTACATTGTATCTACATTTTTCGTACAAACTGTATCAAATCTAATGAATACAAACGATTCAATTCAACCAATTCTCAACTTGTCAAGACAACTTAAAAAAAAGTTAAGACGACGAATCATCAAAACATCCCGCCAAACTCGTTATATCCCATGTTATCGTGTGACTCAAAAACCCCCCAACCAGGTGGTGTAGGTTCATAGAAGGTCTGTAATCTAGCCCATAAAAGCGTAGGGTCGAGTTCATTCTGAATTTGATGTTGTTGAGGAGGTGCAAGTTGATTGATATCGTTGTGTTGATAGATGAACCCATCAGGGATGGGGTTGGGGACATGATGGACTAGCGGGAGTTGGACTTGATCTGGGATTCTGTATATTTGGTTGGTGAGTGATGGATCGTATTGAGGTTGGGTTTGATGGTATTGATTGATGAGTGGTTGTGATTGAGATTGAGACTGAGTTTGATTTGATGATTTGTTATCCAATACATTCACTTGTCCACCTAACAAAGCGAATAACATATCTTCACCTTCAGAAGATATATTAACGGATCTAGGATCTTGATTGATAACTTGTGGATAACGATTAGAAACAAGTGATTTAAGTACGGGCAAGAGCGACTATAAAAAGATCTAAATCAGCTTTAATCTTTTCAATTGAAAAACAGTATAACACACCACAACACCTAAACTTCTAGTCGAACCATTCTCCGTGATCATATCACAAGCCTCCGATAATTCTTTGTAAGCACTACTGATAAATTCAGTTTCAAGATAAGGGCCGCACCAAATAGCAATAGCCGCGATGGAAACTGCCGCACTGAATGTTTGAACCCAGACGAACCAAGATCGAGCAGATAACCTGGGTTGAGTTCTGGCAATGTACATTGAAGAAAGGATGATGGAATGACAAGCACCATAAGTCATTGTGATAACGTGTCGGTCTACGTTATCGATAACAGGTTGAGTGTTGTTTTGGATTGATGATCTGATTCGCGAGATCAATCGACGTAACGATGGTCTGTAAAGAAACATCATAGCTTTGTAATGACAAAGTGAGGTTGAGCTTAAGATCATACCGGTGACATCTAGATATGTTGGATCACTAGCTGGTGGAGGTAGTGGTTGACCAGATAAAGCGGGACAATGCATTGAAGCTGAAGTAGTGACATCGAATTTCATTAAATTCTGTTCAACATTCGTTATCTGTTCTTGAGTTGCCGGTGACGAATCTGATCGAAGTCCAATATCGATAACAGCACTTTTAACTGTTCTCATGTATTCGTATTTGGTGAATGCCAAATGAGTCATCGTAGTTGGATAAGCAGTTTCAATGTTTTCCAATTGAATAGCAGTTCTTTGACCATGAGTTAAACTGATCAAACAATCGATCGTGAATAACTCATGGAAAACTCGTCTTCGGAATTCACGTTCATCTTCAGGTAGAGACGGATGAGGATCTTTATGTAAACCAAGTTGTTGAGCTGCTGAAGTCATCAACCTAAGCCAATAAAAGTTGGAAGCTCTTGCACCTCGCCATCCAAATCCTACAAATAATGTCATCAGTGCCAAAGCTTGAACACCGGGTACGGTCGCCGCCCAACCAAATCGAGTGTCGAAACATTGTTGAGCAGCATCCCAGTACGAAGCAACAGCTGGATTTTCAATATCTGTCGAGATGTCCAAGTAGCATTCAAGAGTAAGGACCATGAGGACGCAAGCTAGCTTATGTGGTGAAAGGGGATTAGCTGGTGTAGGAGCGTAAACTGCAGGTTCGTATATCTCGTCGTATTCCTCCTTTTTCAATATGTTTTGATACCACAGCGAAGAATTCCAAAAACTGACCGCTCTTTCTCGAGCTTCCTCACGAGGTGGGAGGACCCGTAGAATCTTTTTAAGTCTTTCGACTATAAGTCTACGATCGCCATTTTCTTGGCCGGTAGAAGCTGCACCAACCTGGATTAAGGTCAGTGAGAATTCTATCATCCCCTATTGAACACTTACAATCAATGCAGGAGCAGCATTTTCTCCAACCCACTCATCTTCACGTTTCCCTTCAGCAACAGCATCTTCATTGAGCAACAAATCCAAAGCCATCCGTCCTTTACCACCAACACTATCATGCTCAAGACCGGAATGAACAAGTGGTGGAGTGACAAGTTCATAACTGGACGAAGACGATTGATCTCGATTAGATTTAGGTGATTTGGAAGATTCTTTCTCCGTAGTAGTCGATGAAATCGGTCCACCATTGTTTGTAGCTGTAGCTAGTAATTCTGGTGATCCGTTTGTGAGACCACCATCAAGGAATTGAGGACCTAGGAGGGGATGACTAGATTTATCACCAGTTTTGGAATGAGCTTGAAACAAAGCTGTTTCCAATTGTGCGATCTAATCGAATGTCAGTCGTAAGTCTATGAAAGGGGTAATCGAACATACCCTATTATGCAAAGATTCTGTCGAAGCCAAAACCAAACGTTTACCCTGCATACAACTCAAATCACCATCCGGACAAACAGCCGCACAACCACGACGTCGACCTAAAGTTGATTAGTCAACATCGACTAATGCTAATCAAAAGAAAATACTCACAGTTAGAACAAGGAAACTGTCTGTCACATTTAGCTTTCAATCTTCTACATTCCGAACAACTTTTTTTAGATTCCTTCGTAACCAACTTCTCTTTATCAGAAGATTTAACAGCGGGCTTAACCTCCTTCTTAGATTTCTTAGATTTTTTATTCGTACCCCCAACGGCCCCCGGTGAACCCTCATGATCATCAAGTGAAATCCGTCTAGCCTTCATCTCTTTGACACCTAAACCAAGACCTAACCCTGCCAATGCCAAACCAGCTTCTTCGTCGTCTGCAGTGATATCCAGATGATTTTTATGATCGAACGGACGTTTGTTATGTGGTTGAGGTTGGAGTTGATGATTGAATTCAATAGTCCATTTATCGTAATGTTCCCCATGTGGAGGTGGATGGATTGTATGAGTTGGAGGTGGTGCCCAAGATGTCATACTTGGTAATTGAACTCTTGATTCGACGTTGGCGTTGGTACCGATCAACGGACCAGGTATATATGGTTGACCGGGGTTAGGGGGTGGTGGTGGATAAACCATTGGTTGAATGTATTGGTAGTTTGAAGATGTGGATGACGATGGATTGATATATGATGATACAAGAGGTTTCTGTGGTATATCAGTAAATTGACCAGAAGCTAAAAGAGCTACAAGGAGAAGGAAGGACCGTGATGATAGGAAAAATTTGATGATGGGGGAGATGAAAGATTCTACTCACTTGATCAACACTTTGACTTATATCGTTATGATTATTCCTATTGTTATTATTGATATTGTTATGATAGTTATTGTTAGACATGATGAATTATTAATCTCTTGTTGAATAGATAGTAGTCGATTGAGGGAGAGAGTAGCACACAGCAAAACCGGTATTCTCGGTCATAGACTATTAAGTAATTTCCTTCCTTCCCGTATAAATCGGTGACAGAGATTCAACTATCTTATCTCGTCGAGTTGAACTGGGTCCTCTAGGATATGAGATGGAGATGAGGTATGATGAAGATGACGATCAAAAGAGAATAAAAATATAATGAAATGAGAAAGATTTCTTTTGAGACAATGGTCCTTTTTTCCAGACAATACTGGTACATTTCCCTCCGAGCTTTCCGGGGCGGTACGGAGGTGGTGGCAAAAAACACGAAGTACAGGTATAAATTTCATGTAGTTCACAGATAATTTTAAAGTGGGTCTGTACAAACTACAACCGACGACCACAAAAGAGAAGAATGTATCCCAACAAGACACGTTTAAGTAACAAGGGTTATCCCCTCTTTCAATCGATAATTCAGAACCATGTCCCCGCCAGATCCATAATACTGTTTCAACGTCGCCAAAGTGATTTTAGGATCTACGATCGTGGTACCACAGAACAACTCGATAACCTGTTCAGGTAAGAAATCAATAGCGGTCTCGTCACCGTTCGTCATGTTGATGAGTGGTTGATTTTCGGTTGTTGGGATATTGGGTGATGTTCCAGTGATACCTGCAGCACTTGGTCTTCGTGTACCTACAGGACCGATTGATCTTGTATGAACTGAAGCTATGGATCCTGACCTAGCTCTGTTGGGTCCAAGTTCTAGTTTGTCGTAGATGAACGCCATTATTTTCTTCGCTCTCAAGACTCGACTAGCAGAAAGGCGTGTAGTTCTAAAGAGTAAGAATTAGTAAATACTACGTATTCCTTTGGTAATGTAAGAACCTACCCCTCAGGCATAGTCTTAAGTCCACTATCTTTAGCAGGTTCCAAAATAAAAGTCAATTTAACCGGATCCTTAATTTTAACACGTGAAGCAAACAGATAATCCAGCAACCACAACGGACTGTTCATCTCCAAAGCTTCCATATCACGTTCAGTCGATGACACCTGTGATCGATAAGTGACAGCCCAAGCTCCAGCATCTTTTGATTCTTCTGAGATGAGTAAAGACGTTGTTTGGGGAAATGAAAGAGGTGGTGCATCCCATGGTGCAGGTGGATGGAAGGCGTGGGATCGAACTGTATCCAGAATATTCAGTTGAATTGACTCAGCCGTTGCTTCCGTAACAACCTAGATAGACGTTAGTAGAATAATAAAGCCAAAATGAGTTACAACTCACCTCCTCAGGAACTTCCTTTTCAATCTCAACAACAGTCGACATAGGAGTCTCTGCAACTTTTTTCTTACCGAAACCTTTAAATTTACTCTTGAAACTTCCACTACTTCCACCAGGAGTACTAGGAGTTGGTGGGGCCTTGTCCTTATCACCATCAGCTCTTGAAGGACTGGTATCCTTTTTACGAGAAAAGTAATCTTTATTCGCGTCGTTTTGTGCGGAAAGAGGACCAGAATTAGGTAAAGAATTAACTGGTGAGCCAGGAATCGCAGATAGATTGTTTCCGTTGGCAGTACCTTTATTCGCCATGGCCAACCAACCTGATGAAGCTGATGGTGCACTTGATGCGAGTGGAGTTGGGATGTCAGGTAATAAAGCAGGTGTAGCTGCTGGAGTAGCTAATCCTGGAACTATCATTGCTGGAGTTTGACCAATCGAGAATGAACCCGTGTTAGAACGTCTTCGATGACCTGGAGCAACCATTGGTCTATCAATACTAACATGAGCAGTGGGTGGTGATCGAGGAGTAATACTGAGACTAGGCAAAGAAGAAATCGTAGTCGAAGGTGAAATCGATGCTGTCACTTCCCGAACTTCTTTTTCTTCAGCTTTGATCAAGCCATTAAACAAATTTGCAAGAACCCATTTCCCAAGATTAACTAGAAAGTGAATCATCAGTACATAACAACATCTAAACACTCTCCACTTACTCCTAGAATCCTCTTTCAACTCATCCATCTCCAAACCCAATTCATCAGAATAGACCTCCGCATCAAACACCCTCCCCTCTTCCAAATGAACAGTCAAACTACCGATCTTAGTGTCAATCTGACACCAAGTAATAACCATAGTTTCACCCTCGACTCTTTCTTTAACAAGTTCCAGGATTTCCTGAGTATGAAGTCTAGCTACTTCGGCATCAGAATGAGATTTCCCATGTTCCAAATCCAACGCTGCTGAAATATCAGCCGACGAGAATCGACCGACACACGTTCCAGAGATAATGTTCCAAACGGCAACTTGACCTGCCGTATCTAAAGTTAACACATGTTGACGATCGTTCAGGATTAACGATCTGATTAAACCTGATCTACCAGCTATCACAGCGTCAGGTTTTGATCTGAGTGGAACAGCTTCCGAAGCGATTTCTCGATCTTCAAATTTAGAACGAGCAATTTGATTTTGATCAGCTTCTTCAAGTCCCGATCCTCTCCTCAAAGAGTCAGCTCGTAAATTGAGTCCACGAGGTACCGACGACATGGAAGCCCCAGAATAAAGCGTTGGATCGTCCTGTTCATCTCTGTGAGAAGAGAAACCGAAGGAATAGGGTGAATCAGGTAAACCTAAACAAACGAGTGATTCGTATGGTATCCCGTTAAGTGTGGATGTATTGGATTCAGTGGGTTCATCGTCGTTGACAGAAGATTCCGACACTATTGAACCAGCAACCGGTTCTCCTGAAAGAGTAGTAAGTCTCTGACCAGGTGGGTTCAATCTGTCACGGAGAGAAGACTGCAAAGCTGTAGCCGAAGGTGAAATGGGCGGAGATCTTTCTGTATCAATTTGGACTCGTGGTGAAGTCGTTGGAGCGAAATTGACCGATTTGGGTTCAAAAGAATCAGTTCTCAACATCGAATCTCCGTCGGTGGATAGTCGTTTCTTTGAGGTTTCGGTTATGGGTGTAGGTTGGAATGCACCTCCCAAAGCAGCAGTAGCGTTTAATGGGATTGAAGGTCCAACCTCTCGATTCACTTTACGACCTACATCTCTCCATCGTCTGATCTCCGCACTTCCAGTTGCAGTCCAAACGAATTCGTCGTCCATACTAACAATACTTCTGATACCTTCGTCACCAGTTTTTGATTCGTAATCTCCAACATGAGGAACGTCGCCTTCACGAGCTAGAACCACACATTCACCGTCGGAAATATCTGTGCATTGTTCGAGATCAACAACACAGAGATGACCATCTCGAGAACCAGAATAGAAACGCTCCAAATTAGGATGGTTCGAGTGAAGTGCCCAAACTGATGAAGTGTGATGATTGAATGTGTGTAAACAACGGTGTGCAGCGAGTGACCACAATCTTAAGGTCAGTCATGTCAACCAAGGAGGACTCACTTGATTGTAGTATCCGAACTTCCAGTGAGCATCTGGTACTATCAGCAATAACTCAAAATGGGTAAACTCACATAACGTCCGTCATCACTGACAACCAAGCTCCTAACGCAATCCGTATGGCCAACTAATTTACCGACACTCTTTTCACCGACTCTTGGATCCCACAATCGAACCACACGTTCTGGGGTTCCAGCAGCTAGCATTCTACCAGCGGGATCTGAGCCATTAGCTTACGTCCACAAGACAAAAACTCACCAACACCTAAAGCGTAAACACTACCTCTTTCCCCCTCCAACCCGACCCCACCACTATCATCACTTTTATTTAAATCAATACTGAGAATAGGGGTATCAGGTCTTGGAGATTGTACGTCCCAGATTGACAAAACTCTATCCAGAGCTCCGGAGAAAAGTAGAGAAGGGTATTTCGCCCAAGCAAGTGTTTTGACATAATCACGATGTCTACCTATCAACGCAGGTGAATGAGAAGTTGTGTCGTGAGGTGACCAAGCTTTTATTGTACGATCCGAAGAAGCTGTGATGACTGTTTGATTGAGATTACATAGTAACAAAGCGTTGACCCAATCGGTATGAGTTTGTGCAGATTGTCTGAAAACTGTTGGAGGTGGTGAAACGGTTTTCGAGTTCTGACGATCAATCTCCCAACGATCTTCATAAGCGACTTCACCTCTACCCGCACGTTTCTTTCTAACACCTTCAAGAATTTTACTACCATCAACCCCAACCCAACCATCACCAACTTCTTCATCTTCACTTGAGAAATCATCTTCATCATCGAACTCGTCATCGTCACCTTCATCAGAATCGTCATCCCACATTTCAGCTCCATCTCCAATCTTCTCCCAACGAACTCTATGACCTCTACCATGTTGAATTTCATATTTCCCACCCCGTCTTCTACGATGTTTAACACCAAGTTCCCAACTCGCTACTAAACCATCACGACCACCTGAATAAAGTATTCCACCAGGTGACGAAGAATTAGCTAAAAGTGTAGAAGTATCTAACGCCAACGAGGTTATCCCTAAACAATGTTTTGGGTGGTCGACCACAGGAGTTGGGATAGGTTGTCTGGGCTGTAGGAATGGATTTTTGGAAGCGAACGGTGACGAGAGAGATGAATCTGATTTTGGTGTTAGATATGGAGAAGTTTGACCATTTCGGGATTGACCGAGTGGTGGTAGTTGAAGAAGAGGAGGTGGATCATTGGGTGAAGGTAGAATATAGGAGACTCTTCTTGAGACTTGTGTCATGGGGGGTGGTCGTGGTGGTGGTGATTGGTAGATGTTGTTAAATGAATATCTAATTTAAATGTAAGAGATCAACTCCTTGAACGTCAGCACCCCCCAACACCACCCAGATGGATCGCTCGGTTTATATGGCACATTATCCGCCGGGTTACTGGAAAGGGTAATTCTCAGTGTGGCATTCACCAGTATGGCATTTCACAAACCGCCAGCTATATATAGAAAACTAGTCTGCAGATGTCCTACTATCACCATCCCGATTCTCTTCGGTGTCATATCCAGCATTAAGTAAGTCGATCCGTGTATAACTATGAAAATCAGTGCCTAATACAACATACCGACCTACGATTTCCTGATCACACGACGATCAGTTTCTTCATCAGTCTCTTTCTGAGAAATTTCTTTCTGCGAATTAAAATACTTCTCGAAACGATCCAAAGTCTTCTCATCCGCCATTTTACCTCTTTTAGCATATCCGATCAATTTGATATACTGATCCAAAGAAGGTCTGTGTACAGTGGACGACTCGCATTCTATAAGTTCACGTAGATTGGAGAGCCATTCTTTCGAAGCTCTACTTAAACCGTGGGTAGATTTTGAGGAGGGTTTACGGATTTTGGTTGATGGTACCTTCAGGTGTTTCTGGGTTTTATGGGATCGGGGTTCGTCTTCAATCCTTTCGGGCATCGTTGATGACATATCTGGAGATGCTGATCGGTTGGTACTTGCCCAGGAAAAATTTGAACATTGGGAGGTTGGTGAGCTACAGTATGTCGAGAAGGTTTTCCGTCAGGTTATAGAATAAAAACGAGGGAGAAAATTTGTCCTTACCTGATACTTTCCTCTGGGATTGATTGAATAAAGTCATCTTCTTTGATGCGCGGTTTTCTGTCATCCTTACACATCTTATTGGTGTAGCTTCTGTAGTTGATGATATGTTGTAGGTAATACTACGGTGTGGACGAGTCGAAATAGGAGACTCCTGATTTCGGACCTTGGAAATTTCATCCTCCGCTCAATGCGCGAAGACAATGAACAAAGGTTACAACACCGACTTGATATTGATGTACAAAAGAAACATACTATGACACAGTTTAAGCACTTAGACATCAGGAAGGTTTTGCCACTCGTCAATTTTCTCAGCTCCATGTCTCGTCTTCGTAATTGTATCTTATCTGCACAGATGGAATTATATATATTCGTTCATGCATTCCCATTCTTTCCTAAAATCATTCTCTCGTAACCTCATTCAACCTAAAAATCACAGACAAACAAAAACCATTTCCATCTGATACCTCAAAATCCAAGGGGCTTCGGAAATCCTACTCATCGAAAATTCCTCTGTATCTTGAAAAAGCTTTTAAAAGTTGGGGTGTGAATTCTCTGTCTAGTGTCTTGAACCCATCTTTAAAAAGTTTCTTCTCAGAACACCATTTACCGTTCTTGATCCCCTCATCATTCTTGGATTTAGTGGTACACAAAAAAAGAGCGTGTCTGGTGGTGACGGTGTAATACTCATTGTAAGGAGCTGAATTATATGGAAAGTTTTTGTGAGTAGAATACGAACCAAGGTACGAGTCGATTCGGAGATCTTCTGAAGGAACACCCAATTCCTTACTGATAATACTCGAGATTGGATCTAGATCCTTCCTTTTAGTTCTGTGATCGAAGTAGACCGAGTAAGCGTCTGGGTAAGCGTCTGTGTCTAGGTCATCTCCAACTGGAAGTTTGTGGTGGCCAAGAAACCGTTTTTGCTTCAAGAACACCTGTATGTCGCTTGGGTCTTGTGGATTTCTTCTCATTAAAAGACCTTCGGCTCTGTGGAAGGGATCATTGATGGAGGGTTCGTTTAGAAAAGCCTCGAGAGCAGAACTTTGGTATTGATAACCATCAGTCCCTGTGAGGTATGATTCGGATGGCATGGTACGGAAAGTGGTTGTTTTGAGTTACCAAATTAGTCTTCTACGGATGTTAGCTGGGTGTATTTTACTTAGGAAAAGTGAGTAAAGTACATAGTAGGCAAGTCGTTTCTAAGAGGTTGAGACTCACATGAAAAGTTATTTTCTCAGGAAAATTGTTTTCAAGTAGCGGGATCTTCTATGACTGATAGTAGCAACAAGAAGGAAAGAAAAAGAAAGTGCTAAAAGGTTTGTACTTCGTACGACATTATTTACCCTCTTTTGATCATATAAAGGTGATAAAAGTGACAAATACCGAAATAGATAATCCGATTTGAATAAAAAGGTAGACCTATCTAGAAATAGGGCTCTACATTACAATAAAGCCTCAAAAGTTATGTGGCACAAGAGATCCTTTATGGGCAGGCTGTCGGTATATGTTGAAAAGGAGAAGAAAGGAAAATTCGGTTTTTAGTTAGTAGTCTTCATGAAGTCCATTCATTCAGACAATATCAAGTGCTCTTTTGCGGGTAGCTAATGAGGATACCCTTTCTTCACGAAAGAATTACAATGGATTCATGATGGTGTCATCGTCGGCATTTACGACAGTCGTTTGCCCACGCCTTCCGTCAACTGGAGTCTTCATTTGACACATAAGAAAAATATAATTATCTTTCCCCCCTGTTCTTCCAATTTCAACAACCAACTTTGCCACCCACCCTTCCAATTTTTCAAAAACAACAAACTCTCGTACAACAACCTCAACCTCAATTACAATGTCCAACAACACTACCGAATACGTCTATCTCAAAAACGGTTCTAGATACGACAAGCAACTCGAGAAGTACAACATCACCGAAAAAGAGTTTCTCGATCAGTACGAATATTCTCCTCAAGTAAGACTAGATGTTCACGCAGCACTCATGCGACTTTCGCCCACATTCCAGATCCCGCAGACACTAATTCTAAAACGCCAAGAAAGTTTTTTCAAATCAAGTCGTTCTGGTCAACTGGAACTCGCTGGAGGTACCGTGAATGGGCACGGTGATGCGTTACGATTATGGTCTGGTGAAACTACAGCTCTCGAAGCTGTTTCAAAAGCTGCCAAAGAATACGGTATCGACATCAGCAAAATCTCCATTGAATGTTTGTCTCATGATTGCCAGGACCAACGAAACCATGGACCATTCGGCAGTGCACAATTGATACATCGTTGGACCTTCATGTGCACTCTCTACGGTTCAGAAGGAGTTGATGGATCAGAAGCTCATCCACACAAGTTAGAACATTCTAGTTGTGAGTGGATGTCGGAGGCGGAAACCGAGAGCTTAGATCCAAATTTACTCATCCCACCTACTCCTAACCAAATCAGTTGTGCTTTCGAGGATTATCGTCGTTTCCTCGCGAAGAAATAGAGACTGTAAGCTTAGTCAAGAATCTTGTATGCTTCTGTAGTCTTCTCAATCAAGTTTGTCACCGTTTGATGTAGTTCTTTTGTTCTTGGTTGTTAAATCGTTATCGTCATCAGCTGAGTTGCAATACAATACGAGGGAGGAAACATGGCGATATTTCTGATGAAGCTCAATTCTTGCATCAAGTGACTGATCATCATTATAGATCCTCTCTGAGCGTTAATCGATCGGTGCATGAGCACAATTATACTCATCAAAGAGGTTTTCGATTTTTGTAAGCAATTTTTCTGAAATGCTTCCTGTAAGAAGACACGATCTGCAGTATACTTTACGAATAAATGACGTCGTCGATGTCGGTGTTTGATTGTCCTTTGATCTATGATCGTCAAAAGGAGAGCCATCAAACGAGGTACAGTACGAGAAAAATAATTCTTTCACTTCTTCTCCGATCCTCAAGAACAACCATTCTGTCACGCAATAGTTCGCTCACACTACCGACTCTACGTTAACCAAGCAATCAAAATAAGCGAAACAACAGTCATTCAGAACGAAGACACTACCTCTTATGTCTACTTCGAGGGCGGTGCTAGATACAACAAGCAGCTCGAGACGTACAATATCACTCAAGAAGAGTTTCGGAGTCGGAAGCCAGACAATTCGAAACTCGGTCTAGGTGTTCACGGTGCTCTGATGCGTCGGTCTCCTTCAGACGGTACTCTCCAAACACTTCTCTTAAGAAGACAAGAGATTTGGAGTCGTGGTGGTGAACTCGAATCTCCTGGGGGTTCAGTTGACGAGTATTGGTTTTGGAGTAAACCAGGCCGAGCTATCAGAGCACTTGTTGATGAGGTTACCAAAGAGACTGGTCTTCCAGCTGAGAACCTGTCCATCGAGTGTTTAGTTGGGGAATTTGATCATAGAATAAACTCGAGATCAGTTCGTACCGCAGAAGGTATGCACCATTGGACTTTCATGTGCACCCTCTATGGTCCAGAGGGAGTTGACGGTTCAGAAACTCATCCTAACTGGTTGGAGCATTCTGAATGTAAGTGGATTTCAGAGGGGGACATTGAGGAGTTGACAATGGAGGAGTTCAACCAGAATTCTCGTAACCAAATCAGTAGAGCTTTCGAGGAATATCGCTGTTTCCTTACAAAGCAATAGATACCATGTACATATACTGTATATAGACTTGAGGGACTCCCCCCCATAATCGCTTCAACCTTTTTCAGTGTGGCATGTGTAAGGAAACTTTCGATTGTTTTATCATCATTCTTTGCAAATAACTAAACTTTTACATATTCATTCAATTGAAACTTTACAAAACCAAATTTAATTGGGACAAATACTATGAAACCCAGGACTACTGTACCCACCCCTTTAACCCTGTGAAGTAGAAGAGAGAAGTTGTTTGTATCTATCAAAAGCAAGTTGAATTGATGTATAAACCCCTTCAACGGCTACCTGGAAACTAACGTCGTCGACCTCAGATTTAGAGTACCATCTACCTCCCCTGTTGAACTCTTGGTGACTTGCAGTGGTGGTACACAAAAAGACAGCACTGTAGGCAACGATTTCTGACTGCGTATCCAGAGTTTTTTCGAATGGATAGCCACCAACATAGGCGTCAATTGAGAGGTTTTCGGTGGGAACCCAAAACCACTCGGAGAGGCTGGCAACTTCGTCTAGATTCATTGTTCTCTTGTTGTTTTCGAACGTATCTCGAGCCGGATTCCGAGTCAGTTCGATTGAATATGGTACCTGATACCTCTGAACCTTGCCTTCTGGCCGCAAGAAGACCTGCAGGTCGCTTTGATCGTTTGGATTTCTTCTCATGAGTAGAGCTTCAGCGTAGAGAGGAAGCCCGTTCTGTTTTTTAGGTTGATGAGAATTGTCCCGAAGGAACTCTTGAAGAGCAGACTCTGTATACTTATAACCAGTTCCCCCAGTAAGATATGATGATGACATGGTGAAGAGTATTGTATCAGATTGGTGCTGCAGTTGTTAGCAAGGTTCCTAACAGCTGAGAGATGTAAACATGTGTAAGATAAACAAACACTAAGGATGTACAGTACTCACAAAAAATGTTTATTGACGAGTGGCAAAAATCTTCGGAAAGATGAAGAAAGAAAGAGAAAGGTTTTAGAACTTGCAATAGCAATTTATTCGTAAAAACTCGGGTCTTCTCACAGCTCCACAGATTAAAATCATTTAAACCGATATAATTTCTTTTGTCTAAGAATGAAGGCCTTAATTTCCCGATAAAACGTCATAAGAAGACACTGGTTCTAATTCTTTGTCCTGTAAGAGCCTTCTTTAATCTATTTCTAAACATCCAAGTATTTCACTCGAGGGTGAAAATTTGCCACTTGCCCAAATACTCAATGATCTGCGTCCTCTTCGACCTAACTATCCCCTAATCATTCAACGCAAATGTTGCAGTGCCATGTATAACTTGATGAAATACATAAGACCACAGGAAACCTCATGAATAGTCTGAAGCAGAATTGCAAGAATTTTTGTATTTCTCAAAGGCAACTTGGAGTTTTGCAAAACAGCCTTCACTTTCATTCATTCTCTTTCCTATGGACTAATCTCGAACACAGTGATATAACCTACAAACTACAAACTCAAGTATAGCTCAAACACTTGAAGCCTCAACCATCACTAAATCAATTGCCTGAAGAAATTGACGTCTGTATGTAATCCATAACAGCCTCCCGGAGACTTTGGAGAAACTTATCGTTTTTTATAACCTTATCCCCTAACTTTCTAGCCTTCTCATATATTTTCTCCTCTGAATACCATTTACCACCTTCATCCTCATCAATACTCGTTGAATTTGTCGTACATAAAAACATAGCATGATGTGTAGTAGGGACGAAGGAAGAACTTGCACCTGGGTTGTCTGACTGGAAATTCCAAGTTGGATAGCTGCCGGCGTACGATTTGATAATAAGATCTTCTGGAGGTATCTTGAAGCTATCACTTATGATTCTTGCAGTTTCATCTAGAGTGAAGTTTTCGTTTGTCTTCTTATGAAGGCGGGATGTAGGCTTTTGGGATAGTTGGCTTTGAGGGGGAAGTTTGTGTCTATGGAAAGTGCCTTCTTTTGATAAGAAGACTTGAATGCTGCTGGGATCTTGAGGATTCGTTCTAACCAAAATACCTCCAACCATGAGAGGACCGCCCCCGGTAGAGTAGTGGTCTCTTGCATTATCTTCAATGAAAGATTGTAGTGTAGACGGTTGGTATTGATAGCCACCAGTTCCAGTGAGGAAGCGTTTGGAAAACATCGTGATTAGTGAAGTAGCTTTGGATTGTGTTTACTACAGCTGTCAGTTGAACACATGTATGTCGTATGTGAAGACGTGGGCAACAAGAGATGGAAGTTGGAAAAACGTTTAGAACTTACAAGGAAATGTTATATAAAAGATTAAAAATTTATTGAGTGGCGAGTGCGTATCTTTGAAAGATGAGAAAGAGAAAGAGAAAAGAAAAAGAAACCCCCCAAAAAGCGAGCACTTTATGTGTCAGCTTCTCACTGTCTTCTGCTATCACAAAGGTTCAATATACCGACACCCCATAAGCGATTTGAAATGATATGACGGCCTATATCAAAGGACTAAATACAGTAGCATTAAAATATGAGTGGATCCTTTCAGAGCACTAAAGTGAATGGTAAATGAGCAAATATTATCTCAATCAAAGGGGGATTTGGGTTTCTGATGGTAACCTTTCTGCTACATTGTCCTGCACAATAGAAGCTCTCCACTTATTTTTGTTGGCTCAATTTAAACGGTAAACAACACACCTGGCGGTCAAGTGGCTAAACCAACCAGACCAGTCAAACTGCCACTCCAAAATTCTACGAGCCAACGATTCTAGAGTTACAGAAACCCATCCCAATCCCAAATCCCAAATCCCAAATCAAAGATGACAACAACGATAAAAAAAGCAACCACAACGACCCTAACCCGAAGTCGAGCTACAACCCTAACCCTCCCAAATATCAAATCCCTCCCTCCCCCTCACCCAAACCCACGTCCAAAGGTCACATACGAACAAGTCTACCTCCTCCTCCAAACTGTCGATAACGAATTCAAAAGGACTGTAGAGGGTCATAAACGTCAACTAGAGATTTTCGTGGTTGATCTGAAGAGACATAGTTAGTTTCTGGTTTTGCTTTTGGTTTCGATTTTTGACTTGTTTTTTCATTAGATTCGAATTCACATTAAACCTCCTCCAGATTACTACTACATATTACTCGGGATATTTTAAATTAAAACAAAAGAAAAGAAAGAAAAGAAATAAAGAGGAAATTAGGATTAGGATTTAAAAGAATGAAATGCAAAAATTATACTTCTGTTTGGTTGTTGATGTTGTTTGTAAAGCTTTATTCTGATTCTTTAATGTTAATTCAAAAGATTTGTAAGAGTGAAAAAAAAAGAAAAGAAAGAAAAAGGAAAATTCGATCGTCCGACACCCTAATCCATATCTACATCACTTTGTCGACGGGTTCTCATACCTTCATCGTCTTCTTCTTCCTCTTCATCGTCGTCGTCTTCGTCGTCATCCACCGCGTTCTCGTTATCTGAACTCTCAGCTTCCATAGATTGTTCAGCTAGCATTGATGTGGGCTGACATTTCGACGTTAGCATAACAACAATCGATATGAGACATCAACATACCAATAACGATTCACCGGTGTATGTGAATCCTCTAAAGTTCTCTTGAATACTACTAGTAAGTGGACTACCATTAAGTGCAGTAGGAGCAGGTCGTTGTGGTTTGATAGCCACACCGTCTTTACCAGCATTAGCAGTATTCGAAACCCCTCCACCAGGTCCAACATAATTATGTCGTGATAAACTGCCAACATCGAAATCTCCATCATCCTCATATGGATTGATCCCCGCATCCTTCAATGAAGAATTAGTGAATTCAGGATCGAAATTCGCGACTGATTCGTCTGAATCGACGATCGGTTTGAAAGGTGGTGTGATCTGTTTTCGGTAGAGCAGATCCCAATCTATTGATTTGAAGAATGGATGTTCTTTCAATTCGGCAGCGTCTCTTTTGGCTCCCAATCGATTTTGAGGGTTTCGGTTGAGTAGCTGGGCTTGTTAGAGAGAGCGGAAGGAACAATAATGAATCGACTTACTCCCTTGACGAACTGTTTACCGTCGTCTCCAATCACTGGCGAAGAATTAGCTTTAACTCCCAAACTCATCATTGCAACATACCATGTTTGGGGAAACGGATTTTTCCGTAACCTGTTTGGACGTCAGTGATTGAAATTAACCATTTTACAAAATAACTCACAAATCAGACGATACATCTCCTGAGTCTGCTCAGCATAGAAAGGACTCCAACCACAGCACATTTCGAAAAGCAAAACACCGAGTGACCAGAAATCGACATGTTTTCCATATCCCTTTTCATCAAGAAGGACTTCAGGGGCGAGATATCTATGGAGTGGATTAGCTAAACATTGCGCGGTAGCAGCAGAAGCTCACTCAGTCGTCCCACAGAATGTGTTAGTCAATTGATCATTATTCAAATCAGGTTTTGATAAACCGAAATCACAAAGAGCGACATGACCCGTTGCGTCCAACAAGATATTTTCAGGTTTGAGATCCCGATAAACGATATTGTATTTATGTAAATGTTCCAAAGCCAAGATTAATTCAGCGATATAGAAACGAGCTCTGTTTTCATTGAAACGACCTTCTTTCTGTAAATGCCAGAACAGTTCTCCACCGCATTTATAATCCGTAACGAAATACAATTCTTTATCAGTTTGGAAAGAGAATTTCAGTCCAACCAAGAAAGGACATTCGAGGGATCGTTGAAGAATCTTCCTTTCGCCTATCGTGTGAGCTACTTCTTTCTTGGCGACGATTTCTTTTTTAGACAACACCTTCATGGCGTAGATTCTCTTTGTATCCTTTTTTCTCACTTGGAAAACACGACCGAAAGTTCCTCGACCGATTAATTTCATGAATTCGAAATCTGATGGTTTGAGATGGACCTTGTTTCGAATCATGTTGTAGGTGACTTGAATCCAAACTTCTCCTGTTACGACTTCGTCACCTCTTGTACCAAGTTTATACCAGTTATCGAGGGTGTAACCATCTTTCAGTACTGGTTTGATATCGAGCATTCCCAAGAATCCTTCACCTTCTTTACTCCTATCGTAGACTGTAACATGGACCACAGAAGAGCTCGAGGTGAGATCACTGAAACGGAGTCAATACCGTTCATTTGAAGACAACTCACAAAGAAACCTCCTCTTTCCAAATGGGATCACCAGGCCCTGGTCTACCGAGCCAACTAGTCTTCTCTTCCGCACGAGGAGTTTCCATTTCCTCTCTCTTCCCCTTACCTCTTCCAACAGCTTCAGCAAAAGCTCTAGAGATCGTACCGATACCCAGACCACTTGAAGTTCTAGAAATACCAGGTTGAGCCACAGGTTGAGCGGTTGAAGTAGTGAAAGGAACTGAAGCTGGTGAAGAAACCGGATGAGGTGGACGAGAAACGAATTCGTTTTGTTCGAATTGTATCACGACGTATGGTTGAGGATCGACAGCTGCTGAATGAGAAACGGCTAAACCTCTCGCAGAAATCAATTTAACGTTGAGTAAACCCCTTGGATTAGATTGTGGTGGACCGGGTGTGGTTGAAGTTGATTGAACACCTTCCATGGCGTCGCTGTTATGACCTGAGTCAGGTGGACTACCACCACCGGGAGTTTTTGAACCGTCACCCAGTTTACTCATCGCTTTACGCATTTTTGGTGGTTCATGTAAACCGAATCCCATACCAGTAGATCCACCGACTGTGTCACCAACAGTTACACCGGTTGTGGGTTGAGCTGCACCAGGTGTACCTAAAGGTAAAGGCATGAAACCATGACTTGTAGGTGTACGTAAACCAGAAGAAACGTTACTGCTGTTGGAAGAAAGATTTAAAGGTGGTAAAGCAGGACTAGCAGGTCTTTGTTGATTAAGTGAAAGTGCAGATGTACCCCTTGTTAAACCTGGTGTGACTGATTCGAATGGGTTCGATTGATTCTGAACAGATGCACGGGGTGTCGCTTGATCAGCTGGACCACCTAATGAAGAGAAGGAAGGTGAAGGTGAGACTGTAGGGGATTCTTTGTTTGAGGAAGAGGCTTGGGACGATGGCCATAGTTGCTGATAAATACGTTTGTGTCAGAAAAAGTTTTTTTTTCCCGGTGGCCACTGGCCAAATGAACAGGATGTTTGTTACTCACCTTTACCCCTTTGAGCATGGTAGGTAGAACGGCAAGAATGTTAAGAGTGTTGTTGCTAGTGAGAAGTAAGGGTTGTGTTTAAGTTGTTTGAGCTGTGACCAATGAATTTAAAACGGTTGGCTCGGAATGAAAGAATGAAATAAATGCACAGGTGGGATGTGGGGCTGGGTCGTTGTGTTGACGGTGGGGGTGGTGGTGTTGATAATAGTATTATATTATAGAGTATGATATGATATGTAAATGATACAGAAGACTAGATGATAGATATAAGAATAAGTATAAGTATAACCATTAACAATTAACTCTATACCTACACCTACAGTGACGACACTCTACTGCTACACACCACACCAGCTGATTAACACCTTCCTACACAAACAATACTCCGGTGTGGCACTTGGCATTCATGGCCATGGCCATTGGCATTGGCATTCATTCAATCAGTCACCTTACAGAGAACATCTACATCGTGTAACTGATAATCAAGTACAAACCACTGCATCCATCCATCCCCACCCCTAAGTATGTCCTCTAACTTTAACAGGAACATAAGGTTTATTCAATTCCTCAATCTCCTCTTCACTCAAACTACATTCCAAACCTTTAATCAATTCATCCAATCGTTCAGTCGATCGAATCCCAACAATAGGAGCCGTAACATAAGGTGAATGAAGTGACCAAGCGATAGCTATTTCAGCCATCGAAACTCCTTTCGCTTTAGCGATTTTCTCTACGGTTAAAATGATTTCTTTTTCAGACGGGAAGGTCCCTCTACCGTCTTTAGGAAGATTTTGACCTCGGGTGGTAGCTTCTCGATCGGAGAAGGGTCGACAGAGGACTACGGGATGGTTAGCGAGCTAATGGATAATTAGTTTTGAAAGGTTACTTACGACCAGCAGCTATTGGTCCCCATGGGACTGTACCGACACCATAATATTTCAACATTGGCATCATCTCTCTTTCCTCTTCACGATAAAGAGCAGAATGTTGATTTTGCATTGAGATGAAAGGAGTTAATCGGTTATGGATGGCGTAAGCTATAACATCGAAGGAGTCAGTCAGTATTGGCAATCCATCTTTTTGAACCAATCGTACTCACTCTGCATTAATTGGAATTGCCAGGCCCAGCAAGAGCTCATTCCGATATAACGAACCCAACCAGCCTGAACGACATCATGTAAAGCCTGCATAGTCTCCTCGATAGGAGTTTCCTTATCGAATCGATGACATTGCAAAACATCGATATAATCCAATTGTAATCTAGCAAGTGAATCTTTGACAGATGCGAAAATTCGCTAAAACCTGAATCAGAACTAACGACCGTTTAATGGTTGAGAGCGAGGAGACGGCACCCACCTTTCGACTCAACCCTCGATGATTGTTCCATCCAGCAGGTCCTTTGTCCTCAAGTTTCCCATCAGTGTTAAAAGTTTTAGTCAAGATGACAACGTTTTCCCTTGGGATATCATATTTCTTCAAGAATTTCCCAAGGATGATTTCGGATTCACCAGCGGAATAAACGTTAGCCGTGTCGAAGGTCTATCATCAAATCGATATTAGGACTGGAGAAATCAAAAAGGAAAAGAAGTATGACCTACATTGATACCCTGATCATAAGCGTATTTCATCTGTCTCATCCCTTCTTCATGATCTGATATCATCCATGCATCGCCTGAACCGTATTGCATACAACCAAGAATAAGTTTTGATACCTAAGGGGTGAGTTTAGTGTTGTCACAGTGCGGTACTCACTTTAAGACCTGATTTGCCTAGATTGACATATTTCATTTTATGATCTTGAGCTGACATTTTGAGTGAAGTACGAGATAGTCGTTGTGTGATCGATTGGACTCTCTGCTGTATCTATATATACATCTGACCACCCCTCATGGTCACCATGAACAACCTCCACCTCACCTCCACTGACTACCGGTGTGGCCCGGTCCGTCGAGATATCATGAGATATGATGGCAGCTGACCACTGGTATGAATCCTTCCTTTGATCAAAGTGGTACCGTAGATGTGGCAATGCATTCCAAAGTAAGTTGGCAAATGCAAAGTACTGGTACAAGTACTAAATGCTAAGTGGATTCAAAACAGTATGCAGTGGTCTAAATCCAATTGAAATTCATCCTCTCACATCCTATCGACCTCATAAAACCACAAGTTGGTTAGTACCAACCTAACCCAACCTTACCCCACAAACATCAAAAACGTGGCAACCCACCCATCGATGGCCAAAGAATCCACCAAAATCGAACCGAGGAGAACCTCTCAATGTGCATAAAATGGCCAAATGACCTCATTGGCGTTGGAATTTTCGACCCTTTTCAGGTTGTACTCGTACGTACGTTGCAATTCGTTAGAAGATCTGCAGTCAATCAACAACGAAAAAAAATAATTAAACTTTCTGACGAAACTCGGTTCCACTTGTTTGATTACTCTTTCATATCCACCAAGGAAATCTATTGTAACTCAATGATTGAAGTGTAGGATACCTGTAGGACTTTACATTCCACTTCCAATACCTTGATTTTATCCAGTGTATCATAATTCAATGGATTTCCATTAATCCGCTAGAGTTTTTTTCTCTTTCTGGTTGATTCGTGACAATGCTCTCCTCATCTCATACAAGAACGATGGGGATGGGGATAACAACCGACCAACTTCGTTATCATCAAGAGCTTTCATCTCATTTAATTCAATTACTAGATACCCTCAAACAACAACAAAGCAGTCAACCACCAGCCAAAACAAACACAACTTCGAATTCTAATTCATCTTTCACTACATGTTCCAAGACCCAATCTCCATCCCAGAAAACTAGTGATACCAGTTTATCGAGTCATGAACCGAAACATGATTCTGTAGTTGGGAACGATAAACCAACCATTGAATCGATCCTCGTAACTCCCAAACCAATCCCGACGAATCAAATACCCTCCTCGATGGAAATGGAAATACCAACTCACTCACCCTCAACAACCAGATTACAAGACGACGAACAATCGTCCAACTCAACGAACTCATTATCTAAACCTGATCAAGTACCTACTCAATCCGAACTCTCAAGGGAGAAAGAGAGAGAGGCAGTCCATGCGAAAGCCCAAGAACTTTATGGTGATAGAATCTGGTCCAATCTTTCATCTGATTTTCAACTTCAATTGGATTTGACTAAACGACGTCGGGGTGGAGTCGTCGAGGATCGAATTGAATCGGATATACGGGATGAGGAGATGGATGAATATCAGTTGAAGAGGTTGGCTAGGTTCGCTAGGAGTGAACGGTATTTACGTCAAAAGGTTAATCGGTGGTTAACCAAAATTAATGATATAGAGGAATATGAATTTTGTGTAAGTCCCCCAAATCTAAAATTTATTTCTTCATCAAAGACTAAAACCACTTTAGGATCCACCAGAGATAATACCAAATATCCCTTCACCATCCCTAACCACCTCTTTACTGAGATTCTCACCACTCTACCCAAATCACACCCATAACAAGACTTATCAACTACTCCCGAATCGACCTAAAATCGATACCACGACTGGTGAAATTCCGATAGATCTTTTAAAGGATATCATCCCGTTACCTGGGATACGCACGGTTGCGAGTACGACCACTTCAACATCCAATAGAGTGATTAGGAAGAATCGATTATGTCTAGGTGGGAGGGTTAGTGATCTGGATGTAGAGATTGCGATTCGATTACAGGCTTTACAAGAGCTTTCGATTGGGAAGATGGTTCCTTGAGGTTGTCCGTTCTTCATATTCATTGTATAGACCCGTCGCATTGTAATTCATTCACTACATCATGTATTTACACCATCACATCATTGCGCATCGCTTTTGCCTCGTTGTCATTGTACGACGCCATAAAGAAGCATTGGCACGGAATGACACTGATCTACATCGACCCAATTGCGTGATAGCGATACCTATATCGCTTATGGTAGTCTCCAAGATACTATCAATGCATGATAAGAAAAGAAGTTTAGAATCTACAGGACCCCCCTTCTTCAAAGCACCCCCCTTGTACCCCTTCTCCTCCACACGGGTTAAGCCGTAGCTGATCAATCAATAAGCAAATTTGGTGAAAGGTAAAGGTAGAGGTAACTCAGAGACAGATAGTTTAAAGTAACTAGTATAGATAGCTAGTAACAAAGGGAATACGTATCTTATCGTTCTAGCAGCAGAGTAGATAATAGATATATCATACAATCCATTAACACCACTTGATTAAACTCTAGATCTACCTTTTGACGGCATTTGAGGGTAACAAGTGCTTACTTAATCCATCCTCTTATTTACCTTACTTTTCGGAAAAAGGAATTTAACCACTTCACAAAAAGCAAGATCGACTTTATCACAACTACAACTAATATATCTATTAAGTGGTGATCCATCTCTTATATCTCCACACCCACCAACGTCTATACCGATTCCATCTGAAGGTCAGGAGTTGAACTACAGTTAACACCAAAACAGTCCGGGAGGACATCGGAAATAGATTCAAATCCAGATTTAAATTTCATCGTTCGAAAAAAGTTTCCAAGCATCGCAACACAATGGGTTTATTAGCTTTGGGAACACCACTCGATTGGCCGGAGACTAAACCCCTAGCAGAGCATATTAGATATCACGGTATCACGCAGTTCCTGCATACCTGGGACAGATGGAAGGATAGATCTGGTAAAGGTTTACTATGGGGTGATGAGGTGGGTCGTTCTCTTTTCCGTTTGTAGAAGTCGATGGTCTGATTTGTTGTCAGATCGAATACATGGTGGTGACTTTTGATGATGAGAAGAAAACCGCTCATCTCTCACTTCGACAAACTGAGATCTTGATGAAACTTCAAAGTGTCACTTTAGATCCTGCATTAGAAAAATTGAAACCCAAGGGATGGTAAGTTTAACCTTCCAACTTTCATCAAATCTAATCTAACCAACGAATCATTTCGTTAGTTCAACTATCCCAACTTTCCATCCAGAATACGGGAGGTACATGTTAGAATCAACACCAGGTTATCCATTCGGTGGGAATCCACAAAACTTGATTTCAGTCGAAGCAGATATGAGATTTCGACGTCAGATCATCAGATCACATCTCCATCCTCACGAGTTACCTCTTACATTCACTTCATGGCCTAGATTGGGTGTAACGGATACACCTTTCACTGATCCACCTACTTTCCCTGAACCTGATAAGAGCAGTAGTAGAAGTCGATATGTTGGTGAATTAATTACCAATCCTCATGCTAGATTCCCGTAAGTCCTTTTATCTGTTTTTCAGATGGAAAACTTATATGTCTCAGTACACTTACCGCTAATATTCGTCAACGACGAGGTGAACGTGTGGATATAAGGGTTCCATTGTTTATTGATAAGAACACTGTGATTCCCAATGGAACAAAAACGCCTTTGAGCAACGGTCATACAAGTTAGTGAACATCGTACCATCCAAAACTAACAGACTAGATCCCGCAAAGCCATCGTGTGATACACCGTATATTCACATGGACGCGATGGCATTTGGAATGGGTTGTTGTTGCCTCCAAATAACTTTCCAAGCTTGGAACGTCGATGAAGCTAGAAGAGTTTACGACGCTTTGGTACCAGTTGCTCCTATTATGGTGAGTCGTTGTGTCGAATGTCACTGATTAGCCTTAGCTTGCTCTCACAGCTGCTAGTCCAGCTTTCAGAGGTTTACTGGCGGATGTCGATGCGAGATGGAACGTTATTTCCGC
Source organism: Phaeotremella fagi (assembly GCA_001599715.1). Classification (NCBI taxonomy): domain Eukaryota; kingdom Fungi; phylum Basidiomycota; class Tremellomycetes; order Tremellales; family Phaeotremellaceae; genus Phaeotremella; species Phaeotremella fagi. The sequence continues at coordinate 2,260,795 of BCHU01000001.1, read as the reverse complement.
TAGTGTTGATGATCGTACAGAGGAAGAGAGGGGTTTGAAGGTAGGTTCAGAGAACGAATTCATGACTCATTTTAGCCTCTTAAAAATGATCGATTCGTTATACCTAAATCTCGTTACGATTCTGTCGACTGTTATATCTCCAACGATGAAAGGAATAGACCTGAATATCAAGATGTACCTGTACCGATTGACCAAGGTGTCATGGATAGATTGGTTAATCATGGTACGTTGACCTCTTTGACGATCGCTGACAAAAATCTAGGTCTCGATGAAAAAATCGCTCATCACGTCGCTCATCTATTCATCCGTGATCCCCTCGTTCAATTCTCTGAAACCATCGATCAAGACGACGAAGCTTCAATGGACCATTTCGAAAATATCCAATCTACAAATTGGCAAACGATTAGATTTAAACCACCTCCCGTGAACTCACCTATCGGTTGGCGAGTTGAATTCAGAAGTATGGAAGTCCAAATGACAGATTTCGAAAACGCCGCTTTCAGTATTTTCATCGTTCTACTCACAAGAGCTATCATCAGTTTCGATTTGAATTTCTACATGCCAATATCACAGGTTGACGATAACATGCAAAGAGCTCAACAAAGGAATGCGGCTGTTGTCAATAAATTCTTTTTCCGTAAACACGTTTTCCCACATATCAACAGTCACACCAGATACGATTTGAATTCAAGACCGGTCTCACCTGGACATTACACACCACCAAATCATTCATCGGTACCACCAAGTCCAACGACTGGTTCCAGAAGTCGTTCGACGGCAAGTACGAGATGTCCTACACCTGATTCAGAAGAATTCTTGAATCCAGATGAAACCTGTGAAATGTCTTTGGACAGCGTCATCAACGGAGATGAAGAATCTGGTTTCCCAGGTTTAATGGGAGTCGTCAACGCTTATCTGAACAGTTTGAACGTCGACGTGGCCACTAAATGCGATATCAGACGTTATCTCGATTTAATCAAATTCAGAGCAAGAGGTGATCTCTGTACACCTGCTACTTGGATCAGGAATTTTATTGTAAATCATAAAGCCTATAAAGGTGATTCGGTTGTATCAGAGGAAATTAATTATGATCTAACTAAAGCTGTTGATGAAATGTGAGTCGGGGTGGTTTGGTCGTTCAGTGATTGTATCGATGGCTAACTTGATTAGTGAACGAGGAGTTAGAAGTGCGCATGATCTCTTGGGTAAATCTTATATCGGTTCTGGACCAACTGGATGTCTATGATCGAACAGAAGATATATAAATTGTAAAAATGGTAACTCTTCAACGATATACCATGAGCCAAGCTTTGATTCACGATATACAATAGATAGATGTATTTCTTTCTCATTTTGTTAATAATTTTTTTTGATAGACTAATACAGATAAATGCATAAAGTACAAGTTCAACGAATACCTTAATCCCAAAATCTAAATCCATGAACTGATCAAGGATGAGCCCTTCTAGCCCGTCTCCTCCGTCTAGATTTAACAGGTCTCCCCTTCTGAGATCCAGAGAGATATTTCTTGAATCCATCTAAAACAGCACCAAGTCCTGAACCAATTTCAACCTGAACCTGACCATCTACAACATCGTTGAGCAGAGTATCCAAAACCTCCTGATTGTTCAGGATACCCTCAACACCGTTTTGGTTTATGAATTGAATAGCTGGTTGGGTGGTGATATCCGCTGACGCGGAGAGTGTTTGGTTTGGGTTAGGGGCTTGTTGGATGGTTGTTGGGAGGAGGGGTTGAGAGAGGGCGAGTGGGATTGAGAGGAGAAGGAGGAGGAGGTTTTTTGGCAGCATTGTGGAGGGCAGGATTTTGGGTAGATTTTGAGATGAGAAACAGAGGTGGACGTTTGTCGTTTGAGGGGTTTTAGATTGTTGAACAACCTTGGTGATTGGTTATGACTTTCTTCAGAATTCGTTTAAGTTTGAGGATTTCACCTTTTCCCCAAGGATTGAATGAGGGTTGTCAAATTTGATGTTTCTAGATTTGGTTACGACAGATGTGGGGCTCGTTGATTTGTTATGATAGTCAAGAAGAATTCGTGTGAGAGGTTGACCGTGAATAAGCGATTTCGAGACGTTATATTTGAGCCAAATCGTCAATTGAAATAAGTATCTTTTCTTCAGTGATTCAAATCCTTTAATCACCAAGGGGGTTAGTAAGAAAAGAAAAGAAAACGTTTCTCAAACATGTCACATCCTGTCCTATATATACCTTGACTGAAAACAGAATGAAGGAAAGATCAACGACATTGTACGGGAGATACTTGCACCCTGATGATCTTCAAATGATTCAACAAATTCCAATACAGGACGAGACGATCTCGATTCAGACCTTTGGTTTCAATCTCTATATGAATTTCCTTTTTCGGTGTTTTTATTTGCGCCACGGTCGTTTATCGGGATTGTATGGGATGATTCATGGGCCTCAATGGCTTGAATCGAGATTTTCTCTCCATAATTGGAATCGATTCAACGGGGGATTGGATATGAATGCAACCAGTCTGAATTGATATGCATCCAAAACGAATTCTCATCCAGATCATGTCGATCCTATTCAATGTCAACAAATTAACGTTATGGAATTCCTTCTCGTGGCAATCATTTATTGTGGCAAACTAATATTGCTTCTTGCGCTTCAACTTTGACTTCATGACGAGACTTGGTTTTGGTGCAATAGAACGGAAGATCAGTTTTTATCCACGTTTGAGAGCTGCTGAAGCTTTGATGTACAACTGAACAGATTTGGTTGCTCCCAGGGAATGAACGCGTGCACTTTCCTGCTCATACAAATGAAAGTCTTCCATCCGTTGGAAGAAGTCTAAGGACTTCGATGATAAGCTTCCAAACCAATATTACAAATACAATTGGAACCTCCCAAAAATGTTCCTAAACTGTACTTTCAAACCTGACGAAACAGTATCATGTCAGACTCAGAAACTCTCACCAGTTTATTCACTACCCTTAAAAATCTGAAACGATCTTTCGAATTCAGTCCTGGATTCAAAGTACTTCCCAAATATAAATCATTGAAGGAAAGTTCGTTGAAGAGTCTTTCAAAGGTCGTGAAAGACAAGTCAATCGAGGATGATACACAAAAGACTGAGACCACTGATAATATCTCTCAGGAGAGTGGGAGCATGTACGAGAAAGATTTCAGTGCTATCCATAAAGCAATCGATTGTGTAGAGACTAAGATGGAAACAGATTTCAACGATGTTGGTGGATTATACGGAACACTCTTCATAGATATACTCAAATGTGTCGAGAACACACTCCAAACCTCTACTGTAGAAATGTAAGAGAAAGTCGTTTCTCAGGGCTCGAGAATGATATAGCTAAAACTGAATCTTCAGTCCACCAAATTTAATTCTTGGAATGACAAAATATGCTAATTTCCTTCAACAGACTCTAGACGAGAAAGATAGTCAGATCAGAGAATTGCACGCAAGACTTAGGGCAGTCGAAGATGATGCGAGGTCTTTGGAGAATCAGTTATTGAGACTTTCAGTCGGTGATTCTCGACAAAGGATGGTTTACAGAGGTAGATAGAGGCTATGGTAGCTTGTTGTCACGAGTTAGGCACATGTATGTACAGTACACAAAGTCTTGTTTTCTGAGGAGGGGGGGTGTGCAGTAGGTAGTAAAAATGTCGATACTGCACCATGCAATTGTGCAGTACTGTGGTGGAGACACCGATTTACCTGCTCCATTCTCCTCCAATTTCCTTTGACCTTAAAAGAACTCAGAAGGCATTTGACAACTATTTAAATACCCAAAGACGTACTTCAAAGATTGAACACTCTTCTATCATCTTTTAAACTCCACTTCTTCAATCAAGCCATGTCGACAGACCAAAAATTCAAAAATTTTGCTCAAAGTCTCGTAGGCTCACTCAAAAGTCTACATTTGTATAACAAACCGAGGGATGAGTCCACGAAAGAAAGTCAAGAAGATCTAGACTTTCTGGTTCCAGCTATTTTGGAAAGCTTTCATAAAGAGTTAGAAAGGGGTTCAGAGTCTTTGGTCACTGTCAACGAATTGGTTGACACTCTTGGAGGGATATCCGAAATTCAGATGGAGGACCCTACCTCACCTTTCGATCGATCTCATGTACTAAGTTTGATCAGTGTTTATAAGTTCATTGGTACAGTTTTGGAAGGTTCCTGGGTAAAGAGGTCAGTCTTCTCATGTGGTCCTGCATTGTCCGATTTTCGATTGATGTCTTTCTTCCAGCGATATTTCGGTTATATCAGCGGTCTCAGGCCACGTCAACGATCTTCGTCAAAAACTCGACTCGGAGATAGAAAACCATCAAAAGAACAAAGGTGATGTTATCAATGTAAAGGAAATATATCCAGCCCCAGAGTACGACCAATCAACCCATCCAGAACTAATCTTGATCCGAACACTCGAGAATCTTTTCGATGATATCAAGCTCGAAGATTCTATTAAAACGAGATGGTATAACGAATTAGTTGGTCTCTTCAACATGGCTCTCGGGGATTCTCTACGAGGTGAAGGTAAACCAGGTGATGATATGTCAGAAGGAGGTAAACAATTCGCAAAGAACGCTTCGACTTTCTTTGAGAATCTAAGAGACTCTCCGGAAGATCAGAGTCGATGGTTAGAGTGTGAAATCGACGATACCACCATGAGTAATATCGATAGGATTATTGAGATTTATAAGTATTCTCAGGGTATTTTTGATGGTTCTCAAGTCAAAGAGTAAGATTTGTTCTTCGAAGGTGATCCATGCAGGAACTAATACAGCTTTACAGGGATGTTCCCGTTATCATCGCCCTGATGAGTCATTCAAACGACCTCCACAAGACTTTGGAACGAGTTAGGAAGGATTAGAGTAAAATAGGATTTATCAGCGGGTGGATTATGATGGTGATATTGTTCAATAGACGTTATGTGAGAGTACTGTACTGTGTATAAATCTCGAATGGTCAGTCATTTTGTTTGAGAACAAAAACCTCTCTGAGCCACCTGCGTTTCTCCTGATTTCTTTCCCTAGCATTTGAACTCCAACAAATAAAATGAGTCTTGCATCTGAATGTTGACTCGACCTCCTGATTTAATCTAGCTATCTTTGATCTGCAGCAATTCGAGACAGACACGAAGTCCGGCTACTTTCTGTCAAGTCATTACATAATACATTATTTTCCTGTCAAAATTACTGAAGAGCTACAATAAGCAATTACTTCTTTCACTACCTTCTCAAGCTACCTCTACCTAGTGACACCGGTGAACCTCATAATTAACAACTTAGCAATACTTAGTACCCGCGTCCGCACCACAATGCACGTCACTCCACCCATTCGAACACCTAGTAATGAGAAGCGGATCACCACCCGAATCCGTGAGTGGGTAAGCGACACGACCGAACGTCCAATCAGTACAAGTCGTACCAGTACAGTAGTTCGTAGTACAAGTACGTGTAGCAGTATCCGCCCAACCCATCTGATCTTGTAAAAACAATTGACATACAGCATCATCCTCGTTATCCTGGTAGACCGTCGAACAACCCCCGAAACCTGTTGACCAAGAAGTCGACCAAACAAATCCAAGATTCAAATCGCTATTTCCATTGATGATGTCTTTGACGGTATCAACAGTCCCGGAATCTAAACCAAACGAAATGGTGGACGATTTGGTGAAAGTGGTCATTGGTACGCTGACGCCGTTACCTTGAGCGCAGGTTGAGGCGACTTGCCAGCAATCTGGGAATTGGCCTGTTCGATCTACGTTAACCTGGAAATAGTTGTTGACACCGCAGCTCTCTCGTTTCTCGTTCTGAGATACTTGGGTGTCGATGAATGAGTACGCCGAGTTACCACTGAGAACGGTCTCGCCTACGTTCAAATTTGATAATATCCCATCGAGGATGTGGTCGTTGATGAAAAGTGATTTATTTAGGATACCATTGACCAAAGGGGTAGCCGCAGCGTTCAATACAGTCAAAGGCAACCAGATAATCCCAAGTGTGAAGAGATATAACGCATTCTTACTACCACCACTTGAGTTTGTCGGCCCTGATACGCAAATCGCTGTTCCGTTCATACGAGTTGCGTTTTGTATTTTACTGAAATTGCCCCATTTACATTGGAATAGCTCGCATCCAGCCGTAGAGTACCTGGTTATATTACCGTCTATGTCACTGCATGCCTCTAGGTTCGCAGTGTTATTTGCCATGGAACAGTAGCCAGGGGTAGCGGGTAAGCATGAGTTTGCTGACATAGTCGAAGAAAGGTGGGGTGGTTTTAAGTCAATGATCAGGTGCACTGGATTGTTTCCTAATCTCCAAAACTATCAGTAACAGCCAAATAGAAGATATGAGTTACTAAAAATTGAACCTACCAAGAATTCGCAGGAGATATTGTAAGAACAAGAAATTCCAGTATCTTCGTAGGAATTGTATGTTATATGGCTATGAGGAAATTCCAGCGCGTGTGAAAAGTTTTGTCACCAAGGGTGACTACAGTTTTGCACCCTGTGATGTGCATCATAGGTCAGAAGAATCACAAATCTAAGCTAGCATTATCTACTAAGGTCTGGCGTATGAGACTTGTCTCAATCCTATTCTTGAATTCTTTTTGTTCTTCAGTCTTCATCTCCGGGGAAGACAGTTGACATGACTCCAAGGGCAAGCCTCACTGTCCACTATGACCGTGATTCACTAACCTAACTGCATTTGTGCATGAGTTGTAATGTCACAAGTCTTGGCATGATAAAATGATGAGAAATGACGACTTTGAGTTGTATGCTTAAAGATAAAAGTATGTTCAGCCTTCGATTAGTGAGTTATAATAAACTTTTCTTTGACATGTGCCCAGTGATATGACGAATTTAGTGTTGCTAGTCAGTCTCCTTTGAAACTTTCACATCTTCACTTGTCCAATGATTCCACCTACTCCGCCGCTAAAAGTTTAGGGTTTTGCAGAGTATAAAGTGTGATTGTCTTCAATGAGACGCCACACCTACTTTGAAAAGTGGTTCTTGCAGCCAACCATCGTGCAGTGCTTTCGCATCATACAGTAAGTATCAATACTCTTCAACGCCATTCATGTAAACTCCCAAATCTGAATAATCTCATCACCCATTACTCTACCTCAACCTCAGAAGCGTTGAAGCTCTGCAGTGGGGACATGAGGTATGGTCCGCAAGTGAGTCTTAACTGTATCAACTGTATCGGAAAATGCCACCAAAATGCGGATCGGCCGACGGAAAGCTCGACTCGAAATAATCAACATCCATCTTATCTTAAATTTCAAAGGAAGTATCATTCATTTCATCAACATATCAACAACTAAAACATCAATAAAGATGACATATCGTTTATCATCACTACGTCCTCTAGCATCTCTAGCTAGTAGAAATGTTATCAGACCAACAACACTCCCTTCAATGTCTTTGCTGCGAACCTACAAAAGTCCAGCAAGAGATACCATGACAGGTGAAATCATTCAACTTCCAGATCTTGATTCTTCAATCGTTAAGATTTCAAAAACCGAATCACCAAAAGTTAAACCTGCATCTTCGAAATTGATCTTTGGTAGGACTTTTACGGATCATATGCTTTGTATACCCTGGAATAGTCAGAATGGTTGGGGTACACCTGAGATCAAACCTTGTGAGTTGCTGCCTTGATTTTGTTGATTTTGAAGATTGAATTGTCAACTCATTCTCACTAGACGGACCTTTGGTTCTTGATCCATCTTGCACTGTTTTCCACTATGCTTTTACACTGTATGTTGAGGTCGTGTGATCACCCCATCAGACGATTTACGAGTAACTTACTGTATTATAGATTCGAAGGTATGAAAGCCTACCGTAACGAAGATGGTACAATCAGACTATTCAGACCTGATAAAAACATGGCTAGAATGAACAAGGTGAGCTTGACGGAGTCCTCTTCTAGTGTACAAAGCTGACCATCCCCTAGAGTGCTTCACGTATCGCTTTACCCGTAAGCTACCTATTTCTTATGGTCGTCAAGGCTCAGCTGACAACCCAAATCAGACATTTGACGGTGAAGCTTTAGAAGAATTGATCAAAAAACTCGTCGTTCTTGATGGAGAATGGATTCCTAAAGACAAGGGTTACTCGCTCTACATCAGACCTACACTCATTGGAACCCAAAACGCATTAGGTGTCGGACCATCGAGCGACGCACTGCTGTTCGTTATCTGCAGTCCTGTGAGTTTTGATGTTTAATCAAAAAGAACATATCTAATCATCGTTCATCAGGTTGGACCTTATTACTCCAGTGCGTTTATATCTTCACGTTTGGTCGAATTTAGCTGATCATCTGTTTTAGCCGGATTCAAACCAGTTTCATTACTTGCTACAACGAAATATGTCAGAGCTGGACCAGGTGGAACAGGTGGCTACAAGCTTGGTGCAAAGTGGGTAAAGCTCTCATAAATCGACGAGTACCCACTGAAGTCTTGTTTAGCTACGCCCCAGGTATCGTCCCACAAACTGAAGCTGCGAAAGAAGGTTATGGACAAAATCTGTGGTTACTGGGTGAAGAGCATGCACTGACTGAGGTAAGTTGGGATATCTGTGGATCGATGGAGAGACCTCGTTACTAATCAGTGACCTTATAGGTCGGTACAATGAACCTTTTCGTTGCTTTCAAAAAACCTGATGGATGTAAGTAGAACACTCACTTGACAACATCCGAATCTAATCAAGAAATACAGCCATCGAACTCGTCACTCCTCCATTGGACGACGTTATTCTACCAGGTGTTACCAGAGACAGGTAAGTGTCTACACACATTTCATACGCTCTCGTTGACTGACCTATAAAACAGTGTATTAGAATTAGCTAGAGGTCACGCAACAGACCCAATCCCAGGACTACCAGATAATCTAATCGTTTCAGAACGTAAAATCATCATGAAAGATTTATTAGAAGCTGAAAAGAACGGAACATTGGTTGAAGTCTTTGGTACAGGTACAGCAGCTGTTGTATCAGCTGTCGACAAGTGAGTCTGCAGCTACAGTTTTCGATTGTTTTCATGGCTGATTTTGGGGTTTTCAGAATCGGTTACCAAGGACGTGATATCATCATCCCAACTGGGAAATCTGGTCTTGGTGACATCGCCAAAGGATTACTAGATAGGATGACAGCTATTCAAACTGGAGAATATGAACATGAATGGGCTGTCGTTGCTAATGAATAGATAACGAGAGGAGAGGGTTCGAGTACATCTGTACGTTATCGAAACATCGTTTTGGGATTACATGACGTTCTATGCATTCAGTTGGCGTGATGAGAGGATGCCAGTAACGTGCTCGTACTTTATTGGGCTGGTTGCAAGTCATTGTAGATCGACCACAATCATTCCTACTAATTTACTCAGCTCTTCACACAAGCATTTGTTGATTTTGGTAACTTGTGGTTAACTTTAAGTACCATCCATTAGGTTAACTGATCTCCCCAAGCATAAACAGCCAAGTTAATTAATGTAAGCTGGAAGGGTTAAGCTTAAGGTGATAATCAGGGTTTCTTGATTCCAGGGAATTGGAATTGGACAGAGGTAGCACTATAGACGATCACAAAAGATGGTCTTGCCATTTATGGTATGAACAGCACCCAATCCGGTCAGCTCTCGCTCATTGAGGGGAGCTCGCGATCGCTCTGTTGTGACCTAAACAAATGAAATGTCTGAGCAAAATAGTCACAAGTAACCAACGATCTCTTGTTTTACAATCCTTCTTCCCAAAAACAACACCACCAGCAATCAAATGCTTTTCACTTCTCTCTCCCTCACTGCTTTATTCGCCATATCATCTTTGGTAAACGCCCTACCTTCCGATATCAGCAGCAGCAGCAGCAGCAGCAGCAGCAGCAGCAGCAGTGGTATCAAACCACTTAAACAAACGAACAGAGATGAAATCCTCAACAGATCCAGTCGAACTCATAGGAAAAGATCTTCACCATCCGGTCAATCAGTACCTGATTCTGCTTTCCCGTACACTAGAGAAGCTTCAAGTTATGGTATGATACCATCATGTGAGGTTGTCTATCTATACAAAATACATATCATCTCAAAAACTAAATTATTCATACAGATGCATCATTTGGCACGAACTCGTTTTCTGGACTCTCTTTAGATGACGCAGTTATAGGTTGTCGTTCTTCATCGATAGCCAATCACGCCAATTCTTTCGTTCTCGAATATCTCGATGATAACACTGATACTTATCATTGTCTGTACTATTCACAATTTTTAACCTCGACAGATCTCGACACTCCCGTTTCTGGTATCGCTGAAACTTATGCTTATACTACGACATGAGCGTTTTGTCAAATCGCTGTTTGGAGGGGTTTGGCTCGGGTGTTGGTTTCTCGGTCGTCGTTCATTTCATCCACCAAGGGTTTATCTGTTCTGTTCTGTCATGATGTGCTTGTTATGTACCTGGTTTATATCAAACGTGATGCGTGATATTATACCTTACCCTAGTTGGCGAAAGAGACTTCCTTCATTGAGAGATGACTCTGCGGTCAAACGTGCGAGCAGAGTAGTGTAGTACACATTTCATTTCATCTCATATATACAACATTCTCTCGACATACTCTTCTTCTCACATACACAGAATCTCTCTTTAGCATTCTTTGTTCTCTTGATATACAGCATTGTTAAAATTAAAACTCGACATGAATAATAAAATGGAAACAGTAAGCGACTGACAACTGGAATGAACGAAAGTACGATGGAAATCATTGAAAGCATTTTCTAACAGACAAGCGAGCACGTCAGCGATCAAAAAGTTTAACAGAAGATCGACCTTAACGTACTGTAGTCTCTTCCACCACCAATCAAACAATAAACTTATCACCTTCCTTCTTCATAACCTCCCTAAAATGTCTCTTCAGTTTCCCAACACTGATTCCAGTGTCTTGGTGAAGTGAACTCCAATCAGCAGCCTCATAAACTTGGCAAACACCATGCCAAACAGCTTTACGATGTTCAACTCCAATACTACCCTTCCCCCCTCCTCCACCAGCTTTCTTACCACCACCGAAAAAGCTTTCTAAATCTTTAGAAAGAACTTCGCGCCAATGACGTGACAATTGATTTTTATCTATTGAATCCGGATCAAACGATTTGACGATGGAGACGAAATCGATTTTCTTGAGGTAGTCGGGTTTGACTAGTTCTTTGATTATTTTGACTTTGATTTCGGGGGGGGGTTATCTTTTCAATTGGTGATTTTTTCTTTTCTTGGGATTGGGATTGGGATTGACTTTGACTTTGGTTTTGGCTTTGGGAGTCTTTGGAAGTGGATTTCTGCAAATGACGAATGATAATCGATTATCAGCTTTACCAACTTTTGACCTTGAAAGACACTGACTTTGGTTGAGCCTTGTGAGCTCTTCTTTTTAGTAATACTTTCTTGACTTCCTTCCTCCTCCTCGTCTTCAGAATGACTTGATTTCTGTGACAATTTAGCCACCTTTACTTGTACTGCAAAACTGCCACTTACCTTGATATCCTTAACTTTTTCCTTCTTGATATCCTCAACCTCAGACTCCAAGTCGGACTCATCATCCTTCTGGACATTCTTTCTGGCGGTGGTCTTAATCCCCTTCGAGAAGTCAGCATTTACCAAAAGAAAATCAATCAGACTAGACTCACTTTAACGACCTTACTTTTAGTAGGGATCTTTTCTTTCGATTTGACCTTCTCCTCGTCGACAACGATCAATTGACTGGGTTCCTCAGAGCCCTCATTCTATCATATGTCAGTTCAAACAATTACTGAAGCGATTCTAGGAGAACTGACCTCTGAAATGGATTTCTCAATCTTCTTCCTGGGTTTGACATTTTTACCATTTGATCTAGAAACCTTGACGACAGGACTTTTGTCTTGATCGGATTTCTCGTTCTGAAAACATTGTCAAAGCTGCTCTTTCTGTGGATACCCCAGCTCATACCTCAGCTTCAGATTCATCAGTTGCAGTTGTATTGACAGTTCTGCGGTCGCTTTGAGTTTTAGAAGTCTTATAAGTCTTGACGGCAGTCTTCTACGAGTTGAAAATCTCAATACAGCAGAAACTCTTCTTTATGAGATGACATACTTTAAGGACTGGAAGATCTTGTGCGGAACCTTCCGATTCTTCTTGAGATCTGGAATTATCGATTGGAGATCTTGAAGCTTTGGCTTTAGGACCGACTTTACCAAGCTTAAATTAAAGTCAATCACATATCTCATCGAAAACGTACCTTCTTATCTTCTTCTCCAGATTCATCCTCCATTTCCTCTGTATCCTTTTGCTCAACCTTCTTTGTTTTACCAGGAACAACGGTGTTAGCTTTCCCTTTCCCTTTAGCAAGGATAGCTGAGCTGGTATCAATCTTGGCTAGAACGATACCTCCACCTTTAGGTTTCGGCGGTTTGAATGTTGATTTAGAGGAGCTGGTCGAAAGTTCGATGACCGGTAATTTTCTTTGAAGAGGTTTCTTGTCGATTGATTTGGGAGCTGGTTTCTCTTCTTCATCGTCTTCATCTTCGTTACCTTTTTTATCCATTTCACTACCGGAGTCCTAAAATGGTCAATCAGATACTGTACTTGTACAGTGTAAACACGAACGAGTTTCCACTCACTTCTTTCATTCCATCATCAGTATCAGAGATGACAGATTTAGATAGTTTTTTACCTTTAGCCAAATTAGTTAAAGTGGTTTTGTTCTGAAATCAAAATTTCAGTAAATAAACTCGAAGTAAAACTTGCAAGGAGTAGCATTTACTTTAGAACTCTTGATAAGAATGGGTTTCTTTTCGCTTTTGGTTGATTTCTCAGAACCTTTGGTTGTTTTCATGTGATTTGTCATCTTTAAACATTGTGAGCTAATATCAATTGGTTTGAGAAGCTCACCTTCGTTTGTTTCGGTTTTCTAGCTTTAACACTACCACCTTCTGAATCTGAGATAACCTTTCTCTTCTTGCCATTACTTTTAGTAGAGGGTTTGGAGGATGATCTGGAAACCTTAGATTGTGGTTTATCGTACTAATCCCTTCATTTCAGTAACCACAGAACAACAACAAGTAGACAAAACTCACATCATCATCACTCTCCTCATCATATTCTCCAGACATTACCTCATCATCATCATCGTCATCTCCCTCATTCCCACTACATCCATCCTCGTCCTCATCCATCAAAACATCATCGTCGTCGTCTTCACTCCCATGTTCTCTCAATTCATCAATAATGATTGATTTGATCTCATCACTGTTCTTGAGATCACCGAATCTTTTGGGTGATCTACGAGTTCGACTGGAGGTTCGTGGTGTATTCAGGATTGAGGAGGGGGGTGAGGTTGAGGAGCGAGGCATGTCGTCAGCCAGGTTTGGGGTGGTGTAAGGTCGGAATGGATGTTTAATCGATCTACTGTACAGTAGATGGGTGTAGATTGGGTTTATTTTGTCTATATATAAGTTGGATCAGATTTAAAAGAATTAAAAGTGAAAGAAAAAGAAAGAAGTGATAGAAAGATGTCAACGTATATATATGCATTTTAGGAAATCGGTTGACTGGACTACACCTAAGATGATCCGTGCGCTGTGACCATTGAGATCTAGGTCATTCATGTCACATTCCACTCACTTCCAAGCTGTTAAGCTGACTACCATCATGTGCAATCCATCTTACATGCATGGCAACCATCAATCAGGACTAAACTAAACCTTAGCGACGAAGCAACAGACTCTATCGAGAGACCTACTCGTACTGAGCAACACAGTGGCAGTTACGAGTGCCACCTCAGACGCTAAGAATTTCTTTGTTAAACAATTTCAAATTCTGCTGTTCTGTCTGCGACTAATGCAACTGCAACCAGTTCAATCAAATTCTTCATCGAATCGAAATGCGCTATGAGAATAAATAAATAATAATAGTAAGAAAAGACTAACTAAAAGAAAAAAGGTTAAAAAGGGTAGGTAAAGAAGAGAAGGATACGACATTAAAGACAAAATTATTGGGGGGGTGACAGAAATCTCAAGAAAAAATAGAGTAACAATTTTTGATTGGGAATTCATAGGGGGTAGAGGATAGAGAAGACGGATGGTATGATTTTGAAATCGAAAAAGGTTGAGGAATTTACCGAATGCTACAATTGGAGAGAAACTTTTTTGAAGTTGATTATCTTTTTTTTTTTCCTAATTTTCTTTATTCCTTTCTTCGGTGTTGGATGCTGGTAAGGATGGGATGCAAGAGAAAAATAATGAGATGATAGAAAGGTTGTCCCGTCTATGAAAATTGGGGGTGGGATAGACCTTTCGATCAAAAGGGATGGGGGAAGGGAAAGTAACACAACAAACAAAAACAAACTCATAGCCAGGGAGAACTGTGGGATGGAGAGAGAGATTGAAACAGTCTATAGCTTTTGATGAGTCGTTTAGTGAGCGCGGGAACCAGCACGTTGGAGAGCGGCACCACTAAGAATAATAGTCAGTAAACATATCATCTATCACTAAAAAAATCGAAACTTACCTTTGTTGGGCCTGGATGGAGGAGAATCTGCTAAGCTCGTTCTTAGACATGGAAACCTTGGCACCACCCTTAAGACCGATTCTACCAGCAGCACGGGAGATGAAGTTGGTTCTGTTGGAGTACAAAGATTCGTGTCTTGAGGTGGTACGTTGGAGTTTGTCTCCGTTCTCGTCAACGAGAGCTGGAGCAGTCTTTCTGGCTTTTCTGGCTTGAAGGGAAGCGATGACGGTTCTCTTGAGGGCGAATTTAACCAAATCGAGAGGGAAGTACCATACAATGTTCCAAACCCAGACGATACCGATCCAACCACCAGAGATGGCTTCGACATCGGTGAAAGTCCAGTTGGCGAAACCGGCAATGATGGAAGAAACAAGTTGAGCCAAACAGAAAGCAAGCATAAGAGCGACTGATGGTCTTTCAGTCCAAGATGGACCGTGGGAACGAGTGACGAAGATCAAAGCTTGAGAGATGATAGCGACTTGGAGGTAGATAACCATGTGGAGACCGTTGTCGTTGACACCCTTGTAAGCTTGGACACCGAATTTGTTTTCAAAGAATTCAGTGTCGTGGATGACAACGTAGAAGACGATGGTTGAAAGAGTAAGGTAAAGACCGTAACCAATACCGTAAGCGAAAACCTCAGCAAGATCCCATGAATCAGGAGTGGAAGATGGAAGGACACGATCAAGAGAGAGAGTCATGATGGTACCATCGTTAAGAACGGCGATGATCAAAACCATGAATGGTGGGAAATCGAATTGCCAAGCGAAAGCCATGATAGCGAAACAGACAACGATACGGATGGTAACAGCACAAGCGTAGACAGCGTAGTTTCTCATTCTTTGGAAAATAACACGGGAACCGTGGATGGCGTGAACGATGGTTGACAATCCTGGTTCGGTAAGAACGATATCGGCGGCACCACGAGCAGCATCAGTAGCACCTTCGACAGCGATACCGACGTTGGCACGGGAAAGAGCTGGGGCATCGTTGGCACCGTCACCAGTCATAGCACAGAGATGACCAAGACCTTGGATACGTTTAACAATTTCGAATTTGTGTTCTGGGAAGACACCGGCGAATCCATCAGCGTCCATGATCATTTCATCGAGGTTCTTGAATTTAGAGTCAGGAGCTGGTCCGTCTTTGAGAACTTTAGCTGGGTACATGTGATCACCGAGACCAAGACGACGACCGGTTTCCTTAGCGATAGCAAGTTGATCACCAGTGACCATCTTAACTTTAACACCGAGAGCCATGGCATCATCAATGGTTTGTTTAGTGTCTGAACGTGGAGGATCGAAGATGGAAAGAAGACCAGCGAGTTCGAAACCGGAACCTTGGGAGTCCTTCTCGGAACCCAAAACATCTTCGTAAGCGACAGCGAGAGCACGGAGACCACGACGAGCGAATTCTTCAACATCAGCCTCAAGACGGTCCTCAAGTTCTGAAGTCTTGTTACGGGTACAGAGTTCAATGATGATACCAGTCATACCCTTGGTGGCACGCTTGAGTTTGTTTTCCTTCTCATCGAGGTAGGTGATTTCGGTACGTTTGTCGACTGGGTTGAATGGTTTGAAATCGAGGAGTTTAATACCTTCACGAGCGAGTTTGGGGTCAGCAAGAGTACCGACGACACAGCCGTCAATAGCATCTTGGTTTTCGGTACGGGAAGAGTAGGCGGCAAGAAGAATAACTTCATCAACTGAGAAGTGGGAGTAGCACTTGACGTTTTCCTTGTCGATAGTGAGCTTGTTGGTGGTAAGGGTACCAGTTTTGTCGGAACAAAGGATGGTAACACCAGCAAGTTCTTCGATGGCAGTGATACGGGTAACGATAGCCTTGTGCTTGGCGAGTTGTTGGGCACCGACAGCGAGGGTGACTGACAAAACGGTAGGCATGGCAATTGGAATACCACCGATCAAAAGGACAAGGATGTTGTTAAGACCACGACGGTAGGAGTAACGGAAGTCGGCGTAAAGAATGAGGATTTCGAGGAGAACGAAGATACCGATGGAAACGAGACAGAAAGAACCGATACGGGCAAGAACCATTTGTAAATGACCAGTTTGGTCGTTGTCTTGACCGACAAGGGTAGCAGCACGACCGAAGAAAGTGTTTGGACCAGTTGAGATAACAACACCTTCAGCTTCACCTTGTTTACAGGTGGAACCGGAGAAACACTCGTCACCGAGTTTTTTACCTGAAGGAAGAGATTCACCAGTAAGAGCAGCTTGGTCCATGCTGATGATACAAGGGTCAGCCACATTCCAGGGGTAAAAGAAAGCTATGAACAACTTACGAAACATCAACAGCCTCGATAAGACGACAATCGGCAGCGCAAACATCACCGTGCTTGAAAGCGATAACATCACCTGGGACGAGCTCAGATGATTCGATTTCACGCCAGACACCATCACGCTTAACACGAGCTTTGGGGGCAAGAGAGTCCATGAGAGCTTTGACGGCGTTACCAGCGTTACGTTCTTCAACGAAACCAATGGTGGAGTTGATTAAAAGAAGTAAGATGATACCAACGAAATCTTGCCAATCTGGGGGCATACCACCACCGTTGGAAAGAGCGATGGCAACGAGAGCGGCACCTTCCATGACCCATGAAAGAGGATTCCACATGAAGGAAAGGAATTGAAGGATGACACTGGGAAAGGTTAGTTGTTATTCAACAATGTTTTGATTGACTCACTTTTCGGATTTCTCCTCAAGCTTGTTGGGACCAAAGATACCAATACGGTTGTGAGCTTCAGCATCGGTAAGACCAGCTTCAGTACATTGGAGAAGTTGGAAAACTTCTTCCATAACAACATGCTCGATATCGACCTTGTCTTTGTCGTACAAATCGGTTGCAGTGAATTGGATCTAAAATCAGATCGTTAGATAAGGCGGGAAAAAAAGGAACGTGGGAAAAGATAAACAACAACCCCAAAAAGCTGGATATGTGACTTACAGTGTTCATGTCAACCTTGGCGTGGAGATCACCATGTCCCTTCTCCTCCATCTCCTTGTACTCTCTCTTCTTCTTCTCGGGGGCTTCAGCTGCTACAACGGCTTCTACGAAAAGAAAAAAAAACAAAGTTAAAAAAAATCATTCAACCCGAAAAAAAGTGGGTGGAGCGGTAACTTACCTGGGGCTTCTCCCTCGACCTTTGTAGGTAAAGAAGATTCCCTATAAGAGAGGTTAGTACACTGCGATTGCGTTTGGATTGGGGATATGGTCATGAAAGAGAGAGAAAAAAACGTTTTTGGGGAATGATCGGCGGGAAGAGATAAACAAAGAGAAAAAACAAACAAGTCTGGGGGAAAAGAAAAAGAGACGATGACTCACTTGATAGGAACCTCCTCAGCTCCAACTTTCTCGTTCACAGACATTTCGATGAGAAGAAAATAAGTGAAAGGGGGATTGAGATGTTTTGTTTATGAGGGAAAGATGAGAAAAAAGAGGATGATAAATATATCTAAATATATATGTAAAATAGGGTAACAGTGAAAGTGAAAGAGGAAAAAAAGAGATAAAAGCGGGTTGTAGAGTGTTTGCGCCTAAAGAGATTCTAGGGCTTATCGCACCAGTAAAGTAAAAAGGGGCTTTAGTTTGTTTGAGATTTAAGAGTGAATTCTAATACTATGAGTGGTGAGTGATATATATACAGTATATCGTTGTCAAGCTACCAACTATCTGTTACTCGACGACTGAGCTGATACTTCTTTACCTTCCTTTGTTGTTTGAAAGTTGAACGATGGAGAGAGAGAAAAAAAAGAAACAAAGGATGAGGCGAAAAAGATAATCGACGAAAGAAGGATTAATTCCGTTTTTGTACTCTAATTCAACCTAGTAACTCTATCTCTTACTCAATTCTATTCTACGTAGTCTTCAGTTCCATGGATCCGTCTACGTTTACCTTCGAGAAAAGTAGCGCGGGATACAGGACAGGATATTCCATACGTTAAATCTTAAGGGTTTTCAAATTAACATTACATGACATTATGGTATGTATGATGCGGGCAGACGACAACAATGGGATGGTTCTCTTGATAAAATTCTCTGCGTTTGAAATTTCACTACCATTCGTCCGCGGCCTTACCTGTTACATAGGAATTTTATTTTCTTTAATTAGCTTGAAATGGGTTTTCCTATGGTCGACGAATGTCAAGGCATTCAACCTGAACATCGTAGATTAGTCTTTCTATGGCCGACAGATATCAAGGCAGTCAACCTGAGCACGAGTCCTATACTACCCCTTTCTTTGAGATTTTGGAAAGCCATTCTTGACCATGGTTTGAATCAAGGCATACCGGCCGCGGGATACAGTCAACACAACAACTAGAATTTCCTATCAGAGCGTAATTCTAATAAGTTAGGCCGAGCTTAGGTTGATCGAAACATACATTTGGGATGGCGATCTCAGGTCAAGGACACATCCGACAGCAGAATTTTTGACCTCTATATAGAAAATTCTACTACAAATGGAATTTGAATTTTACCTTTTAAATCACTCAATCATATGTTACACCCTGAGAACAGCTGTCCGGCAGAAATCTAAGTATGATCCAATGAGTTAACTTGAAATATCATTTAACCCGCCGGAAAGTCATTTCACATCGGCATATGTCCATCACCACCTTGACCTTGACACTTCGTTTGGTCGTCAACCAAATTACCGCGGTTGGAAACGGTTTCAACCTCACTAGGAGATCTGGATTTATAAAACGTCACCCTGATGTAGCATGCATGTAAACTTTTACTGTTGCTTAGTGAGACCACATCTCCAAGAATCCAAGTAAATGAAAGAGATTTGGGGACAGACAGAAACAACGTTCGTGGCTTAACTACAAGTCTAGACTAACTCCAATTTTCTTCTTGGCTTCATTGGCCAAGAAAGAAAAAAATCGTCTTGAATCTCGATAAGCAGAATCCAAGCGAGCTAGCCTAGCGAGGGAAGCGTAACTGTAACGTTAACCTTTACCATAAGATCGCCCTCCCCAAAAAAAAGTCAACTTACTTACACAAGATATGATTCGTCAAGGATCTGCCGGCCGAAATTCTTCCCATAATTTTACATCAACATAAAATTCAAGTAAAATCCTTAGCTCCGCGAATACCGCTTTCCGTTGAATTTTATCTTTTTAAGGGGGGATACTTAGTATAATTGCTTAATTATAACTGGATGACAGAGGTGGCTTGAGATCTCGTTCAGTTCAATCCGTGGTTTTTACTTTTTTGCTTTGGTCTTGACCAAAAAATGATGTGTCAGAGCTTCGGTCTGCTTCTGCAGCGTGGACTTGGCCGAGGGTACTGACTGTATCTATTCTCTTGTTCAAGCAACAAAAAACTCCAAAGAACGAGCAAGAAAAGAATCGTCAAAAACATGGAGTAGAAAATTAACCTTCCTTTAGACGAAATTTATCTGTACCAAAGAAAGTTGCCAACGTAAGATGGAGCTACAGGAACCAAAGACTAGACTTTTGATCAGCTGTCAAATAGTCTATCAAGAAAAAACCGAAGTTTCGCCATGCATGATTATTTAGACTTTGGACCACGACTCTCTTGGGTTTGCGGTATCGATCGATGCATGGCAGGGTTGAGTATTGTGGCATGAAAGAATTTTCGCCTCAAAGTCAACAACGCCGAATTGAAGTTAGTAGTTTCCTTTGTTGACATAAAACCTCACACGATCAATCGTGTATTCCCCCCTGATTCCTTAAGGTAGTCAAGATCAAGGAGTGGATCTAGGGTCCTTTGATCCGAAAACCAGAACTGCGAATGAGACTTTTGCACCGCAAAATCAAGTTGGAAAATAGAATAAAAAAGTTATTTTGGGATTTCAGGTTTTCGATTTGGGTTACCTATTGGGTTTCTCTCTGATTTCGGTTTGTGGAATGTCCTCTCGTTGGTGATTGATTGTGTTCTTTGCCATGCGTCGCTTAAGTAATCTGGCTATTGAAATATTGTTGATGTTCCTATCTGTCATAGATCCTTGTTTTGTGGCAAATCCGGCAACGCTTAAAGTGGTCTGTACGTACAGCATGTCGTTGCATTGCCAAAACCATGAATTCAAGTCTGGATATGTTTTCTGATAGAGGGACTGAAAGAGTT
Organism: Phaeotremella fagi; assembly: GCA_001599715.1. Lineage (NCBI taxonomy): Eukaryota > Fungi > Basidiomycota > Tremellomycetes > Tremellales > Phaeotremellaceae > Phaeotremella > Phaeotremella fagi. The sequence goes on along the minus strand of BCHU01000001.1, from coordinate 2,240,158 downwards.
GCATTGTTACTCATTGGTGACAAGAGGAATCTCATTGGACTTTTTAAATGGAAATGAATGCCTGTTGTTCGCCTAGAGCTCGTCTGAATACTTTCGAAGCATACCGGTCATAGTATGATGGCTCGATATGTGAAATGAATGTACCCATAAAAAGAATTGTAATGTAAGATATGGATTTGAGGTGTTTACAAGCTAGTCTTTCTTGTTCATCTCGTCGACTAGGACACCATTGAAGAAAGATCAATAATATTGCAGCTTGGAGGTTACGAATTAGTATAATAGTTTTTGAGAATTCGTTACTGGTTTCGAATGATTATGGGACTTTAGATTACTTCTGCTTGATCTCTGTGTTACGTCCTGCTGAAAACCTCATTGTTGTATGGCAAGGGAAAGAAATTCTTGCTTAAATCCCTTGGTACTGTGATCGACGAACATGAGGCTACATTAATCTGATAGTCCTTTCACTACTTCGATTTTAAACAAACACTTTAACGCAAGTTCTAATAGGGATGGAGATGGAAAGAAAGTCTTAAAGTATTACAACAAAAAAAGTGTTGAGAAACACTTAAACCATTTACTACGTTGTCATTGGCTGGCATTCGTATACCGTTAATGTGATACACAAGAAATATACACAAGATATCCATAGACAAGTACTAAACAAGTACAAGATTCGATAACTCCAATTGGTTGACCATGTATTCGAAAGAAACGATTAATGTTTTTCCGATTTTTTCATCCTCTTCAGTAGATGAAATCTTCTGAATAAATCCCAATAGAATTAACGCAATTTCTTTAAAATGAAAATCAAAGAAGCAGATCCGTTCAGTACTTAAAATTCGAATGGCACCTAAAGTCTCCCACAAAATCATATAAATGCTGCCTACCTAACTTGGTGAATGGTTGACGTGATTCAACAGATAACCAAATCGTTTCAAGAGATTATATTTGGAATTTGTGCTTCTCCCTCCAACAATTTATTGACTTCCTTCGAATATGTACTCAGTATCGTGGACCACTTCCCATTTACAGATGAATTCGACTTGGGGTTGAGAGTGTAACGAAAAAAACACACAGAACTCTCTCATGTCGTACATTTCGTACGTTTCCCGTAGCAACCATCATAAGATCGCAAATGCCATCCACAAAAACGAGATACAAGATGGAAAAAGTAACAAAGCAGAGTACAAGTCAAATCCTTCTCACTTCCTCCCACGAAACAGTTGGGTTCCAGAACTCCATACGAATCTGAGCGTAATTTGAAACAGTGAGTCCTTCGCACGAGCCTTGATACCTGACTGAAGGACTTGGATATAGGGGAGAAAGGAGCGGCGCCACTAGATGGTAATAACGACTCATATAGTTGGATGTTGCTGCTTTTTTCCACCTCTTTTTTGGTGGCTGACCCTCTTGTGATGGACAAGCTCAGTTACTGTAGTGTTTTTATCGCAAGTTGTGGGTAAGAAAGCAACAGAACGAGGATCAAGTGAGAGCATTATTGATATTGGTGCCGAATTCGTGGCCGCCGCTTTGAGGTCCGAGCGCGTCGTTGGTTTCATGTTCAGTACGGTAATGGATTGTCTACGACTTCTACTTTTACATATGACTTTCTTCAAAAAATCTTCATTTTTGAATCACATCCTTACCCATTGGTATATCACATCCATCCAAATGTCTTTCTCATTCTCACCAGTACTCTTGGAAGCTAGATAAAGACTAGACTCCGTCAAGTATCATCCTTTCCAAAGAGTGAACGGATATCATCATCATTGTTTCAGATCATCCATCTCATCGTAACCACCATCAACCTCCAACAATGGCAATCACTGCTCTCAACTCATTAGTATCAACTAGCTATACGTCAATAACCGACCGATCAACTGATCTCACCGATGTCAGGAAGGAATTGAGTAATATCATTAATGGTAAGTTGACGATAAACGGATTCGACTGAACTTCCAATAGCTGTTCCTACTCAAATCCATCCCACCGAAAGGGACCTTTATTTGAACGCTTTACTGGATGATTTAGCTGATAAAGATGGAGCTGCATGGACAATTTGGCCCGAGGATGGTATGTCGTGAAAACATCATTACTCATTTGTAGACTGATTGATCATCAATATCACTTTTTCAGTATATCTCCTCGCTCTAACCGCAGTCAAATCACTAGGAAGAAACCCAGTCGGTTCAGAAACTCTACTCACCATCCCCCACCTTTCCACGATCTTACATCACACATCCCTACCCTTCCCACCGTCACCTTCACCATTCTCCCATCCCCCACCAAAACCAACTTCACCACCTGCCCTAGAATCTCTTCGTATCTTAGCCAACACTCTCGTCCTCCATCAAGCTGGACGTAACAGATTCGCTAATCTCGGAGGTAGTAAAGCTATCGCTAGAGCTTTAGCTGGGAAAACTCAAGATGATCAAGATGTTATTGAGGAGATTGATGTTGATCGATTATTCCTTTTGGGAAGGATTGGGTTTTGTGTCACGATAGAGAGAAAGGAGACTGTTGGGGTTATGGTTGATAAAGAAGATTTAATTGAGAGTTTGGTCTTCGTAAGTACTTTATGTTTCTAGAGTAAATAGCTAACGATCAAACAGCACCTTTATAATCTTCGTGCTACTTCGATTAATTACATGGCTATCACTGAATTACTCAAGATTACTTATAATGTTTTGAGATTCTATCCATACAAGGTATCAGGTTCTAGCACCGTACAGAATACAGATGAACCATGGGATGACAGGTTTGACGTGTAGGTTGTTCTTGCTGCTAGTATCTGTATAGCTAATCTTTCAAAGATTTCTCGCACCCGTCATCAACCTTTTACATTCGATTCCATTCAACGACATAGCTCTACCTCTCAAACAAGCCATCCATGTCTTACAATTAATACCGTTCACATCGAAACTTTTACCAACATGGACATCAGTTCCTGAACCACCTTCACCAACACCTTCATCTTCAGCAGTCAAATCGCTGTTAAGTAGGTTAAGCAACATGTCGCCTTCGTCAGGACACAGAAAATCATCCAGTGACAACGCCGTATCTCACCTTCAACCACCAGGTAGAGCTTTATCACCAGGTCCACCAATATCACCAAGATCCAGTACTAGTAACGCTTCTGCCCGACATAATTTCCATCATCAAATATCTCCACCTCCAACTTACAACGAACCAACTACACTTCCCCATAAACTGTTGACGATAATTTCTGGGTTTTTCGACACACAATTACCATTTCCTCAGTACACTTTAGAAGAAATTCCTGAAGGTTTAGATATGGATGAACTGTTGGCACCAGTTTTGATATTGTTGGTTAGAGCTGTTAGTGGTAATGAGGAAATACGTGAATATGTAATGGAAGAATTGTTACCTTCTGATCTGTAAGTTTTTATCATCGCTAGCAGAGACTGACTTGTTTAGAGATCGATCAGAATCAGCTGGACCGTTAGAAAGTAGACAAGGTGTTTTAGGGGATTTACTTCGTTTAATGACGAAACAGAATCAATCTCAATCTGGAATAGCTACTGGTGAACTTTTATGGGCTTTGCATAAAGGTGATGGTAAGTTGTTAAATGGGTTGAATGATACGTGGAGGTAACTGAATTATCGATAGCTTCTGAACTTTCTGTTAATATTGGTTATGGCATCGCTGCAGGTTTGTTATTCAGTAAAGGACTTTCTGGACCACCTCCAGCCAACATATCAGAGATCAACGATGAACCGTTGAAATCAAAATCGAAGTCAACAGAAGAAAGACATCCAATAACCTCTCTCCAAGCACAAGCAACATCATCCACCGAGCCCAATCCCATGGATAAACTAACGGACGAAGAGAAAGAGGCAGAAGCAGAAAGGTTATTCGTTTTACTGGACAGGTTGGAAAAGAATAAAGTCATTTCATTGGGTGATGGGGATTCGAAGAGGAAAGATGGGTTGGAAGGTTTGATGAGGGATAGAGTCGATGCTGGGGATGCTGATCGATGGGAGAGGGTTGAGGCTGAGAGGGAGAAGAAGAGGATCGAGGAAGAGGAAGAGGAGGATGAGAGGGTTGCTTTGAAGGAGATTGAGGAGTTGAAGAAGAGACGGGGGAAATGAAGTTACATTTTCGAGTGGTATCTTTCGTTTGTAGGAGTATATCTTTGAAGGATTAGTAGTGTTAGTTATAATATCTTGTCTTGTTAATACCGATCTTGTTATAATACCCATGTGAATATATACCTCTGAGTCAGTCAACAAATCCAAATCGCATAATATCAATACATTGAAAACCAGTAATCTACTCTTTCATAGTTTCATCAACGGCCCCAGATCGTTGAGCGATTGCCGTTCTAGTCAATCAATCATTTTAGCAAGAACGTTTTATCATTCAGAATTCACCGAGTACACACCTCAATTGTTTAGTGAAATCATCCTCGACATCGTCGTCATCCCAATTATCTTCCCATAGATGATCACCAGCTTGACCACCTGATCCAAGCGTTTGAGCGACGTTACCAGATTGTTCAGCTAAGCGTGGGGGTTGGGGAGTAAGAAAAAAAATCAAGTGAGCAGAACAGGGAACATACCGGTAGCAGGGAAATCCTATATCAACCATCCACCATCAGTCCCAGCCCCAAATCCAATGAGGGAAAGAGAACATACCTCAAACTCATCGTCGTCCTCTAAAGCACCTAATTTAGGTAATTTCTTTTTATCTGATGGACCCGCTTCGACTGGTGCTACTGGTATCTCTTTCTTATCGCCTTTTGGTATTTCTGTAGACTTTTCTGTCATCTTTTGATATGATTTACGGATGGTTGAAATGAAATGAAAAGCGATCAATGATTGTTCTTGGTAGCTACGCTGACGAACGCGATGGTGTAGATCACGTGATCTTCAATGTTGATGCTTAATTAATTTCTGAAATTTCAGATCGATATCGAGTTCAAATCTCAACTTGAACATCATCAATACCCAGCCATAATCAAGATGTTATCATCCACGAGGACAGTATCACGAACGATATGCCTATCAAAATCCTCCCCAAGGAATCTCCCAAATCTACCACCCAACAACATCCCATTCGCCGAATCCTCCCAAACAGCTTTCAGACGTTCACTCGCAACTACACCCTTTCTCTCCAAAAGACAAACAAAACATATCAAATCAACGGTGGATCTACCTATTTCTCAATCTATGTCTATAAGGAAATTGCGGAGACATGCGAAAGAAGAGATGAAATTTGATTTATCGATGAGTGAATCTCGGGATAGTATGAATAGACGAATGGTAGGGTTACCGTTCATTGCTATCAAGGGGGGTAGGGATGATATCAGTCTTTATGGAAATTTGATGGAACGGCATTCGTTAACATCAAAGAACATTGATCTTGTTAGGAATCGAAAGATTTCTTCTTCGCGTGTTGATAAGATATCCCCCAATACGCAGAGTAAAGGTGATGGAGAGGTTAAAAATTTAGACGAGGATCTAGATTTGGAATCGGTTTTGAAAGACGAACAGAGTAGGGTTAGGGAGTATCATGGTCAATCTCCGAAAGTCGATATCAAGTCTCAAGATCTCAAGAGAAAAGTTCGACGAATACTCGAGAAACTGGCCAGTTGGCCACAAGTTGAACCAGTGATGCGGAAAGACCTTGACAGAGTTAAAGGATACTGGAAATCAAAGGAATCGTCTCAGAGTTCTAGTGATAACAAAGACGTTTCGTCATTTCAATCAGTGTTAGAAGAAATAACTTCTGGAATTAATGACGGAAGGGATGGTAAAAAGAATACGAATTTGAGAGGAAACTCGAAAATTATTCATTCGAACCAACTTGCAGAAATCTCGGCACCCGACAATGGTGAAAATGAAACACCACCTCCTATACCAGTAGAGGAAGAGAAAGAACGATATAACAAAGAAATCCAATTTGGTGAAGAAATAGTGAAAAATGAAATCACCGCTGATAAAATCCAAATCGACTGTAAGTCCAATTCCAAGTCTGTCTCGCGTTTGTCAATAAGATCTCTCAAAACTAACCTCATGGGATAGCTGTTAAACCATTACGAAAAGCAAAAGTAGCGAATCTAGGTCGTCAACTGTGGAAAGTCTTATTTAAGTGTGTCATGTTTCTCTGCTTTGATACATAGCCTTACTGACAAAATATCGTTCCCGCACATAGCCCTGGAGTTCATGTTCTTCGAGATCCCCGAACTGGAGTTTGGAATTTCGAAATGTCGTTGGACAAAATCCCGAAACCTGAAGAATTCGCTTTTAATCGTTGTCCAACTTATATAACCGCTTCAAAAGATGATGTAAGTGATGACCACCTTTTCAATCGATTGGTTTGTTCATAGGTGCTGATTCCACTTTTAGGAATTGATGAAAATGACCGAAATTCATGATAAACAATTTGTCGGTTCTACGTCAACTTTAACGAAAGCTTTGAGTCAAATTCATTTCGCTATCACTGGTGAGTATCACACCGCCCCAGCATGTCAGTGAAATTGGGCAATTGACGTCCTGTTTAGGTGGGAAGGAATTGAATTTGAACACTCTAAGTCAGGATTTCGCTTCGGAGGTATGTAGAGTTGATTTACAGCCGTCATTCTGAACTAACGATAATCCCGCAGAGAAACGACTACACGGCCGGTGCAAAATTACCTGCTTGTTTAATTGTTCAACGGTTGTCGAATGGCAGATATGCAGTTGATAACGATAAACAATTCGACGTAGATGAAAACGTTTTGAGTCATTATGTGAGGACTAGAAAGGTCGTTACTGGATTTCAGGAACTGATTGTGTTTAGGGTCGAATATTGGAGAAAATGCTTACGACTGATCAACCTGATTTCGAAAGATTCTTGACTAAAAACCCAGAATCATCTGTATCGGATGAAGAGAGGAATGAAAGGGAAGCATATTATTATAGCAAGGTACATCTCTTCTTCATCAAGGTAGAATCAGTAATTGACTGCTTGAAATAAGTCTGATAAACTCATTATGAGATCTCAATTGGATTGTTATGATCCACGTTTACCTGGTACTGGGACTTTTGATATCAAGACTAGAGCTTGTATGCCTATTCGACATGATAGGGCGAATTATGTCGTACGTTCGGATAGCTTTTTTTTTTTTTTCCAAACGCTCATGCTGATCGGATTTCCCGTGGTAGGCTAATAGCGCTTATGATATTTCCAAGGATAAAGGTTATACCGGATCATTCGAGAGGGAGTAGGTGATGCATTGTAGGCATATTGGGCTGTGACTGATAGACTTGATTAGGTATTACGACCTGATTCGTTCTGGGATGTTGAAATTCAGGTGAATTTCGTTGTCTTAAACATTTCTTCAAGATGCTGACGAAGACCAGTCTTCAAGCTAGGATAGGTAACATGGATGGAATCTTCATGGCATATCACAATACCCAAAGAATGTTTGGTTTCCAATATCTTCCACTGTGAGTGATTTTGTCCAGACAAACCGAATAATGTTGACTAAGTCTATAGATCCGAATTGGATGAACGTCTCTTTGGTTCGACGGAAATGGCAGATCAAGCGTTTAAATTAAGTGTTAAACTGCTAGAAGAGATATTAGAGATTGCCGTCAATTCATTCCCAGAACAGGTGAGTCGAGGTTGGATGAATTGATATGTAGTTTTGATTAATGTGTTTTATTATTTACAGTCCGTTTCGTTAATTATCAAAACTCGTCCATCGAGTCTTCATTCTAATTCTTCACAACAAATCGTCACTGCTTATGTACAACCTCAGACCCAGAAATCTGAAGTCGAGGAAGAGGATTCGATAATTGAAATCAACTGCGTAATAAAGAATAAAATCGGCGATCAATATATCAAGGGACCAGTGAATCTACAACAAGGGAAACAATGTATGTACCCTATCCCTCCCACCACTCTCAAATCCTCAAAACAATCTGACCAATCAATCCCCAGGGAAAATTGAATATTCAATACACAAAACCTCATCGGAAAACAGTCTCAAACAACTGACCGCCCTGAAAAAGGAGATGTTATCCATGACAGGACTTAACGTGCCCGAAGGTAAAACCGTTGAAGAGATGAAACGATTGGATCGGGAGAAACTGGATTCTCAGAATGAGAATCAGAGTGAGGGGAAGGCTAGGACGATATGGAAACTTCCTGATTCTAGGACGCAGAGGTTACGGGATGAAGCTCGTGAAGCCGGCAACGGGTATTTGGAGCGTGTGAAACGTTGGGATGGGGTTGTTAAGAATCGGTTTGCTTTTAGTGATTTGCGCAAGAGGAGGTGAGGGTTGGTTCGTTAGATAGATAGATTTCATTAGATTTAGCATAGATTACACATTTCATCGTAGTTGTAGCTTTAATTGCATTTTTCCATCACCAATCGTTAATGTATCTGTACTTTCGTTCCCACATTCGAGACTAACTACCCGAGAACAAATGAATGAGAATCCTGCATAAAAGCATCTGTAAAAAGAACAATATCTGTATCTAACCGAAAAAGCCAATCTCCCACACTGTACTCTACGACGACCAAGTCTCCATACCAACATATTTAACACCAGCACCGTTCACGACTTTACCAATAACGAAAGCTCCCGGTTCACCATTAACTCTAACACTTTCCAAAGCCTTCATCTCATTCTCCTTGGAAACGATAATGACCATTCCAACCCCACAATTAAAAGTCCTAGCCATCTCTTTAGGATTAACATTGCCAACTTTCATGATCCATTTCCAGAACCCGCTCAATTCCCAAGTATTCAAATCCAACTCAACACCCAACCCAGAATCACTCTCAAAGATCCTAGGGATGTTCTCTGTAAAACCACCTCCGGTGATATGAGACATTCCTTTGAACAAACCAGCTCTGATTCCTGGTAGGAGTTGTTTGATGTAGATTCTTGTTGGGGTTAGGAGGGAATCGCCTATTTCTTGGTTTGGTGACCAAGGGGCTGGGGAGGTTAGACTTAGACCTGAGAGGGTGATGACTTTTCTTAGGAGGGAGAAACCGTTTGAATGGGGTCCGGAGGAGGGGAGGGCGATGATGGAATCACCGGCTTTGATGTTGGGTGTTGGGAGGAGGAGATGACGTTCAACTGCTCCAACTGCGAATCCTGCTAGATCGTAGTCGTCTTACCAAAACATATCAGTATCAAGTTATAGTGAAAAATAAACAAATGACTTTACTTACCACCGAGGTACATCCCTGGCATTTCAGCAGTTTCACCACCAATCAACGCGCAACCAGCTTCCAAACATCCTTCAGCAATTCCAGTGATCACATCAGCCGCCACCCCAACTTCCAATTTCGAGCAAGCAAAGTAATCCAAGAAATACAAAGGTTCCGCACCTTGAACGATCAAATCGTTAACTGACATGGCAACCAGATCGATCCCAACCGTCGAATGTTTCCCGTAATTCAACGCGACTCTCAATTTAGTTCCTACACCGTCAGTTCCGGAAACTAAGACTGGATCTCTGAATCCTGCAGCGGCTAGATCGAAGGCTCCTCCGAAACCACCGATTTCACCGTTGGCACCAGGTCGACGGGTGGCTTTGACAACTGGTTTGATAGCTTCCACCAAAGCGTTTCCGGCGTCAACTGAAACACCTGCCGCTGCGTATGTTAATCCTTCAGTTTGAGCTGATGTGGTCGGTGTCGATGATTGATCGGATGTTCCTAGGGCTCTGTAGGCGATGTCTTTTCTGAACGTTTTACCCTTGAATTCAACTTTTTCGACACCGGCGTAAGCTAGATCGACAGCTTCACGGAGTGTTGGGGCTGAAGCACAGACTGCGAGAACTCTTCCACCATCGGTGACACCCTGGGCATCTTTGATTGCAGTACCGGCATGGAAGACGTGGACGCCTAAAGGAGTTAGTTAGTCGGAATTGAGGTTTAAAATGTAGATTGTTTTACTTACCAGCCGGTAGATCGGGGTTGATGCTCATTGGAACTCCCTTGGGATATTTACCAGGGTATCCTTCTGAAGCGAGAACGACTGAAACCGCGTAACCCTCTTTATAGCTAAGTTTGACTGAATCTAGACGTCTCTCGACACAGGCCTGTTCTGGATTAGTTTACAGTGCGTTCACCCAACCTCTCAGACTCACCAACATGACCTCAGCAAGATCGGTTTCGTCATCAAGAAGGAGCATTAAAGCTTGAGTTTCGGGATCACCGAATCTGACGTTGTATTCTAAAGTTTTTGGTCCATCTGGAGTTAACATGAAACCAGTGAACAAGAGACCGACGAATGGGTGACCTAAGGGGTAATGAGTTTTTGGAGAAAAGTACTTGTTTCACTGCACTCACCGTCCTCTCTCATACCACGAATAGTAGGTTCTAAAACCTCGTTCACACATCGTTCGATGATTTCAGGTGTAGCAACTGGAGCTGGGGCATAAGCACCCATTCCACCAGTGTTAGGTCCAACATCACCATCCCCAATACGTTTATGATCTTGAGCAGCGGGCATCGGTACGATAGTGTAACCATCTGAGAAAGCCAAAACTGAAATTTCTGGTCCAGAGAGATATTCCTCGATAACGACTTCATCCCCAGCATCACCGAATTCACGATCTAACATGACGGATTTTAAAGCTTCAAGAGCTTCTTCTTCGTTCGTTGGGATAAGGACTCCTTTACCGGCTGCTAATCCACTGGCTTTGATGACGCATCTACCTGAAGAGAAAGGGGAGGATTTGATGTAATTGACAGCATCTTCGTATTGGGAGACGGTGAAATTTCTGAATGCGGCGGTGGGGATGTCGTGTCTTGCCATGAAAGATTTTGACAGTGATTTAGAACCTTCGAGTAGAGCTGCTGAAGGAGTTGGACCGAAGACTGGGATACCGGCTGGAAAAGCAAGTTAGACAAACACCAGTGTAACACGACTTACCCTTCCTGAAAGCCAACTCAACACCATCAACCAAAGGTTGTTCAGGACCTGGAACTACCAAATCAATCGCATTCTCTCTAGCCCATGAAACGATCTTATCGAATGCTCCTACACCAGCTCCACCCCAGCTAACATCCAAATTGGATACTTTACCACCCATCAAGGCGGTACCGCCGTTTCCTGGTGAGACGAATAATTTTGATACTCTTGATGATTGAGAGAGTTTATAGGCTAAGGCATGTTCTCTACCTCCAGCACCTAGGAGTAGGATGTTGAGTGATGTTGAGGGAGATGGGAAAGTTGTTGTTGTTGACATTGTGGGTGGTGGTCACTACACTACACTAAGATCCAGCTTCCAGCTTCGCGTTCAACTTGCTGTACATTTCCATTTCAATTTCAAAAAATAATATTGTTGATTCAGGTACACTTATTTGAGTAGCCCATTTAAGGGGGAGGAGTAAGGTTGTGCCACTACTATGTCCCGTATAACGCCGACTCACTTTGGGCCCCACAATAGGTCTTGGAGCATTGACACTTGCACGTGACACTCTGACGTCTTTGAACGTGTAGCTGTAGCTGAGTTCCGCTTTCAGCTTTCAGCTTCTTTCAACCAACAAATAGTAAATCAATATCAGCAATATGTAAGTGAATAGACGGACAAGACACCATTCAACCACTCACCCTCACCCCCACACCCAGGTCAGATATCATTACAGTCCCTACTAAACCCTATTCCGGTCAAAAGCCTGGTACTTCAGGTCTCAGAAAGAGAGTAAAGGTTTTCCAACAAGAGGTCAGTGGGTGGAGCGTCGCTATCCGAACGGAGCATCGCTGAGCTGACCTACCATCCCAGAACTACACCGAGAACTTCATTCAAGCTACTCTCTCCGCTATTCCAGGTGGTCCAGAGGGTAAAACTCTAGTCGTCGGTGGTGACGGTCGTTACTTTGTAAGTTCAATCATGTTCAAATAACAGGCAATCCATGTTAAATAACACATGAATACCCCAGTCACCCGAAGCTGTCCAAATCATCCTCCGTCTTGGTGCAGGTAACGGTATCAAACATTTGATTCTTGGTAAAGATTCCATTCTTTCCACACCAGCTGCATCAGCTCTCATTCGTCATCTCAAAACCGACGGTGGTATCCTTCTCACCGCGTCACACAACCCAGGTGGACCCGATAACGATTTCGGTATTAAATTCAATTGTGATAACGGTGGACCAGCTCCTGAAGATGTCACCAACAAAATCTTCAAGATCACTGAGACCATCTCTGAATACAAAATGATCAAACTTCCTGATGTAAGCTAGCTGCCCATAAATAAGACAGGTCAAAGCTTACCTAGACTCAGCTTGACATCTCTAAAATCGGAGAATTCACTCACGGTCCTCTTAAAGTCACAATCGTTGACCCAGTCGCCCATTACCTCGACCTTCTTAAATCAATCTTTGATTTCGATTTAATCAAATCATACCTCCACGAGAGCTCACCAAAACCCAAAGTCCTTTTCGATGCGTTGAACGGTGTAACAGGACCATACGGAAGAGCCATTTTTGTTGAAGCCTTAGGACTCCCTGAATCATCTATTCAAAACTGTATCCCTAAACCAGATTTCGGCGGTTCCCACCCAGATCCAAATTTGACTTATGCTCACAGTTTAGTCGAACGTGTTGAAGCTGAGAACATTGAATTTGGTGCTGCTAGTGATGGTGACGGAGACCGTAACATGATCTATGGAAAGGGAGCTTTCGTCACTCCATCAGACAGTGTTGCTATCATTGCTGATTGGGCTGAAAAAGCTATTCCTTATTTCAAATCTGGTGTTAAAGGTTTGGCTAGATCTATGCCCACTTCAGGTGCTATTGATATCGTCGCCAAGGCGAGAGGTTTGGAAGTCTTTGAAGTTCCAACTGGATGTGAGTAGTTATTTTGATTGTTGGGGATACGACTAATGCCGGTTGTAGGGAAATTCTTTGGTAACTTGATGGATGCTGGACGTTTGTCTATCTGTGGTGAAGAATCGTTCGGTACTGGTTCTGACCATATCCGTGAGAAGGATGGTGTTTGGGCTATCGTTGGTGAGTAAACTGAGTGATTGCCAGATTGAATCTAACTCGGTCATCCTAGCTTGGCTCTCAATTCTCGCCGCTGCCAACAAGGAGAAAGCTGGTCAAGGTATTAACGACATTCTCTTGGCTCACTACAAGAAATACGGTAGAAGTTTCTTCTCCAGGTAAATCATTTCTATATTTGTAACTTCATTCCGTTAACACTCTTTAGATACGACTACGAAGAAGTCGATTCAGCTGGAGCTGAAGCCATGATTTCTCATCTCAGAGAAACCTTCTCTTCATCCTCCTTCGCCGGACAGACTCTCAAAGCTACCACTTCCGACACCTCATTCACCGTCGCCTCAGCAGATGATTTCGCATACACCGACCCAATCGATGGTTCAGTCTCAACGAAACAAGGTTTATACATCAAATTCACCGATGGCTCTCGTATAATCTTCCGTCTTTCAGGAACCGGTAGTTCAGGTGCAACTGTTCGACTTTACGTTGAGAAATACAGTAAGAACGCTGCAGAATTCGGTGACGATGCTCAAATCGGTTTGAAACCTTTGATCGAGGTTGCTTTGGATATCTCTAAATTGAAAGAATACACCAAGAGAGATAAACCAGATGTTATCACTGTGAGTGTTGTGTTTGGATTGAAGAGAATCGTTCGGCTAACTTGTGGGTTTAGTAAACGGTCATCAAAGTCTTTGGGATACTGATGGTCATGATGCATGAGGGAATGGAAATGCAATATTGTGGATGGATACTCGTATAAAGTGAATGCAAGCAAATTGTTTTAACCTAAAGGCTTATATTTTGGCTTTTGGCTGGATGCCTACCAAACCTGGTGCCTCTGATCACCGTAGTTGAGAGTAAGAACCCCAAATCCATAGGATAAAGTAGATAACTGAGGACGATCAATTCAATTATTTCAACGTTCAACGTTCAAACTTCACAACCTACAATTCTATTCCATTCCATCTTATAACTTACCACTCCACTGCACTCAATTGAACACTGAAAAAGAAAAAGAAGAGCACGCAGGTCGTCTCAAACTCCAGAAAGTGAAAACCTCGTTTTTGATTTCTTTTTTTTTTTCACACGCGTCGCGCAGTCAAGTCATTCATTTTCATTATCATTCTTGTTCGAATCATTCTTTTCACATCAGGATCATCATCAGCAAACATCAACATCAAACAAGGGCTGGTTCCCGTATACACACTCTCGCACAGGTGGAAGTTCAACCCCATTACGATTGTACGAATTTGAAACGATAAAGTCAAGCTCGGTCCATCGGTCGTCTTGGTCATTTCTGTGCTGTTTACCCAAACTATCAAAGTGGGCATCAAAAGTGATAGTAATACATTTGGATCAGTATCGCCTTGGCTTGGTATCCTCACAACACACCATCTACTCGTACACGGAGGACAAAGGGCAAGGAATCCTTTCACAAATCTTGTCATCCTTTGATACAACGCCTTTATTTTAGCGCTAGGAAATCCATCCCATCAATTGCATCTGTGCTGAAAACGGCGATTCATCCAGAGATCTGAATCTGATATTCTACTTCGCCTTCAACAATCATAAAGTAGTTATCTACTTTTGTTGATCACTGACGACAAGGTGGTGGTCAAACGATAACGACGATCTGGTTGATCAGCATTTACATTCTTTTTAACAACACCAACGACTGCGCCCTCAGCACCACCAACAATCCACACCCTCCCAACCATCCAAAAAATGCATTCACGTTCTTCGTTCACCCTCTACTCTAGAGATAATTGCGTTACATGCGATGTATCACCCACATGTAATTGTGCTGCAGATGAGAACTGTATTTTAACTTCTAGGTAGGTTTGTCAAACCGTTCCCAATGATAATTTCCCCTATTAACAATCCTGCAGAACCTGCTCCCAATGTCCTACCATCACTTGTATCAAATCTTCAACCTCTTCTTCTTCCTCTGGTATCAATCCGGGAGTTATCGCTGGTCCGATAGCTGCTGTCCTAGTTATTTTCAGTGTTGCTTTGTTTTGGTATCTCAGGAGGAAAAAGGTGAGCAACACTTTGACCGTCGCTTCTTCAAGGAATTGTTTCTGACCACTCAATCCTAGAGACGTGATTTAGATCGATTAGAGGAATTAGCTGCTCGAGCGCGTAAAGCTGAAGCAGCAGGATTTCAACTCTCTCAACCGAACTCACCGAATCTATCAGCTCATTCATCAACCAACGGTCCATCACATCCTTCACCGATTTCACGTCCAGCTTCAAGAGGTAGATCACCTTTAGCCGCTGTTCCAGCAGATGTTGAATATCAAGATGAAAACGGAGCTACTGTTAGAGTTTATCGAGCTTCTAGGGGTATCATCAATTTGGGTCAGGAAGGGGATCAAGCGGATAACGCTGCGAACCCATTCGCTGATTCTCAAAGTATGATTTCGGGACGTACTGGATCAACACAATCGACTAACGTCATCCCAATTCAATGGGTTCCACCTAGCCACTCATCTGACAATTTACATGTCGATACCAGTCATTTCACTTCAGAAGCTGCGAGGACGCTTGACGCAGCTCGACAAAATTTGTTTAGACCTGGTCAAGCACCACCTGCAAGACCTGCTAGACAACCTGGTTTGGATTTACGCTTGAACGCTAAAAACATCAACGTCAACGATCAAATGAATCTTGTACCATCGCCAACATACGCGAAGACTTCTAGAGCTTCATTCCTTTCTGAAATTTCTGCAACTCCTTCGTTCTTATCTGGAAATTCATCTGATCTTTATGTCGACGCACCGAAAATCATGACAAGTAAACAAGTTCAGATTGGGAGGTTACAACAAGCTGAGATGGTTTCTTTCGGTTCACCTGGTGTTAACGGTAGTAATCGACCGATTATGGAAGTTTTAGGGAATGGATCGATAAATTCTCCTGATGGTTCTGTTAGGTCTGATCCGTTTGCTGAGATTTCTACAGCTAGTCAAGTCGTTTATAGTACTGGTCGATTGGTTCCACCGGATACCAATAAACTTAATGGAAACGGTAGTGGTAGCTTGACACCGACTAGTCAACGGACTTTCGGTTCTCTATCTGTTGAATCCGATGCTTCAGGTCAAGCATCTGGTCAACCTTCGATCCGAACACTCACACCGACAAGTCGTAGATTCGATGAGAACGACAACGAAAACGAAAACGAACAAGATCCAATGACTGCATCAACTGATTTACGATTTTCAATGGGAAGCCTAGGTTTTAGGGATAGTATCTCCACCCAAGGTACTTCAAGATATTTAGCTACGAAATCAGAAAACGACAATTACAACTACATGACTCAACAACCACGAGCGCCTGCACAGCTGTACATGGATTCCAGTCGACGTGAATCGATGAATTCATATAAATCAATTGCGGATTCTCTACTTGGTGCCTTCCCAATGATCCCACCACCAATAGCAGGATCAACTTCCCACTCGCACGGAATTAATTTACCACAATCAACATCGGTAGCCACCCTCGATCAAGCTATGTTGGGTAATGGTAATGGAATAATCAACAGACCACCGGTATCGTTCAAACACGTTAGACCAATCACGGCACATTCAACCACCGATTCCCTATCCAGCGAATTCTTGTTTCGCGATCCAAACGACGTACCAAATTTACCTGGACCTACCAGTCATAAACCTACTAGAAACACTTTGGCCATGTCGATGGCTAGTGAAGGTTTGAGTGAATTCGATTTCAGTTTTGATAGGAATAGTGAATTCGGTCATGGGGTCAAAGATGTTATTCCACCTACACCATCTTTACCTAAGGATTTGGATGTTTAAACGGGGCGTGGATATATATTGTAGATTATTCTTCTTTTTCAGCTTTCTTATTGGTCTGTAGAGTATTTAACGATATTATTGACAGTTCATGAATGTATTTCAGTAGATGTAATTGAATATTTTAGCATGTTGACTGTACGAGTGTATTGGATACAGTATACAGTATCAAGAACTGCCGTGGCACTGCTGTATGGACAATCTTTGTAGTATCCTTGTACCAGGAGTGTCTTTTCTTCTTTACGTTGTTTTCATGACAAAGGTCACAAACAAAACGAAAACTCTGCATTAGAATTAGGAAACGGAATCTCTCTCGTTTCTAATGTTCTTTCCCCATAAAACCGAGAGTTATCTACATTTTACAGCATCATGTCCACCAATTGAGCATAACCTCTGTGAAATGTACTTAATGTTAGTCTAACAGGAAAAGTTTAGAGTACATAGGATCGAGTTTACGGACAGTGAACAAAATCTACTCCTTGAGGAGTGTGTAAAAAGGTGGCCACAATATTCTAACACGTCTCAGCTCTGTTTTAGCTCTCATACAACAAAACACAGTGCCCAGACAAGGGGAGATTTTACTCGCACTGTACAATACTCTTCATAGCTAGCGTACACTCTCCTTTCAGTCATCTGAGACGTCGAGGTCTAAAAGGAGGCAAAGCGCTGTTCTGATGTATTAAAAGACAATGAAAAAATGTTTACTTGGTCTTCCAATCTTTCTCTTTTTCTTTCTCTTATTGAGCGACAGTGAAAAAGATTTTATCGATCATGTCAAGACGAATTCCTGGTTGGTTTGAGGCTGGATCTGATGGGGAGACTTCAAAAGAGTTAACAGAGTTTGCTAGCAGATATTTCAGGCCTGATGAGGAGGTAGACAACGGTGTAGACAGCTATGTTACCCTTTACACCAAAGAAGGAAGGGAGCTCGCGAGCAGAATCATATCATCTTCCGGTGCTAATTGGGTGAGTGTTTTCTCTCTTTGCCGTAAAAAAATCAATGTTCTGACCAGATGATTTCAAAACTGCTTTCTTTCACTATAGCAATGGTTAGTTGAAAATTACTCTAGGTCCGGTATAGAAAGACAAACCTTTCTCGATAGATGGAGATTCTCAATTCTAACCATGTCACAAGCAGAAAAACACAATTTCAACCCTGTCGTTACTCGCGACGGTGTAACATCTTCCGAGTGGCTTACAAAAGCATGTTCGAAGTTCGAATATCTAGAAGCATACAGTCGAGGAGTTTCAATTAAATTTCAAAACGAAGCCCGGGTACTCCATCCTGATGATTTAGAAAAATTGAAGACCGCTGAGAGTGAGCTTGTGGCGAGTATGGAGGAATGTTCAGAGTTGTGTTGCGTCGTTCAGGATTTAGGGGTTTGTAGGGGAATGGATAATAAGAGAAAGCAGAGAGAAAGAAGGTCTATAAAGTGATTGCTTGCGTCCGAGAATGAATTGTACATTTTGTAGACCGTGTATATATAGAGAGAGAGAGAGAGAGAACGAGTGATGATACTGGTTTAATTACCGTCAGAATCGTTGCAACAACCGTAACTTCCAGTGTAATGCACATTCTGTATCTGTTCGACTTCGATTATTGAACGAAAGATATCAGAGATGAAACGCACCATCAAGAAGCTGGAAGTCGGAAAAGACAGTTACTAAGCCTGTGGTGGAGCGGTCGAAGTTTGTTTCGTTATTCTAGGGATTGTGGAGGGATGGTTGGGGAAGGATGGACAATGAACGAGTCCGCAGGGAGTTGTTTTCGCATAATGTGTATAGATTTGAAGGACACACATTATAATATCATATAACAACAGTATGTGATGACTACCTGAGCAACCATCTTTAAAATATTCTCGGAACTTGATAGGAGGGTAGGTCCGTTGATACTGGATCAAGGATATGAATGTGCATTTGAATTCCTGCTATCCAGACAAAAGATGTGCCACATTGTGATGTAAACCGTTTTACTGCAGCTAGCGTACACTGTCCTTTCATCTCGCTAAGACATCGTCTAAAAGGAGGAGGAGCGCTGTTATGATGTAAGTACTGTATTTATATACAAGGAAATAAACATTTTCTGGTCTTCCAATCTTTCTTTCTTTCTCTTATCGAAGCTCCTCTAATGAACAAGTCAAGAATTTCAAAACCACCTTATCCCGCTTGGTTCGAGGGTGGAACGAACTGGAAGAATTCCAATGAGTTCAAAGAGTTCTCCTCTAAATACTTCACCAAAGAAGAGGATGTTGGGAAAGGGACAAGTCGTTTCACTCAGGAGGGAAAATTTCTCATGCAAGACATAATAGAAAGTACGGAGGAGGATTGGAATTGGTTAGTTGAGAACTACTCTACTTCAGGTTCTTATCGCCAAGATTTTGTTGATAGATAGAGATTCACGATTTTAGCTTGTCATACTATAGACGACTCTTATAAGGCGGATATGGCGGAAATTAGGTGCTATGCTCGTATGTGGGAGCTTCAGACAAAGGAGAGATTGGAAAATCTAGACAAAGCCGTTCGAGAGGTTTCGGAAAAGTATCAAGAAGGGGAAAAGTTTTCTCTTGGAAGTTTGAAAGACAGTCAACAACTTTTGATTATATGGATGAACTACAGCTCTGAACTTTGCTCACAATTAAGTAAAATTTGAGGATGATGCTTCATCAAGAGTTTAATTGGGTGAAGGGTCTAAGAAGTGGAAGAGGAATAATTGGCAGTCCAGAGGAAGGAAACGATTTGATCGGCTATTTGTGGTAGTAGAATGTATTTAATGACCAAGTGCATCACCCCATATAGTTCTGATTCACAGCTTCAGACTCATCGTTTGTGCTGGTACAGCTGCTCCATGCCCTTGAACTTTTGTTGCAAGGTGTTGGAGTAATCTTGGATTTTTCGTTTCTAGACCAAACATCAACAAAGGTTTAACTGACATCCTTATCTGTTCTGTACCCAGCAAACTCATAAGTTCACTGCAGTTCGAGCGATTGTAGCTCTCAGATGCCGAAAGAGTACGTTTAACCATCCAAAGGCCGATAACGTCAGTGTCGAGGAGTTTGTTGATGGTGTTGAAAATTCACTTTGTGAGACTATGTTGGAGATTAGTAGGTTCTGTGATAATCTTGCTCGGGGGTATCGATGGGAATACAAATTCATGTTGGAGACTGAGGAGGATATTGTTGGGTTCGAGAATAAGTTGTTGGGAAGTTTGTAGTTCGGACTCTGAATTGTTGAGGAACGTACATACTTGTACAGCAAAGATGAATCGTCAACGTGGCACCGCCATCATCCTCAAAATGTCTGCAATCACGATCTATCATATACGAAATGGTGAATCATGCAGTAACAAAATACGAGAGCAGGGTGCATAACCATCATTAACGTAGACTGACTAACAAACTAACTCTATCAAGCATGAGAGGGAAGAGGAAGGATAAAGAATATGGAGACAAAAAAGAGTTTACTTTTTATATATATTTTTAAGAAATTCTATTCAATCGAGGTAAAACGGGAAGACATTGAATTGAGGGTGGTGGGTTGAATTTACTTGGGAACGGCGGCAATTTCGGCTCCTCCTTTAGCACCTGGAACAAACGAGTCAGCATGAGTATCTCAGAACATTTTAAACGGAGAAGAGTGATTAAGATTTGATTAAAAAAAACCGTTTTTGAAAAATTTAAGGTTTGACAGAAAAAGATGAAACATGATGAAATGACGGGGCAAGAAAGTTAACTCACCAAGGGCTTTCTTGATATCACCGTAGATCAAGAATTGACCAGCGGTAAGTGTACCGATCATGACCAAACGAGCAGACATTCCGGTGAACAAACCAGAAACACCGAGTTGACCAGCCATGGTGATCAATCTTGAAGTGACAGATTGACCTGGGAGACCTTTGGTCTTGTTGATCTTTGAGAGTAAAGTGTCGGCTGGTTGGGAGATGACGGCAGCGGCCATACCAGCGATCAAACCAGCTGAAAGGTTAAGACCAGTTGATTGACCTTGGGTGAGAGAGTCCTTTGATTTACCAGTGGCTGCGAGGATTTTTTCTGAAGCGACTTCGAAGCTAAGGTGGTGGGGTTAGGGAATGACTATTTGGACATGACGTGTTTCACTTACACAGCGAATTTAGCCATGGTGTATGGAACTTGTTTGAACAAGATTGGACCGAAACCAGCGTAGAAACCACCGAGACCTTCTTCACGTGCGATACGTGCGAAACCACCCATGAGACCGTTAGCGAAAGTTGGTTGAGAAACTAATCTGATACGGGTAGCTTCCAATGGACATAAAGCGATATCAGCGAAGAATTCAGCGATAGCTGAAGCTCCGAGGTAGATAGCTTGACGGTTTTCACGAGCTTTGTCAACACCCAAGTAATCGATGGCAGCCTTTTTCCAGAATTCGTATCCACCGAACTTGAGGGCACCTTGTAAAGAGTAACCCAAGATTGTTGGTCCGAGACCTGTAAGAAGGGCTCCGGCACCTTCAGCAGCGATAACTTGACGGAAACCGGTGACCATTCCCTATGGAGTGGAGGTGTTAAGTGGGGTTCCTTTCGGCGAAAAAAAAGATTTAATTCTTACCTTGTTGTAGACTTCTGGTTCAAGTTGGATTCTGGTCTTGACAACATCGACTGGGGTAAGAGCACCGTGGGTAACGGCACAACCAAGAGCACCAGCCAAAGCGAATCTAGAGAGTGTGTTAGGATAGAAATCGATTGTCAACTCTCCAACTCACCTTGAGTAAAGATCGATACCGGTTGGGTTAGCGCTGACGGCATCTTTAGTAGCTTCCTTGGCGTCGTAGAATTTGTTTTCAGCTTTAGCAGCTAATTCCTTAGCTTTGGCTTCAGCGTCTTTACCGTAAGCTTTAGCTTGAGCGGTTGCTTGATCAACTTTGTCTCCGACGGATGGGAGGAAGAAGGAGGAGGTTGGGGCGAAGAATGGGTTAGGTCTGTATGGTGACATTGTGTGTGGGATGGAGGTGGTGGTGTTAAGAGTGGTGATGAGAGAGTGATATGAATATGAATATGAATGAGTAATAGAAAACAAGAATAAAAAAACGATGACCACCACCAGCTACTCCTCAAAAAGCGGCAACATAATTCACTGCCATTCCGTACATCTCCGGATTTAAACTCCGAAAAGCCGATGTGGCGGTGTTATCTGAATAACTTAATCAGTCCACCCAGTTAAAACCCCCTCCTCTCCTCCACTATTTCCAATCTGTACGTGAATATCGTGAATTCAGATTAGATTCTTGGAAATTAGTCCAGTGGTAATATAATACAGAGAAAAAAAAACAAGGCAAACATCCCCCCATCTACTCACACATCCATTCAGACCACAATGTTCGCTCTAAGACTCAGAAGTACCGTTCTCAAATCCCTCCCAATCCCGAAAGCGAGATACACTCAAACCCTAAGATTCGTTTCAAGTAGGTGTCTCCATCAATGTCCCAATCACAGGCGTTAGTTAACCACCAAGATAGCCCGCTTCACGACAGATCATGAATGGGTCAAATTCGATAAATCCTCCAACATAGGAACAGTGGGTATCACCGAATACGCTCAAAAGGCATTAGGCGATGTCGTTTTCGTCGAACTTCCTAGTCAAGGTAGTGAAGTAGCACAGGGTGGTGAGTAGTCATTCCTATCTCCCATCATGACAAGGCTTAATGAAGCGATATCTCTTAGACGCTATCGGTGCAGTTGAATCTGTTAAAGCAGCTTCAGACATCTACGCCCCGATCTCTGGAATCGTTGAAGAGATAAACGAAGCTTTATCAGATCAACCTGGATTACTCAACAAATCGCCAGAAGCTGATGGTAAGAGGTTTCCGTTTCTTTCATTCCCCTTCCATCCATCTCTGATTTCTGACATGGAAACAATCTTAGGCTGGCTATGTAAGGTTAAACTCTCAAGTCCAGAGGAATTCGATGAATTGCTTTCAAGTGAAGATTATAAAGCTCACTGTGAAGGTGCTTAGGGGTGTAGACGGACGGTTCTAAGATGGGATCTAAGGTTGAATTGAGCGTTCCAAGATCAATTAGGGATTTATGCATGAATATCTTCACACAGACAGAATTACATTCTCATCCTAACTTATCTATTACCCGTACAAAAGAAACAATCAAACCCATCACCCTTTAACGACCAGCATCAAAAACAGTCTTACCGGATCCAGTCTCATAATCAACCGGTCCATGACCACCTTCAGGAGTTGGAACGTATGCCTCGGAAGGTAAAGCGGATTCGTCGATTCCTTCGGCGGCTTCGATGATGTCGTACATCGGTGAAGCGATTTCTGGGGCTGGGACTCGGCCGCTAAGGGAGAGGGTTAGTGGTGGGTATAAATGTCAGAGAGGGTAGGGTAGGGGGTAGGGAATGTAGAAAATCAAGTTTGACGCGATTGAGTGAAAAACATATGTCAATCTGAATGGAAGGTGTCCCACGGCACGACAGGACGAGGCGAGAGCAGTAGAGGACATGGAAGGAGGGATAACCCCAAGAAAGACCCAAAACCCACGTACCTCAGAATATCAACACTACTAATACTACTCCCATAAAATTCCCTATTAGCGTCCTTCCTCTCGATCAAAACGGTACCATCCAACGTCAAACCAGCGAACAAACCTTTTGAACGAGAGTAAGAAAACATCGGTGAAGGGTTAACGAGTGAAGCGGAAACTTGACCACCTGTACCGATTGGACCTGCTGCTGCGCTGATCCCCCCACCGACTGTTACGTTGCCACCTCTGGAGAAGGCTTTGACTGCTTCGTCGGAGTTTAGGATGATGACCACTTCGGTTATATCTGGTGTGGTTGGTTAGTTATCAGGGGACGGTTTGATTTTGGGAGGAGTGGATGACAAAGGATTCAAAGATGCTAATGAAAGACTATCCCAACCCATTGCTCAAATAAAGAACACGTCTCCACTCACCAGCACCAATCTGTAAACCCCACCCAACACCACCAGTAGCAATACAACTAGGAGCACTCCAACTCCCATCAGGTAATCTAGCAATGACGATCCCTGAACCAGCTTTACCAGAGAACACGAACCCGGCTTTGAGAATGGTGAAAACCGCGATACCTGGGTATACATCAGCACTACCCTTCTACAACCCCGATATTTAAAAAGAAGAGTCATACCCTTGGCACGTTGAAGGACAGCTTTTGGGATAGCGTTCAAAGCTGATTGAGGATGTGATGGATCAGCTACATCGCCATCAGTTTACACTATCATCATTATCAACAATGGAAGGGGGATACCTAGGAAACTACCGAGGATTTTAGCTGCTTTTTGAGCTTCTCCAGGTAGAGAGAATCCTTGCATGATATTGGATCCAGACGATGCTGCCATGTTACCTGATTCCTGTTTGCATTGCTTTAGTTTTGGTTTTGGGGACCCAAGTTGCTAAGGGACTCACTTTCAACATTGAGCCTGCTTGGGCTGTTGCTGATTTGAATTTGTTGAAGAGGTTTGATGACATGTTGGAGAGAGTTAGATATGATGTTATATGCAGTCGATTTGACTTGATCCTAATATGATAGTAATGATGACTTGTAACTGTGAATCTATTGCTGTGTGGTGGTGGTTATTAACGGGTGACGTCAATCAATCTCAATCTCATAGTGGCACTAATCAGTATCAGCGAGTACTGGCAACCAAATCATCAACCAATGCATATAAACACTGAAGCCCAATAAAACAATATATCTACAAACAAACATCTAAGCCCATCTAATCCCTACCCACTCAACCCCAACCCCAACTTCCCACGTTCCTTCATCAACCTCTCCCGTTTAGCTTTCAACATCATAATCTTCCTTCTCTGAGCGATAGACAAGTTGTTCTCTTTAGAATTCAATTCGATCTCTTCCAGATAGGATTCTGTGATTGGTTTTTCGGTAAGTTGGGATTGGGATTGGGATTGGAGTTGGGGTTTAGGTTTGGTCGTTGTATTTAGTGTTGGTGTTTGGGCGGATTTCAGGAGTTGCAACTGAGGTTGTTTTATCAGTATATTTTCAGTTTGGTTTAATTTGAGTTATCTTCGTGCTGGGTAGATGGGTAGCTTCATCAAGAGGATGGCTGCGTGACCTGGATCAATCCAACCCAATCACATCAACGTGAATTGAACACGATCAAACCAAGATCCCCATCTCCCCAAAAAAACCCACCGCTCAGCCGCGCAGTAGGAAACGAAAATGTTCAACTCACCCTTTCCTCCAATCTCGTTTCTTTACCTGAATAAGCTTCCAACATCGATTCACCTTTTGAGATAAGTTGTTCGATCTGGGGTGCGAGTTGAGAGGCCAACACGGCTTTGTGGGCGACGATAGTGGGATGAGGTAGGAGGAGGTAATGCTGTGTGTTGTTAGTTGGCATCTACCGAGAACATTTCTAGATATGATTATGGAAACACGGGAGGGGATATATTACCCATTTGAAATAGATGAATCCTTGCCAACGTATAATTTCAAAAAACACAAAAAAAAATCCTACCCCCACTTACATGTCTATTTCTCAAAACCTTACTCAACCTAGGTAGATCCTTCGTACCCACTTCCAAACCAATCAAACCATTCTGTAAATTCAAAACACAGTTTTCCGTCGCTTTCACGCATTCCTCCAGATGATTCAAGAAATCAGACGGTGGGGGTTGGGGATACATTGATTGTCTTGAACTTGAGGCTTGGGCCATGGTTTTCTTTCTGGCGTCTAGGGGTGTGGGTGTGGGTGTGGGTGTGGGTGTGGGTTGGGTAGTTTATATCTGTTTTCCTGAGAAATTGTTTATTGGTGTGATTTCTTGAGTTTTAGTTAGAGATTGCTTCATCACAACGCTTTGTTATTGTTATTGACAACTTTAGGTATTCGGCTAACAACGTTCCGAGTGGCATGACGCGCCAGAAAGGCAGCTCTAAGGCATCACAGACAGTGAAAGACAACCATCCAAGCTTACACGGGAATACAAGTATAGAAATAACTCCAACGAAACACATATTAAATGAAACTCCAGACCAAAGAAAAAAAAAACAACTTAGTTGATAATATAACTTTAGCAAAACGAGGTTTTTAAGCTAAAAAATGTGAAAATGGCATTTTTAGTCTCGAGATTCAAATGGCTAAGAATAGGTTAACCATCTTGGTTTTTCACGCGTGATGTCTATTTATTTACACACGTTTTCGAATGACGATCAAGTCAAATGATTAATTAGTTTGGAAGGACAAGCCCCCCGCAGGCCGCAGTGTTGGTGTTTGCGAGTACTTGTATCTTATCGGATCGACGGTGCCACGACAGACGCGACGACAATGTTTGCAAGTACAAGGACTAAAAGTTACACCAAGATCTTCGAAGCCAATTCCAAGATTACTTGTGTGTTGTTGGGATCAACGACTACCTCATCCTTTCGGATACTAAGAACATACCAAGAAAAGCCAAGGGTACGACTGAGTACAGAAGGTTGCAACAAGCATCAAAGATTAGTGGCATTGAGAACGCGTCTTCGTAGTTGCCTTTACGTTCTTCACCTCACCTACTTATTAACTTAACCTATTAACCCAGGGGCCAGGGAACAGAAACAGGGTTAAGATCGGAGATTAGTTACATTCGTACAGTGGTCAGGAATAAGTCTAAAAGGGGACATTTAGTGTATGCATGGTATAGAGAAATCAATACAAATAGCAAAATAAATCAAAGTCAAAAGAAAAACCAAACGCGTAGTTTAATACGCGTTTTGTGTGTAAGAGGAGAGAAGACGACGCGTTGATTGAATAGGGGGTAGGGGGTAGGTTAATGGTAACTTCAATAACAACATAATAACATCAACAACAACATCATCAACACCACCTCTCCATACTCTCTTTATCTCATCCGATAGACCTCAAGTATATTCCAACAAATACTCTATCGTTGACAGTTCTTACTCAAATCTATCTGTACCACATCAAACTAAATCCATCAATCAATCGTGTATCGCTATCCATTCAATCATCTAATCATCATCCATATAGTTGTCTTGACAACAATCTCTTGCTCGATCTGGTATCATATCAACTCTATCTAATCTACAATCCCACTCCTCGCTGAGCGAAGCAGAGAAGATCAAATAAGAAAAGTCCCGGACTGGATCCACCATCATAAATCGACCCATCAACAAAAAGCCCTCGTTGAGCTCGAGGTGAGAAAACAGACACCTATAAATGTTCCCATCAACGTCACGTCAATTCCCATCATCAGCGATCAAATCTCAAACACCCAATCAATCGTTTCCACCCTTCCACCCCGAACATCCACATAACAAGATCAATCATCCATTAAAAGATTCTTTAGCTATCAACCAATCCGTTCCCAACAGTGGGAACAGTAACAGTAACACTACCGCGTCCACTCGTAGATCGATTTCTGGGTTAGAGTCAAAATCGACTGGGATGTTTGGATCTAAACCTAATGGATTGACTCGGGTTGGTGATGATTCGAATGGATTGAGTGATTCGGATACATCGAGTGCTAGTCCTAGTCCTAGTTCTTCACGACGATGTTTTTGCGGTACCTCTGTAGAGAAAGGTGAAGGTGAGGGTGAAGGCGGTATCTATTGCAGTGTTGGTGAGTTCATCCCTATCTTCCGGATGAGTAAACAAACTAAACTAATTCACATCCAGCTTGCGCTCGCTCAGATGCCTTTTCATCTTTATGCTACAAATCAACACCTAACCATTCACGTCAACCTTCACTCGCCTCTTCGATAGCTTCCTCGAGTCTCAGTCGGAATCCATCAATCTCATCAGTTTCAACTACTGTTTCGAACAACAATTCTGAAGAATGGACGGCGTCACATTACAGAAGATTGGCTAGAGCTGATATGAGACGTGACGAGAGACGTGATGAACGTAGAAGAAGACGTGCGGAGGGTAGTGTAGCTTCATCAGTTGCTTCTTCGTCTCGATCGATCATGTCTTCTGCGTCAATCTCAAGAATCCCAGATCTAGTCGGTGGTCATAGTAGAAATCCATCAACTGCTTCATCAAGAACCAGTCATTCTTCATCAACTTGGTCTTCCGTTGGTAGTCTATCTCGTAATCCTTCATCAGCCTCTTCAGCATCTTCAACAAGAAAAGGTTACGGTGGCAACATCAACGTAGACGAGGTCATCATGGAGGACGACGACGAAGAAGAATGGTTATCAGGTGAATCCAATACTCAACCTTATGTCCCAGTTCGAAAAGATAGGAAACGCGCAGGTAGCGTTTCGAATTCCAAAAAGAAGAAACAGCAACAACAGCAATTGGAACATTTCGGGATGGGGAAGGATATGCGTGATGTCTTGGAGGAAATCATCATGATGGAAAAAGGTTTCGTTGTTGATGACGAAGATGGAATGAGTGAGGCTGGGAGTAACACCAACGGGTCGACTACTACGTTCCCTGGATTGTTTACTGCAACGTTCGATCGACCACCTAGAACACCTAGTCCAGTTCCAAGTGAACGGATAACGACTTTGGCTCCTGGTGCACCCAATCGTGGACATCGTAAATCGTTATCTCAACCCATGGCTTTGGATCTACAAGAAAGAGGTAGAAACGTCACCTCAAACCGACCACCATCTTTAGTTGGCTTACATCAATCTTCGCTATCTGAATCACACACTGCGTTATATCTAGCTACAGCGTCACCAGTCGCTCAAGGAAGAAGATCAGCTTCACCAGCGTTAGAACAGCGTCGATCGATGACGTTCACACCTACCTTAGCTGGACCGTCAATCTCAAGAACCGATATTTTACCACCCGCACTTTCGTTTGGTGGATCGCTCGATTCCCCATCACTCTCAACGACACCCTCAAGACGTCGTCCCAACATCTCACCAACAGTTCATCATCCAGCCATGGATAACTGGAGATTCCCAAACCCCTCACCAGTCACCGCTACAACGTCAACCTTTCAACCCAATGATGTCACCACCCCAACCAACCCCCATTTCCCCCAACAAAGAAGAATGGGTGGAACAGATATCGAACCCCATTTGTTATGGCCTCCACCACCTAACCTAGCACCATCGTTGTTCCCTTCATCACCAGCTACCGGTACACCTGAATTCGTTTCGATGAATTTACTACAAAGACGAAATCTAAGAACTAGTCCGACGAACAATACCATCTCAGCTCCTCATTCGGGTTTGAGATTGGGTGTCTTGTTGGGTAGCGGTGATGATGAGGATGTTGAGATGGACGACGGAGATGTTGAGGGTGAGGGCGACGATGGATCGACTGAACAGGGTCATGGGAACGATGGACGAGGTTATCTACCGGTTTTCCTTGAAGCTGAAGGTTTTCAAGGGAGACGCTGGTAGGGGATTGGAATTTCGACGTGGATCGTTCGATTCCAATACTTTATTTCGGGGAAATAAAGAAAATCAGTTTCAGTCTCACTTGCTCGGTCAAGCTATCAAACCAGATCTTGATGATACCAGTTTATATCTGCTTTTTCGACAAAAAAATATATCAATTTCAACTACCAATCGTTTCCTCAAAACTCGTTTAGAAATCCGGAAAATCTCTGTTGTGTTGTTATCTAGGATCTTAATTCGCTCATCTTTCCCCAATCTTGTATAGAAGATCTTACCTTGATACCAAAGAAACTTTCGATATAGATTATCGAAAATTATTTTTTCTACTTTACCCATTTTTCTTCTGTAAAATATCTTGGATCTTTGTGATTCATCCTGGGAAAAAGATCTTGTTTATACTTTTAACTTTTTAATGGCCCTTTTGGGGTTTCTTTTACGATTTCACGATCTACTTATTTAGAAAAATACGATTTATGCAATTCACAGGATGTAGTTGTACTTCTGCAATTTATGTTTCTATCTCTATCCGTTTAGATATCACATCACCATGACTATCAATAAGATAACAATCTATCGAATGAGTTAAAGTAAACCAAAACCAAGACTAAATCCGCAACAAAAACAAGAAACAAGCATTGACAAGAAACTCCATTGCCACAAGATATCGAATCCTCCCAGCACCCCACGCCCCAACCCAATCAATACCTCCCCGTCCGTCGTCTCTCCAAAAGCCTTTTCGCCCGTCTAACATCCCCGGAATCAACCAGTATATTCGCCGTATGAAACGTACTCGAATACAACATTTTGATTTTACCCGATTCCAAAAGATCAGAGAATCTAATCACCAAACCTGATTTATCTGTGTTACCCCACAGTCAGCTAAGCTTCATTCGAATTTAATGGAATTTGGACCGACCTAATTGATAAACTCCACCAGGTAAGAATTCCTGTTCGTCATCTTCGTTCAAACCTCTTAAATCCAATTGTAAACATTTCTTTATCCCGTTCTTCTTCTGTTTCCCTTTCTCTTCGTTATCTTTACTGATTCTCGAATCGTATTTGTGTTGAGATCCGTCAAGATTCAAAGAAGGCGAAGTCTCAGTGTCGAATCTGTTGTTCTTTTGAACGAGATCGAAACTAACACTAACGGCTCTTGAGCGAAGTGTCTGTGTCTGTTTAGAGTCGATGTTAACGTTACCGTTGAAACTATCACCAATTGACGATAAAGGTTGATCAGTCGATGAGAACGATCGTGAGAAAGAAATCTGTTTCGATGGTGTCGAGGGCCATTTGATGGGTATAGGCGTGAGAGGGATTTTAGGTAGCACAGGTAAAGAGGTTGGACGATTTTGATTTCTTTTCCTACTTGACATTGAGGATAAGGAATTGAATTTCGTTTCGATATTGTTTTCATTGAACCAGGTTTCGTTTGAAGGTGGACTACTTGGATTTGGAGTTTGGTTAGGCATGTCGATGTCACAATCTGATATATCGTGTAGAGCAACATCATCCCCGTCGTTGCTATCACTATAACCTTCAACGCCGTCAATATCGTTACCGTTGTCGTTGTAGTCGTTACCTCCTTCGTTATCATTATCGTTACTATCGTAAACATCACCAAAATCATCATCAAACTCCGAATCCGAATCTTCCCCCTCCCCCCCATCCTCATCAAAACTATCGTCCCAACTCAACTCACCACCGCACTGCAACTCCACCGAATCCTCCCCGTCCCTCGGAAACAATTTCTTTAAAACTTTAATTTCCGTCAAAAGCGAGGCGCCATCTTGAGTTTTCGTATAAGATATAAACGGTCTTTTTGGAATTCGGTCTTTCAAGTTATCATGAGATAGATGAAGTTTCAATTTCGGTGATGGAGTTTGTGGTTTCGAACCGTTCGTGTCGCCTAAATTCGAAACTTCGTAAATCGTTCCCCCGGCCCCACCCTGGCTCTCATCATGATCCTGATTGACCTGACCACCCCATCGAAATTGATCAACAGTCCTTTCCGGCCAAACGATATATTTACGTATCCTTTCACCAGATCTTCTTTCAGCAACTCGATCAAGTCCAACACATGCCAACGGAGCTGATAAAACAGTAATCTCAGGTTGAGCGGGTGGAGGAGGTGATTCGGAAAGTATCGATGATGGTCGAACAGGTGTTGATGGAGTTAGAATGTTTGATCTTCTTCTCGGAGTTGATGATGCTGAAGTTGGATTGACGTGCCCTAAAAGTCAACCAAAAAGATTGATCCTCGACTTACAACCATG
The DNA here is from genome assembly GCA_001599715.1 of Phaeotremella fagi. Taxonomy (NCBI): domain Eukaryota; kingdom Fungi; phylum Basidiomycota; class Tremellomycetes; order Tremellales; family Phaeotremellaceae; genus Phaeotremella; species Phaeotremella fagi. The sequence goes on along the minus strand of BCHU01000001.1, from coordinate 2,208,743 downwards.
ATTCTCAAAGATGTTGGAAGCTTTCTCGAAATCACTCTCTTTGACCAATAAGAAATCAGTGAAATAACTGGGATGATATAAGATCGATATTTTGGCTTTCGCAAGTGGTTCAGAAACTATTCGTAAATGGGGTGAATCTGGTAAAAGGGTTATATGAATCAACAACTTCTAATATTCCTAGGTGACATACCATAATTCCCTTCATCATCGTTATCGCCTGAAGTGATCTCAAACACTCTCCAGGGAGAGTTGATCTGTACAGAATCGTCTGCGCCCGATCCCAATCCCAAGCCGGTTGACCATTCTTGAAATACCATATCAACAGACGCGAAAATTGCCGTCTAGGTTGAATCAGCAAGAAGTAGTCTCATCATTACCGCCACTACTTGCCTCAATTTGATTACAGGTTATGTTGAAGAATTCAGGACAATTAGTTTGGATTTTATCGATCGTCCAATAGATCTTTGTTGCGTAGTCATTAGATGAAACTGGGATATTGATTATCGCGATTGGATCGTTATAAGCCCTATAATGGGTTAAATATATCAGTTTTATCTGTTCTAACTGAAAACAATGATAAACGTACGTTATTGAAATTGGCATCTTGTACAGAAACGTACTTTATCTATAGAGGGATCGACCTAATCAACTGATCCTATATATCATCCCTCGTCGTCAGCAATCCACTGATCCACTCATCATATCTACTTTTTATTCCCACTCAAACGACGAGTTGGTACCATCCTTTACATCGTTTATTGGAATAACATAAGAATAACCTAATTCGACTCAAATCCCGCCCATCCCATTCCGAATTTGCGTCTCTAACCAGTTAAACGGTGACATTGAATTTGATGGATATACCGCTTTGTTCTCGAAAGGCGTTTTTTTTTTGGTTGGTTGTCTTCTGATGGCGTGATGGTGACGAGGGGGTGTTGAGGGCGACGATCATTTCGGTACATCTTTACCACTTGAATTACCTTTTGGGGCGGTATGTAAATGAGTAAAATGTAATCATTTCCCATCAAATTTGTGAGTCTTCTCAGCGTGGCAGCGTTACATCGCCCCCTGTCACTGTGTCACTTGATTGCTTGATTGATTGACCGACCCCCTTTGATGGTACCGTGGCAACCAACTTATGGCACCGACCCAAAATAACATAGAGAATAGGAGAAAGAACCCAGAGGTCATGATGAACTTTATTCACCCATCAGCGGCCATGTAACTACGCTAGTGAGTGATCAATGCTTTCCTTCTTGTCTCATCAATCCCTTCAATCCGCACGTACGTAAGTAAAAGTATCAAAAGATAGGAAACAAAAGGACCCTCGGTAGCAACCCGAAGAAAAAAAACTCAAAAAAGTTTGACTGCTGTGAGATTCGAACTCACGCCATTACTGATGGGAATTGGGTGAAGGGTTCAACCCTTAAGCTTTTTATCACTTGAGACCCACGCCTTAGACCGCTCGGCCAAACAGCCACCGTGCCTGAAACAGCCTGAAACAGCCGCTCAGGAACAATCATTTTAGATGCACAGACCTTGCTTATATACCTTCAGACAACATGCCTGTCTTAGTGGCAAGTCTACGTAAAGGCTTCATAATCTCTCCAACTTAGATTCAGCACTGATCTGATTGCAATCATTGATTTTGATGATGTCAACGTAAAGACTTTTCAAACACTTGTTCACCTCTGATGAACTGCCGTCTGGAAAGTTGATAGAATTACATAACGGAAAAGGGTACAGATGTATATCCAGTTTCAGATGGAAACCTCTCTTCTTCCCCCGTTCACACTTTCAACAGTTGTTGAGTCTCAAAAGCAGCAAGTTTGAACTATGAAAACTATTGCGAGGTTAGCATTAGATTTTCATGATCTCAAAGTCAAACACTTGCTTATATTCTGATAGCTAGTCAGTTACGTCATCTACACGGAACACCATAACTTGACTCACTAGCTTTCAATCTATCGACACTTTCCGGATCATTATGCAATCTGAACCCCTGGTCAGTCTTTGCTCAAACTCAGTCCTCTAAACTCACCCATCGAAATAAGTTTGTCCCAACAAAGCATCAGATTTACGATAACCTTCCATTAAATCGAAGAAACCCATTCTACGTTTTTCGAAACTGATCCCGGTCGTTCCTTTTAGATGATATCCGGATGCAAGGTTTTTTTGGGTGGACTTACTATTGTTGTTCCACTATAGTTCGTCAGTGTTATGCTCGTTAAAGATTACTTACTTCTGTTTCAGGGAGATAATTTAACGTTCTTGATCAGTATCAACTCGACTTTTCAGTTCCAACACGTACATTCTTACGGCTCTCGGATCTGATCATCGATATTTCAGTTTATCACTCTCACGAAGACTTACGCATTTCTCCCAATTCATCAACCTAACGATGTGATTGTCATCGATTGAATGACAATTATTTCTGAATAGAAGGGAAACTTACATATACTAAGAGAAAATCAGCATGACATCTCGAAAGACAGACATACGAGGTGAAGCGAAGAAATCATAAATCGCAAATAAAACGTCTTCGCTGTAAATAAATTAACAACCGCTGTCATCTCAAAACCAACCATGTGATCCCCTGTTTAATTTCAGTTAGATCAACGAAAAAAGACTTCAAATCCAACAATCAACGACCTGACATACCATTCGATTTCGAACCCGTACCGCCCAACCTGTTTCTACATGACCCAAATTCAATTCTTCCACAATCGGTGAAGTTGCCGGTTGACCTCTTTCTTTGATCCCTACACTGTTAATTAGAAACAACAGATTCACGTACATTCCTAAGAACGTTATCATCAGTGAAACCTGTAAATTGGATTTCAGACGTGAACGTACAGTTTCCGTATCATCGTAATCAACCCAGATAGCAGCGAACATCGGATGCTACACCATCAACCTCCAATATTCACACACGTCAACTCACCTCTATAGTGTTCCAAGCAAGATATTTTCCATAAGGTTTAGGATCCCAGGTTCGTATATTGAGTAAAGGATGGATTTGGAGTGGGGTGGTTAACTGGGCTGCTTGGAGGTATGATAGAACCTAGGATGAGGTGAGTTGGTGCTGGGTGACGAATTGAGAATAGACTTACTGGACCATAACCTGGACGACTGGAGGATTACATGTTCAACTCGTGGTTTATAATTGGTAGGTTATCAGGGTCACTTACGATGGTTTAAACGGTCCAATGGTGATCGCAGCATCTCTTTTGTTTCCTGAAGGAATGAGAGCCATTTTGAAGAGAGTCTGATCGAGTTAAGCAGTAGATCTTGATGTTGAGTATAAGTAATGGTATATAGATGATACTTGGTAGATGAAGGAAATGCTTTAATTGATAGAAAGGAAGTCTGTTAAAGGATTATAAGAATGTTTACATTGTCGTTAGAGATTAGTAGAAAGTCCTTCAACGCTGTAGAGTGAAAGGACGTTGAGATGACCTTTGGTTAGAAGCAGCAGTTGACACACCGCAAATGGTAACATTTTACATCTTTCGCTTAAGTTTAAGATGAGAATATCGTGCAGTAAGCAAGTATCACAAACTGAGTTACTTGTGAATATCTGGATACAAGTAATACCAGGCATGTACTTACACCGATACGATTGTTCACTTTCCAATACTATACTTTACGTAATTGTTTTTTCAGACGCACACTGACGATTCCGGCTCGGCCTCTGTCCCTAAGACTAAGACAATTTAAATTGTTTACGCTAAAAATTGATTTGCGAGATCCGAGATAAGTTGCGAAGGGGGGTGGTGAGCGGTGAGATCCTCATAAACTAATCCTCGGCCTGTAACGCGCGTTCATATGGCTTAAAAGCAACAGCAACTCATCTCGCTATCATCTCGCACGCTTACTATATCCAACAATAACTAACATATATAAACACTGACCTTGGATCTCTTCCAAAATATCTCTTCATTCCATCTTATCTCAACATAACAACTCCCACTCCCACTCCAACTCACAATGTCAAGAGCCTCAACATTGCATGAAGATGATCAACCATCCAAGATCATCGATTTAGAGAAACAAAACTCAATCAACAATAACAACACCTCCAACAACGATCTAAACAAACCAGAATTAGAATCAAACGATAAACCTAAAGACGGCGATGAGCCTGAAGAAGAAAATCAATTCCTTCACGGTCCAAAATTAGCCATCGTCTTCCTTGGCATGGCGTTATCTTTCTTTATCATCATCTTGGATCAAACTGTACGTGTATACACTCTACATCGAATTCGATAACTGACCTCATACATAGATTCTTGCACCCGCTATCCCAGTCATTGCTTCGAATTTCGGTGCAGTGAACCAAATCGGATGGATCAGTGCGTGAGTAAAGAATCATTATACTTTAAAGATAGAGGCATTGACTTTTACACAGTTCCTTCTTCGTTACACAATGTTCAACCGTCCTTCTTTGGGGTCAAGCATTAGCTTCCTTCAGTCAAAAAACACCACTAATGCTAGGTGAGCACTACCAAATATCTAGTACCGCTCAGAACACTAATCCAATCCACAGCAATCTTCCTCTTCGAAATCGGTTCATTGATCGCTGCCGTCTCACAAAATTTCATCACGCTCATCGTCGGAAGAGCAGTGGCCGGTGTTGGTGGTGCAGCTATCATGGTAGCTTCCATGAGTATCATGGCAGTAGTTGTTGAAGGTAAACAAAGACCAATCTTCTTTGCGTAAGTCATTCCCTACAACGTAACATTCTTCCTCTAATGATAATCAGGTTATTCGGTATCGTCTTCGTTCTAGGAAGCTCCTTAGGTCCACTAATCGGTGGTAGTTTCACCAGTAGTGAACATGCAACTTGGAGATGGTGTTTCTTCGTAAGTACAATCAACAATCACCTCAAGTCTCGTCTAAATCAAACTCCAGATCAATCTTCCCGTTGGTGCCATCTCCATCGCAGCAGTCGGTCTCTGTATTCCCCGTCTCAAAGCACCTAAAAGAGCAGAACGAGCTGCACCAGAAGCCATCAAATTACTTCGAAAGATGTTCGGAGATCGACCAATCTTTGCTGAGAATTCACCCATCTACGTCATCTTCACTTTAGATTGGGTAGCGGCAGTTATAGTTCTTGGTGGTAAGTCTGGGTTCTTCTTTGTATAGCCAGCAATCCACTTACTTTCAATTCAGGTGTCGTCAGTTTAACATTAGCTCTTATCACTGGTGGTTCTACCGGTTGGAACGATAAAACCGTTATTATCACATTCGTTTTCGCTGGTGTTGCCTTGATTCTCTTCATCTTATGGGAGACTTTGGTCATGAAAGAACTTGCTATGCTTCCAATCGCGGTTATGAGATACCGATCAGTTATCGGAGCTGCTGGATTAGGTTTCACCAGAATGTTCAATTCGTCAGTACATCCACTATCTTAGCCTCCCCATCCCCTAACTTTACTCTCAGAGTCGCTATCATTACCTACCTCCCAACATTCTTCCAAGCCACCCGACATGAATCTGCTATCCGATCAGGAGTCTTAACGTGAGTCCCACCAACAGTCATTCATTATCAATCTTACTCATCTTCTTGCAGACTTCCTTACGCTATCGGTATGGCTGTCTTCGGTCTATTCGGTGGCGCCATCGTCCAAAAGACCGGTAGATTCAAGTGGGCATTGATAGTAGGAACATCTATCAGTGCAGTCGGTGCTGGTATCTTGTACATGATCGGTCCAGATACTCCATTCGCCAAAATCGTTGGTTTCCAAGTAAGTCAAATTTCAATCGATATCAATCAAAAGAAAGATCTAACCATTTATGACAGATTGTCGCAGCCTTCGGCTCCGGTCTCATCCAAATGAACACCATGCGTAAGTCCAATACATAACCCATATACCACCAAGAACCAAACTAACTCTCATTGAATACCCAGTCGCCGCCCAAGCCGAGATGGACGCCCAAAAATTGCCAGGTAAAATCCCTCAAGCAATGGCAATAGTCTCTTTCATGATGCTACTAGGAGGATCAGTCGGTGGATCAGTAGGAGGAGCATTGATAACCAACGGACTTCGTCGTGATCTACCCTCAAACCTTTCCGCTGCAACTGTCACTGCCATCTTACAATCTGTCGAAAATATTTGGTCGTTGGACGCAGCTGATCAACCGGGTGTTATCGCTGCATACGCTAAATCTCTGGATGATGTCTTTTTGGCTGGTGCCGTCGCTGGTGCTGTTGGTTTGATCTTTGCTCTTATGGTTCGTGATATCAAGTAAGTCTTTTCTGTATTTGAGGGTGGGGAAACTTTATTGACGATGACCACTTTAATAGTATTCGCGGAAAGAAATTCCATTAGATGTCTTTTGACGGTTGGATCGTAGTCGTAGGGATGAGGTGGTAACCTGTAGTAATTAATTGGAGACGTTTTATAGAATATTTTTAGATTTTTCCAAATACATACAGTATTATGATATTTTTAACCATTTATATTTCGTCCACAAAAGATATAAATCTCGATTGTTGAATAAGTCATATTCAGATAACGCACTTCAATGAAATACAAAGTATTGGGCAATGCTATACAATGCCCAACGTGCAAAATCACTTTTTCAGCGTAGAGCACTTGTTTCTTATCCGGCCCCAAAGCAAAACCTAAACCTAAACCCTACATATTAAGCTGTGTGGAAAACCCGCATCTTTTGAAATCAACAATATTCCTCACCAAGCTCTTAAGGCGCGAACTCGCCCTCTGGTCAAGCTAAGAGTGCAGATAGAACACCATTTGAACGGTCATTTAGCATTGTGGCAAATACTGTAGAGTACATACATATTTCGTTTGTGGCATTTGCATTTAACGTCTGATCGGCAATCACGATTGCATATATATAATCCCCCCGACTCAACAACTCATCTCTGAAATGAACATAGTACTCGTACAAGAAAATCAAACAATAACTAAAACCATGGAAAACATTCAATCGACTACAGTATTATCACCCCCTTCTGATACTGAAATCGCTTGCCCACTCTCAATCGGCCAACCGTATCTCTTATTCATTCCTTTCTCCTCCTCTGACATTTTACCATACATATCTCCCCATTGTTCTGAGGTGGGCAAAAAAAATTCGGGATCGGCTTTTCTCAACGAATCTTCAAAGCCCCACCTAACCACTGTACTTGACATCTCCTTCATACTATCTTCTAACTTGGTAGCAGTATCCCCCATCACATTGATGACAGAATCTGACATCTTTGACCAATCTTTATAGTCAATGAAAGATGGGTTCAAATCACCCATGACGCTTTGTGACACTTGATAAGCCTTCTTGAAATGAGTATTAGAATTATCTCTCTCAGATCCGAACTGATGATGATGATCGAGAGCTTTCCAAACTCTATGGAGGGGGTTGAAATGATGCGAACGATGAGCGAGAGGACGATTTTGGAGCAATTTGATGAAATGTTCCGAGGATGACGAGAATTTGGTGATAGCTTTATCTATTGATTGTCGCTGCAATGGTGTAGGTGAAGTCGATGTCCCGGCTACCCCTCTGAAATTGGCATTGACAACAGCTTGGAATTCTTGGAAATTTGAGGCGATTGAATTGTATTCGTTCTTTAGATCTGCATGGTTGTAAAGCTGAGAAGATGGCATTGTTTAGTTATGTAATTGGTTAATGTGTGAGTGTTTACTGAATGTTGTTTCTTGTTGCAGGGAAGTGGGGGTAAAAGAAGAAGTGATATACTGTACAAATTGGACAATGATACTGAAATATCAGAGGCGACACTTGGAAGGCTATCCATCTAAGGAGAGTTCCCTTTTGTTTTCCTCCTTGGTCATTGAAAGGATCTTCAAAACGTTTCTGAAATACATCAAAATTGGTGATGTCATTGTACTGTAGTCGACAGATAGGATGACAAGTTGAATGGTTTCATACTGTAAAGAAAGCAAAATATACCATCGCTAACAGGACCTGACTCGAAGCTATACAAGCACCTCCCAAACTACATACTGTACAGTACCCAAATAAGGAATCCACCACTACTGTTCCCCACGAACCTCTGGCAGGTAAAAAGAAGACCAACTGCTACTTTCATCATAAGGAGGGATGCTCTCACCGATATCACCATAAGAGGGAGGCCAACCATACTTCTTGGCCTTCTCTTGTTCTTCTTGACTCATCTTTGATCGAATTTCCCTCCATTGTTGTGAGGTTGGCAAACCAAACCCACTATTTTCCTCCCTGATGCTGGCTTCAAACCCCAACCTGACTACTTGACTCATCATTTCCTCAGCACCCCTTTCAAGAATCTCAGCTTCCTTTTGAATCATCGCAAGTGTATTACTCTCAATTTCCGTCCCCCATATTCCAACATCAAACGCTAAATCTTCATTTATAGTCTCCTCCAACTGGAAATACGAGTTCTTAAATTGACCGTAAGCGGTATCGTCTTTTTCGGTCTTGGGGGAGAGTTTGGTGGAGAGTTTGTCCAATGTTCGCCACACGAGGTAAGACGGACCTTTGGACGCATGCGACCTATGACTTCTAATGGAGTGAATAATCCTTTCTGATGATTTTGTAAGCTCTTGGACAGCCTTATCTAATAATCTTCTTTGTTCACATGTTGGTGAGGACGATATAGCTTCTTCACCAAATAAGAGACGTGTTATTTTTCCGAATTTCGATTTCACATCTTCATACTCTTCCTTGAAAGTCGGTAAAGCGGGCGTTTCTGTAGATTGATCCGCCATATTTGGACTGAAAAGTTGTTATAGAGTTACTTGAGAATATGTAAATGGGTTAGAAGATAAGTTGTAATTCAAAATTGGGAGACTTCAAAAGAGGGAAAGAAGTGATTTTATCATAGACAGTCCGTACCCTTCATGAAAGTTCATTTCTTCCAGTGGAGTCGATTTGAAAGGATCTCTCAAAGCGTTGCTGCATTAAAGAGAGCTGGCAATGTAAATGCAAGTATAATAGATCCACAAGGAGAGCATTGCATAGTGTACACATCACCTCCCTAGTCTTCCTCCTTACTGAGACATTGTTTATAGCTACCCTTTACAAAAAACCGCACATAATCCTTATCCGAACAGAAAACATTCCAATAACTACTGTTCACCATGAACTTCTGGCGGATAAGAAGGAGGCAAGTCGGCAGTAGTTGATTCTTGATAGAGAGGAGCACTATCCTCAATACCATGATATGGAGGAGGGCAAGGATAACTTGCAATTTGTTTTTGTTCTTCTTTCGACATCTTCTCTTGAATCTTCTTCCATTTACTTGAACTTAGTGGGGCTAAAGTATCATCTACATCTCTGAGTTTAGCTTCAAACCCCCATCTAACCAATTGACTCCGCATTCCTTCGACAGCGTTTTCCAGAGTCTCAGCCGTTTTATGAACTATCGCCAATTCACTAGGCCTAAGATTACCCCAAAACGCTAACATATCACGGTTTTCTAGAAAGTCGAGACACGTTTTTGCTGGAAGATAGGAGTTTTTAAAATTGGAGTAGGCAGTATCACCTGTCTCTAACTTGGTGCTGTAAATGAGTCGCCAAAGGTGATACGCAGAATTCTTATTTGGTGGACGACCTTGAGATGTAAGTTGCCGGTTTTGAACAGAGTGAATAAAACTTTCTGTTGATTCAGCGAATGCTTCTACAGCTGTATACAACAAGTTTCGTTCATGCGGTGTTGGTGAAGACGATATAGCGTTTGCACCAGACAAGAGGGCTGTGATCTTTTCGAATTCTGGACTGATAGCTGAGAATTGCAAGCGTAACGTAGCTGTGTCGATATGTTCAGATTCATTGGCCATATTGGGAATCAATAGTGGTTGTTGAAGATGTTGTGCTGAGAAGAAGAACTGTAATATAGGAACGGGGAAAGAGTGCATATATTGTAATACTTGTAGCAGTCTATACGAAAGCTCTTTTCTTTTGCTGAGTTCACTCTTTGAAAGGATTCTACCTTCCTGGTTACATTTATACAAAGGAGAAAATCAATACAAACTATTGGATAGCCACACTGATTAGTGCATCACTCAGCCATAGCCTCTTGCCTAAACTCCATAAAATCCACTTCTTTTCGACCCAATCTCGATTTCTCAGCAGCAAATACAATCAAATGTGAATTTAACACATCATCGGGTGTGATCCCTAACACAGTCTGATCACCGGTCTGAACGGCTTCGAAGAACGCCATCGATAGACCAGCATCACCACCCCCGTGTGAACTGTCAACGTGTTCGGGTTTATAAGTTGTCTTTTTCCTTGTTAGGAAATCAAAGACCGTCTGATTACGTTAGCCATTTTCGTTATTATCGACTCACAAATGATTCCATATCACCTATGAGTTCTCCTTTGGTACCAGCGATTCTGGTAGATCTCTGACATTCAGCTTCGGACACTGAGAACATTCATTTGGTCAGTGAAAGTGTTCCCAATAGCGAGATAAACACTTACAAGCACTCATTACTATACTAGCCGTTGCACCATCTTCATATTCTAAAGATACCGTTTGGTGATCACAAACATCGTTGTCCGTCTCATAAACACACATTCCATAGGGTGAAGTAGTCTTCAAGGCCTGACTGAGATTCTCAATGTCAATGACTTCTGCGTCGACAACAGCTTGATTTTTCCACTAAAGATTGGATTAGATATAGTATAAGTATATTCCACTCACCGTGTTCAAATTGCAATCCGCCCTTTCCAAATATATCTTCTTAGCACTCCAAGGACATTGAGTCTCGAAACCGCAATCGAAACATCTTTTGCTCGTCCCAGCTTCCTTTGGTTTTCTGGATTTCTTGAATAATGAAAGAGATCCAAATGATTGTACTCTGGTTGGTATTCTTCCAGACATGTAGAAAGATACGATATCAATATCACTAGAAGAAAATCAGCTGTGTTCAAGTCTGACGGCATTTGTCAAAACTTACTGACAACATTTTGACATGAGTACGAATGTACTTCTCCCCTCATTCCCCCAATTTCCTCGCACAAACGAATGAGCAAAATGCTGATTACCAACTGGTTCTGTGTGCTGAAAATCTGTCAGTCAATCCAAATGTGTGACTCACCTGAATGTCCACAATATCACCAAGAGCTCCAGAATCTATGATCTTCCTTACGGCAATGTTGTAAGGAGAATAGCGCATTACATGGCCAATAGCGAAGACCTTCCCTTTCATGCAATCTGATTTAACCATTTTGGTCATTTCTATACAATCCGAAAGTGTGGTTGCCATTGGTTTCTCACATAGAATGTGATAACCTAATTTAGCAAATGCTGAAACTGACGCAGCGTGAAGAGCGTCCTGATGAGAGTGATTAGTTGACGGCCAAAGATCTGTTCTTACCTGTAACCCAATTATTACAGCATCAGCAATCTTTCCACGAGCGACTGTATCTTCCCATTGGCTGAAAGTCATACCTTCTTCGATACTATGATTGTCTGTCAATATGTTAGGTCTGAAGTCGAACAATCACTCACCCATGCTTCTTGGCCATGGTTCTTCGACGAAAGTCATTGGGATCAGCAACTCCGACGATTCTCATGAGGTTAGGATTCTGCAGAGCATACTCGGCGTATATCTAACGTTGGTGAACACTTCGAATATTGAACTTACTCGTCCTCTACCACCTGCTCCAAGGACAATAGCTGTCATGGGTCTCCCAGTGGATTCGATTTCTACAGCCATTTTGAAACAAAAGAAGATGTGCTTGCAGAATCAAGACCAATGTCTCTGAATTTTAGGATGTTGAGAATGAACCTCCCATACGATATCGGCGTAAGTATATCATGTGGATCTATACTTAGTCTCAAATCAAAAACGGAGAATGATCGAGCAGATAGATCTAAAATGATTTTGAGTTTGAGTGGTCGGTTTAATCCGCAGAATGAATCTGCCGTAAATAGACCTGCCGTTTCTGAATGGAAATGCGGCGAAAGTACCGTTCATTGGACAAAGTGTCTTGTGATGACGAGTAAGTCATTCGGTATATTAACAACTCACGACCAAATAGAAAAGTGGAAACCCCTTTGGTATCCAACGAAGTAACTAAAAATGATTTCAGCTGAAGATTTGAACCGGTATGCGAATTTAGTGAGTTGTTAACTCTCAAGAGGTAGGCCCCTTACTTAACCTTGAATCAGTATCATACCGAAGGTTTCGTAGTTGTTCCAGGACTCATCAAGCCTGAAGACCTCGAGCCACTACGAGCTGCTGCTGAAGAGGTTACTGAAAAGTCCAGAAAACAAGAATGGACTCAAGTTCGTGTCGTTGGGAAACAATTCCCTCCATGGACTTCACAGGATGATATTTGGGGTGTTCAAAATATCATGCACCCTGATTTAAAACAGGATATCTTCAGAGAATGGTATGGGAATCATGATATGCTACAGGTTTGTGCTGCTTTGATGGGTTGTGAACTTAAAGACATGCAGTTCGGTAAGTTATACCATGTAATCACCCAGGATTTAGTCTGACGAAACAGAACTGTTTAACATGCTCATCAACCCTCTTCGTGCAAGTTATGGCCTATCTTGGCATCGCGATGACGTCAAAGCAACAGCTACACCTGAAGAGGAAGAGGCTGCTCTGAAAGTCGACCATCATGGTATTCAATGGAACGCAGCGTTGTACGATGACAACTGTCTCTCCGCTGTCCCCGGATCACATAAACGTATCAGAACCCCCGAAGAGAGAGAAGCAAATTTATCAGGAGGTCCAATGCCAGGTGCTGCAAATCTTGCATTGAAAGCAGGAGAAACTGTTTTCTATAATAACAACATTCGTGAGCTGCATTCAAACCTTTGAAACAACCCGGAACTGACGGTAATCCCAGTACACGTTGGGAAATACCAGGCAGATGTCAAACGACGAACTCTTCATGGTTGTTATGGTAGTCCACCGGAAGGCGATGACACCAGGGCTCGTAATATCCTCCAACACGATCTTTCATACTGTACCGATCCTGGATTCAGAGCTTTGCTATCGGAAGAACTTAAACCCATGCTGGATAAATTGAATTCATGGCAAAAGCGTCTGGCGGGTGTTGATATTGGATATTCCCAGGATCTGTGAAAGAGTTCTCACGAAAAATGTCACTTGCTTGGCTATTGTATTTTAAATAACTCGATGTAAATAATCATTTGTCTTGAGGAAGTGTATCGCCGGTCAAGGGGTTGCTAGAGAGTTTCTGCAAGCATATCTTTCATTAGAATCAGGCGCAGCCTTGCGACCACAGGCAGAATTGTGTAGAGTTTCTCCGTGGAGGATTCTAATCTTTTACGCTTTTCAAAAATTTATGACTTCCATCTGCTGACATTAAGATACCATTTGAGACTATCAAAGAATGCATACAGGATGAGCAACAATAACTACCATCAGATGATCAACTTTTATATTTCCTTCAAACTAGCACCAAGCATACCTCAAACATCAGTAACGTTAACACCTTTTCACTCACTGTTCAGAGAATCGCCATGTACATGCCTCCGAGTCCTTCCCATAAACCACATAACAAGGAATAAGACCCTCACTATCAAGAGTAGGACCATACTCATCCCAATCATCCCTACCCCAAACAGTGATTTGTGAACAGCCCGATTTCTTCGCTGCTGCTATCAGAGCTTGGAAAGGGAAATCACGACTGATAAAGGTGATATGTAGAACTGGGTTGGCGGATTCAGATTCAGGATATGTGAAGGTAGCGAATGGTCGATTGATGGATGTTGACGGTAGAATGAGACCATATGATCTTCCGGGATGTTTCTTGCTCGCTGGAGATATTTCACTTCTTAGAGCATGGATTCGAAGGAGAGACCTGGTTTTTGTCAGTGTTATGTGATGGACTGGTCGAGGAGCTGAATCTCACCAAGAAGGTAAAATCACAAAGCGGTCAACACCTTTACACTTCGTCATATCTTCTTTCAAAATATCTTCAGCCAGTTTCTCCAGTCCTCCAAGATCATCCACTCCCAGCCATTCCCATCCATCTTGACTTTGTTCTTTATCAAATTCCAAAGGAACATCCCAAGTTCTCGTTGTTATCGGTAATCGAATCCAACCGGCTCTACTAGAAGGTCCATCTCCCTGTAAACACGATGCGTAGTATTTATCCCCGACACCACTATACAGCACACTGAACGCTGCATCTTTGAATCCTGTGATTTCAGGTTCAGATCCCCAAGACGGCGGGAAAGGTGGAAGGAGTGCCGGAGGGGCTATGACATAGTGTAGGAGCCTGAGCAATTGTCTAGCGTATCCACATCCTCTTTTTGTTGGTGGTGTGAAAACAGAAGCGACACCATAAGATCTGACAAGGTTGATTTGACTGCTTCCAGATGGTTTGGTTGCAGAAATTCGACAGAACGTTTCACAATGAGCTAGCAGATCTGTTGTCTGGGAATCATTTTTTGGAACCAGCGCCCTGAGGATTTCATTAACAAAGAATCATAACGTAACCCATCATCGCAGCTTACCAAGTGACATATCTATCTTCCTCATTCCATTCGTCCTGTTCCATAATAGTGAATCGATTGACCCAACCGTCCTCATCGAAACCAAGAGGTGCACCCCATTGTTTCCAATGATTCTTTCGAGATTGCTCCTTCTGAGCCGGTGAACAGCGGACGATCGTAAGATTTCCAAAATTCATGATTGCAGCAAGGGAACAGAAATTTGGAATCCAATGTCTATTTCAAGACTCTCTCTACGCCCTAGATATAGTATCTACGGCGAAACAAATTCTCCGAAATTGTTGGAAGAACGGCGATGATTTAGCCTAATGGAATGGGGTTCCACACGAAGATAGGGCTAAAATTAGCTGGGCGTTATTCCCGAGATAAGACATGCTTATGCTAGAATAGCGTTAAAAGGGTTCAACTATGTATAAATACTTCGAGCCAGGTTAGATAGACCTCATCATCTCTTCTTCGATTGGAGTCGAACAGCATCATGTCTAACGAACCAAACGCCATCACCGCCGTTCCCGTTCAACGACATCTTTCGGGTGATAATGAGAAAATCACTCATGAACCACAAGTTCTCAATGTTGATGATAACATTGAAATCTTGAAGGCGAAAGCTAGCGATAGTGTTGGTCTTGCCCTCATCGAGCAGACTAACGTCATCCCAACAACTGGGAAACGAAAGATCACATCCAAATGGGAGTACTGGTTATATTGTTTCTTCTGTAGGTCACGTTTCCAAACATATATATCCATTACTGATGATGCTGTTAGATTATGCCCCTAACGGTGCTCGTAAGTCATCAATGTTGATTTAAGACTTACAAAAAGCTATCGCTATCTCTGGTGGTGCTCAACTTCAATTGTTACTTACCTTACAATTTCCCGATGGAAATGTGCAGTGGGGCGGCACAACTCTGCCATGTAAGTAACAGTCGTCTGATCGAAGCACTGATGTAAACTGATGACCTTCAGTGAGTTCAATGCTTCTCGATTTAACAGGTATCATCTTCGCCATTCAACTTGTCTCGCTTCTTTTCCTCGGCGCCTATGCAGATTACGGTAACTGGAGGCCATGGATCATGATCGGCAAGTTAAATCTTACCTATCTACGCCAATACAGTAGATAACCTCATACTCCATAGGCTTCACTGTTCTTCTTTACGTCTCCCAATTTGCTCTCTGTGGACTCGCAAGTCCAGGCCAATGGCAAGGTGTCGAAGCTTGTTATATCCTAGGTATATATGGTAAGTCCACCTCGGAAGGGAACTCAACTGACACCGCTCAGCTATGAACATGGTCGTTGCGTTCTACGCAGCCACTTTCCCCGGTATCGTTCAAGACTTACCTTCAGTCATTGAATCCGAACGTGAGGTACTCAGTGGTGCCAAACCGTATGTCTTCCAATTCTCGATTGGTATAGTGCACCAACTAATGAGATTTTAGTGCAGAGGACCATGACCATATCGTCTCATACGAACGATCAAAGGTTTGTTCATTGTCACGACAAAGCTAATACCAACAGTTGAACAACTTGTGTAATGTCTGCGGATCATCTCTCGAGATCGTAGCATCAGCCATTGCCTTGGGTGTAGCCGCCGCAATTGGTTACAACAACAACGACGAGTTGTTATACGAATATCGAGTTTTGATGGGATTTCTATCAGCGTTCACGATGTTGGTGACGATCCCTTTCTTTATCGTTCAAAAACACCGTCCTGGTCAACAATTACCGGCAGGAACTTCTTTCTTAAGTGCCGGACCTCAGTGAGTGTTCTCATGGTCTTGTGGGGATGTTACTGATTCCCACTGCTTGTAGACAGCTCTGGCACGCTGCTAAGGATGCTAGACAGTTGAAACAATGTATGTTGTACTTGGTGGCCTACTTCATGCTACAAGAGAGTACGTTTTATCTTCGTTCACCAGTTAACTGAAATAAAACTGACGAGGAATAAGCTTTCGGAACATACTACAGTGTTCTTGGTATCCTGCAAAACGAGTAGGTCCGAAGTCTCTTGTCTGGATATGAACTCTGAAGCTACTACTATTCCATAGGGTCGTGGACTACTCACCAACCATGTTGAACGCACTCAACATCGTAGGTAGTGTTTGTGGTGGCGGAGGTAATCTTTTCGTCTACTTCTTACAAAGAAAATATCGTTTCTCTACCAAGAAAGGTGTGATGTACGGAGCTATCATGACGCTCATACCGTACGTCTAACCTTAACAATCCATCTCGAATAGCCCTAATCTCAATGACACAGAAATCTTTGGGGAGCTATTGGTTCATTCACCAACGTAATCGGTTTCCACAATCGTAGGTTATTCTCCTGAAACCGGTCGACTGGATGAAGCTGATCCAGAATACTCACTTAGTGTGGGAATATTGGCTTGCTGAAGCTTGGAATGTGAGTCGAACCTTTCAATGAGAAACCGGATATAACCTGATTGTCCTTAGTTCCAAACCGCTGCTTGGGCCTCTTATCAAATCGCTTTCCTCTCAGAAGTCATCCCAGCTCCAAAAGCTTTCTTGTTCTTCTCCCTTTTCAACACAGTAGGAAAAACATCGGGTTTTGTTGGACCTTTCATCTCCTCAGCTATCATCGCTCGTGCTAATGGTAACACCAACGTGAGTGATCGATGGTATCTCCAGTACTGTGCAGATACTGATTCTTAATGTCGAATTTAGATCGCATTTTGGTTCCTCTTTGCCATGGGGGCTGTTGGTGCGATCATCCTTTACTTTGTTGATTCCGATCAAGCCAAGATTGATAATGCCAAATGTGAGTCATGCTCTTTATCGACAGGCACGGGGAACTGATTGTCGGACCACGTCTAGTTGTTGAACGAGAAGCTGCGCAATACTACTCTGAAGAGCAACGTCGTCAAGCTCTTTCGAACAACGTTGATTTGAGCGCCGGTTCTGCTTAAGCCCTATTTTCTCTTTCGCAATAGAGATTCTCAAAGGCCAAGGTTGGAATTTTGATTGTTACCTTTCGCTTTGTATGAGTCCACTATATTTAGAAGTTTTGTAGAATTCCTGCTATTGTTCGCGTTGTATTTATTTCTAGAATTATGCACTTGAAAAGGAATGATTGATCAGGTCACCCTTCAAACATTATACTGTGTTCTAACGATGTTTGAGATTTATTGCATGTGTATTGACGAAGCATCCGCCAACAACACTATTCAAGCGATCATGACCTCTTGAAAAGATATCTGGCTACTACGGTCATATATATTGCCGTACCCCAATGTGTAATGAGGGGAGCAGCAAATCCCAAATGGTTTAAAATTACGAAACCATCAGCGATCGGGATCCAAATAGCGATCGTCGTCAGTGTAGCAATTAAAAATCTGTCACTTAGTCATAAGCCTATCTTCCAAGACTCACCTGTCTCGAAGCCAGAAGGCCCATAAGATTACCAATCCGGAAAAGATGTCTCGTATACCTTTAATCCACATGTAGGGGAATGTCGATGGATCTTGCATTGGTACACCATAGCCTATTGAGGCTCCTACAGGGTTTAGAATGAAATTGATCCCTATGATGATGATTGCTACGGGTACTGCGATTGTGAATAGCCACAGTGCTGAGTAGGGTTTCAAAGGTGGAAGGTAGGATTTCGGTGATTTTGAAGACATGGCAAGTTATGGATTGAGAGTTGGATAGGCTTTGTTTGGTCAATGAGCGATGTGAAATCCAAAAATGGGAGAACTCACAAATATCGATATCTTGTGGTCCTATGTGATATGTGGGTCACAGGTGAAGCGAACAGTACCAATACTGACCTTGAAGTTGAGGAGTCGCAGACTGGTCGAGACAAAGAGACTTTATACGTCGTCAGATAATCAACAACCGATGACCGAGACGGAGCTTATCAATCAAACTGGACACGTTGAGTAATGTCCTTCCAGTGATGATCAAGCAAGTTGGCTATGGGGTAGATTGGTAAGATACTAATCAACGGTCACGGACATGCTTCTTGGTTTCCATCACTTTGTTTCTGTCATGATAGACAGACAGATTCCAATTGTCCGCTTCAACATCACCCGCTGACAATGAGGTTCACTTCTGCTGAACTGAACGACACTTTTCACCAGATATCCTCTCGCATCGCATCCTTTTAGATGATACGTACTAAGACAACACCAACAACGTTATGCTGGATGCATGCATTGTGTTGTCCATGCATATGATATATAGCAGTTTATTGCATGCATATAGTGTTGCTTTTTATAGAGCTTACTCACTCACGTGATCCCAACCTAACGGTCCGCCAATCGCCGATGTTGTAGAGTCACAGTCGTATCCATCTTCTCTCCCTCTCTTCTTGACTTTACATCTATTCAATCAATCCTATCTCAATCCTTGTACCAAATATCCTAACACAAAATGGAACTATACATCCCACCACCAATCCACTACTTCCCTAAACCCCTTCCACCAAGACCCCAACTTCCAATCTTACCCATCATCCCCCCACCTGAACTTCCAGAAACCCTTCACGCTCCAGAGGGTGCTTACAATCTATCACCCAATCTATTCCCTAACATCGGATCACCGAACGTACCTCTATCTCATGATGTCCGACCTCAAGCTCCAGCTATGGCTTCACTAATTGGTGGTGCAGGTGGATTCATCGTTGCACCTCCAGGTCCAAATGGTCCAGGCGGGATTCAAGCCAGTCAAGCTGCTTTAAGTTTCGGTTCGACAGTCGTCAACGGTCAATCTCAACCTGCATGGCCAGTAAAAATGTCTTGGGTCAGTGTATATTTCCCACCCAAAAACGGTGGTGACAAATCGTTAGGAGGTTTGTTAGGTATGGGAGGTAAAGAAACTGCCGCTGCGTACGAGTCAACGATATCAGACGATTCATCAACTCCTTCTTCGGATAATCCACCACCTGTAGCAATGGATGTTCCAGCTTCAGCTTTACCTCAACAACAAGGAAAACGTATGCCCTTCACGAAATCTGCTGGTTCAACTACTTCTTTACCAAGACCAAAGAATAATTTACGTTCATCGAATTCAACTTTTGTCACTAGATTACAGGTTTTAGAAGGTTTACCTAAACTTTTGGCTGAGAAGGGTAAATTTGGTGGTGAGACTGTCAGATGGGGATTCTGGAATCTGGGAAGAACGTTTGGGTGGGCAGAAGAAGGTGGAAAGATAAAAGTGAGTTGTAGTTAAAAACATTAGTTGATTGTTGTTAGGAACCTCTTGCCCGAGTCACTTTCTCTCAAGTTCCAACTTGCCATACAGTGTCACCTTTAACAGCTACACCAGATAGACTCGATGTTGTCGTCGGTTTCTCTTCTGGAGACTTGATCTGGTTGGATTTCATTGTTGGAAAATATACTCGACTGAACAAAGGCGGATTGTTAAATAACAGTGCAGTTCTCAATGTCCATTTTGATCCTCGTCAACCACAACAATTCATTGCTCTGTTTGCCGATTCTACTATATTGCAATTCAACATTTTCGCTGATGATCCACCAACAACCGTTATCAATTCAACGCTGCCATGGGTAGGATTTTTCAGTAAACAAGAGAATCAAATGATCCCAATCACCATTTCACCAACATCACCACAAGCAGCCGAGGGGAACGACGGAAATGAGATTTTTGAAGATCAACTGTTACTTTGGAAGAACGAAGAATGGGCTTCGCTGGGAACGGTGGAAGCGAAGGGTAAAGATAGATCACCTTGGGCTGGTAAAAATCCAACAGCCGCTTGTAAAATTGGACATAGTCCAATCACTGGTGAGTTTCGTTCTGGGTATAGTCACTAACTTCCAGCACTGTCGTATTCACCTGATGGACGTCATCTGGCTGTGGTATCTGAAGATGGTATGCTGCGTCTGTTGGATGTGTTGGAAGAGAGGTAAGGTTTTTGATTGTTTTTAACTGACCTTTCAGATTGACGGATACGTTCGAGGGCTACTTCGGTGCTCTAACATGTGTGGCTTGGTCACCAGATTCTCGATTTGTCGCCACAGGTGGACAAGATGATTTGATCACGATCTTCTCACCTCGTGAATCAAGAGTCGTAGCCCGATGTCAAGGTCATTCAGCTTTCGTCTGCTGTATAGCCTTTGACAGTAGTGTCAGAGGAGACAGAGGATATCGATTTGGTAGTGTTGGCGAGGATGGGAAATTGATCTTGGTAAGTGCATTCTTAACGAGTATCTAGCTCCATGTCGACTTAGATCTGTAGTGGGACTTCTCAGCAGCTTCGTTACATAGGCCCAGACATCATCATGCCCCATCAAACGCTTCTCACCATCGTAGCGCAGCAGGTTCGACATTGTCTTTAGCTGGAGTCTCAAGGTCACATTTACCGTTAGCAGTGAATACACAAGGGGGAAGATTCCATCTAGCACCTCCTAAGAATGAAGTAGCTTGGTTACAGCCCGTTCTAGTGAGTTGAAACGAATTGATTTTCAGGCATGAAATATTGATCGTAACGAAATAGGCTCGTGTTGTGGAAGGAAACTTAGTGACCTCCATCCACATGACTCCGATGGCTATCATCACTGTCTCTCGAGCGGCTATTGTCAAGTTCTGGGCTCGACCTCCAAGACAAAATTTGGTCGGACGAAGAGCAGCCAAGGAAAGACCTGGAAGGGAAAAAGAAAGGGAGGCTGTTGTTGCTTAAAAACATCTGTTCTTGTACTGTGTGTACGTTGTATTGTCAACATCGGGTTTGCTGCTCGAATTAAAAAATGGATTATCTCTGTAAATGCCACCCATTCAATTCAATACATCTCGTTTATGGAACATCAAAGACTATTCAAAACTTGCATACTTCTGATTACCTCAATTCTCAGCTTTTCATAAACATAACCTCGTTAAATCGCAATCATAAATCATTGTTCAGTATTGGTTTTGACCGCCGGATTGGTTGAAACCACCAGCACCGGATTGATCGTAACCACCACCTTGACCAGATTGACCGAAACCACCTTGACCTAGACCTTGATCTTGATCTTGACGATGGTGATGATGATGTTGACCACCCAAACTACCACCTGTACCGGCACCACCGAAAGCACCTTGACCGCCGGTGTTACCACCACCATAGGATGGATCGTTACCACCGCTAGCGCCGAAGTTGTCATTTCCACCACCGAAACCACCACCGGTTTGGTTATCGTTGTAACCACCCGAGTTGAGTCCTGTTGCTCCGCCTAAACCTTGACCTGTGGTTTGACCGTATCCACCACCACCACCACCTAAGTTACCTGAAGTGGAATCATCGAATTGGTTTCCTGAACCGTAGTTACCGCCTGATCCAGTGTTTCCTGAACCGTAGTTACCACCTGATCCAGTGTTTCCTGAACCATAGGTATCAGATGGATCACTAAGGTTGTTGTTACCACCTGAACCGAAGGTGTTATTGTTGTTGTTGTTACCTGAACTATAATCACCACGGGTGTTGTTGTTGTTGTCGTCGTAACCACCAGTGTTGGATGAGTCGAAACTATCATCGTTGTTACCGCCGTATTGACCACCACCGGTCTTTCTGGCTTCACCGGATTGGATCTTTGAATCGTTGTTGGTAGCTTTACCGACTACGACGGGCAGGACATGATTAGTTGGGTCTGACGGCATGATAACGATATAGGTGACTCACCTAGCTTTTCGACGGTTCCACCAATTCTATCACCAATGGATGGTTTGCCAGTGTTGGAATCGTATCTATTAAGGAGATTAGTGTTGTGGTTTGGAAGTGGAAGAGATGGTGTTGGGTGATGCAAAGTGCTTGGGAGGTATGGGGAGAGATATGACGGGGGATGGATGGCGCGGTAGTAAAACGAACGACTCACTGGTCTTGGTTGTAGCTCATTGTGTTTGTGTTTGTGTTTGTATTTGGCTAATGATCGTAAGTGGATAAGTTATTGTTCGTTAAGAGTTAAGGATTGAAGATGGAGATGATGATTGCGGGTATAAGTACTTTGACAATCCACGTCCAACCGTTACATGTCTGGCAACCGAGAAAGGACAATAGACGTCACAGCACGTCATGTGAATCAAAGCGTTGAATATGATTATAAGTTACAGCTGCATGTAATTACAGTTCACTTGTCGTCATTCCCATCATCCGTTGTTGATGAGAACACTTTTGTTCTATTCTTAAAACGTTTACACATGTTAACACGTTCATGGCAGAAGAAATGACTCACAGGCACTTGACACTCGAGAACAACAAAAGAGTAATTCTCGAGTGCCACTCTCGTGGAGCTGTCATACTCCTTGTAGGCACTGGGTTTTACTGAGCATAGCATGACGCCTAGTGTGTGTTCGAGTGGTGTAGCTACTAACTGAAGAGTTATGCGAGTACAAGGTACAAGAATTTGTTCAAGAACGAATTCGAGTGGCACAAGTAGGAGAGCTTACTTAGTGTTGGGTAGAATGACTCGGTGAATCAGCAAATACCGGGGTGCGTTTCACTATTGATATGTCAACCCAACACAACCTTGGTAGTCTGATCTGAATTCCTTTATCGATGGATGAAAGGATTCATGAAACAAAGGGAAATGGTTGTATATGTATCGGTAAAGAGTAAACTTTACTTGAGTTTGAAAACTTGCACTAGCACCTTCAAAAGAGCTCTTACCAGATTCCAATGAATCAACCTGAAATTGAGAAACCATCCATGGCCAATGTGGCCAAACAGCCAATGGCGAAGAAGGTAATTGCACTTGACTTTGACGATACCATGACCGAAGGTACCAAAGCTATGTGTCAAGCTATGAATGAGATCTATGGTTTAGATCTTACCATGTGAGTGGATATCCATCTTTAATGATAACAAGGTCAAACCGCAAAACTAACAGTGGCATTAGGCAAGATTTTGAATCATGCTATTTCTTTCATAATCGTGGTTGCGGCACTACGACCGGTAAATTCATGAGAAAACTTATTTCTAATTGTTGTATACTGTACCTAACCCCCTTTTAGATGTTGCGAGAATCCAAAAAGAAATAGAATCTAGAGGTTATGTTGCCGGTATCCCTGAGAATTTAACTGTAGCCATTCAGAAATTACGAGAAATGGGATTCGAATTACACATCATAACAGCCAGATCTTCTTTGACGAGAGATGCAATGATCAAGTGGTTGGAGAATGCTGGGATCTCTGTTGGACCAGGTGGTGATATCGAGAGTATCTGTTTCACTACCCATAACGACGCTCTCAAGGATGTCGATGGTTTGATCATGGTGAGATCAATTGCTTGAGTAATCAAAGACTGATTGTATGGTTTAGAAAACAGAGACAGAAAAACAAGCAGGTGCTGAAATTTTGACACCTGAAAAACAACTTATCCAAAATTTCGCCAATTCAAGAAAACAGCTCTCAAATCCAAAAATCAAATATGCGGTGGGTCATTCCAGCAAGAATCAAGTTATTGTTTTTTGACACTATCTAAATTTTCAGGCAGCCAAAGAACTAGGTGTATCAATCTTTGTTGACGATCAATACCCAAATTTTATTCCTTTCCTCGAAGAATCCGGGGAAGATAAAATTCATTGTCTGTTGTTTGGGGATTATGGATGGACGAAGAATGATGTTGATTTTAGTCATCCTCATGATTTTTTGACTTGGGAAGAAAGACGGGATCAAGGGGTTGAGCTTCATGCTAGGCCAATTGATTTGGGTAGTCACCTTCATCGGGTTACGGATTGGGAAGACGTGGTTAGATGGATTGAAGGATGGTTGCAAAGTCACTAGTGTGAAGTTGTCACCAGTTCTTTGGAATTAGATGCATGACCGATGGTGCTAATTGAAGCTCTTTTCAGAACTGCTTGCAGGGTGTTTATTTATGCACATGATGGATATTAGAGAAACAAGGGCTACCACTATGCATTGTGAGATCGTCTAGCAAGATTGTACCTATGTGTCCAATAACTCCCTCCTTTAATCCTTTTGTTCATGGCAAGAAAGGTCGAGAAGAAAGGATTTCAACACATAAGCGAACAAGACTTCCCTTGTCTCAATTTGTATAAATCTGGCTTGAATCAGTGCAGCTACTTCATTTTTGTAGTATACGACTTATTCCCTCTATCACTGTACCGGTGGATAGTGCTACTGCCACGATGTCTAAGAAAATCATAGCAATCGATTTCGATGATACGATGACTCAAGCTGCGAAATTGATGATCGACGGTATGAACGCAGTTTACGGATTAGATTTGACGATGTGCGTACAACATTTCTCTTTACTGTCCAGTTTCATTGTGGTTTGACTAAAGTCTGATTCTAGGGATGATTACGAATCTGTCAATTATTTCCATGCTCGTGGGTTTGGTTTTCCAATCGGTAAGTACTGTAGACTGCACTCCAAAGATTCCAATCGCTAAGCGATCAAAAGAAATTTCAAAGAAAGAGCAAGAAATCAAAGATGCAGGATTTCGGATTCCTGAAATTCAACCGAATCTCATAAAAGCTATCACTCGATTACGTGAATTGAACTATCAAATCTACATTATAACAGCTAATCCACCATCAAAGAAGGATTCTATTGTTAGTTGGTTAACTCGATTCGGCATCTCTTTCGGAGAAGGACAAGATATTGAGAATGTTTTGTTTACTAAGAAGGATACTGTTGATGTTGAACCGAAGAGTCCGGTGAGTTTTTGCAACAAACTGCTTGATCATGCTTTACTGATTGCGTTGAGAAGATGGGTATCGATGATTCCCAATTCCCAGAGATCAACGAAATGAAATTGAATCGTCAAAGGATTCTGAGAATGGCAAACGCTCGTCGAAATTTGATCCAACCGAAAGTGAAATTCGAAGTATGTTACAGTCGTTTCATGCATTGCCACAAGTAATTTTTGCTAATGAGAACCACTTGAAACAGTTAGCTAGAGACCTAGGTATTTCAATTTTCATCGATGATCAATATCCGAATCTCATTCCATTCCTACAAGACACCAGTGACACTACACAATGTCTTTTATTTGGCGATTACGCTTGGTCAAAGAATAACGTTGATTACACCCATCCAAACGATTTACTCACTTGGCAAGAAAGGAAAGATTATGGTGCTAAATTGTTACAAAGAGATATTCCTGCTCATGAGAGGTTGGTTCGAGTTAAAGATTGGGATCAAGTCGTTGAGTGGATTGAACGTTGGGAGTCCAACACTTAAAGATTAATTGGAATCAGGTCAGGGAAAGTTAAAAAAATAGACAGATTACAGGTTGTATAAAATATTCATTCGTATTATATGAAAAAGATGAAATGTTGTTGTATTATAATAAAAATCATTCGAATCGCTGTTTTTCCTTTCTGTATTGTTTCCCCGAAGTCTAAAAAATGAAGCCCGAGATAGCTCTTTTATGTAGTTTGATTCCAAAAACCATTAAATCTCATTCCGAGAACGGAATTTAATGTTGTTTGTGGAGGTAGAAGGTGTCCAAGATGGAACTGTTTCTTGAAGCGATGAAATCGTGACGTAAAGTGGAACTGTTCTCGAAGGTCAAACGTGACCAACCGTAAACTGCTTCGATACCGAAGGCGATGTTGGCTGGGAGTGGTTTATCGAGAACGTCAACACCGTCGTAATGTCCACCGAGACCGTTGGTGATGTAAACTGGAGCTTTGGGGTTTTGGTAACCAGCTGGGTCGGCGGTGTCTAATGGGCGTTTATCAGTTTTTGTCTTTTTGGGGAAGTGATGAATCTAACTCACTGTTGTAAACTGGAAGAGATCTTGAGAAGACGTGGTCTTTTTAGAAGCGTCAGTTGAGGTTTCATTTGGAAGTTCAAGGAGACTTACCGTGTCCGTGCATGACGAGATCTACGTTACCGTCGTAAAGAATCTTTTCGAAAGCGGTTTGACAAGATCCACATCTGGCACCTGAAATCCAGGTCAGTGGTCGTCAAGCTGGGTTGAATGCAGTAACTTACTGGCAATACCGACGTAGAACGGTCTGTGACCGAAGGCGATAACCCAAGGGGTCTTCTTACGGTCGACTGAAGCGAGATCTTTCTTCAACCAACTATTGATAATATTCAGTAACAATCCACAATGAATGATCGAGGTACTTACTCAATTTGTTGGTTGACGTAACCGATGGTTGGTGACATTTGTTTACCAGTACCACCCTATGACAATCGTTAGATTCAAGGTTCGTGTTCTTCGAAATGTGGGATAGACTTACAACTTCATCAGCACCGTAAAGTCCTTTACCGAAGTCAGTCTCGAAATCGAGAACGACGTAGTGGACCATTCCGTTGTCCTGGGATAAATGTTAGAATGGTCATAAATGACGAAATGTATTAGGACTAACGTATGAATACCAGAAGTTCTTGGTTGGACCTGGGGTACCTGGCATGTTCCAGTGCTCACTGATCTCGGTTAGTGTCTGGAGAGAAATATCGATAAAACCTTATGACTCACGCGTAAGCTGTGAAGTTGGTTTGACCGGGCCTGAAGTCTATCAGCTTTACTGGTCGAATTGGGATTCATTTGAGGACTTACATGCAGATGGATTGGGTGTAGGTGATGTTGTTGCTGTTTTATGTTATTTAGTTTTCTCGATCTATTATCAGGGGTGATTGGGGTACACGTACACTGAGTCAGTGACACCTCCGTTGTCACAGTTCTACATTTCTGTCAGTGAAGACTCCAATTACTTTGAAGATAACTCACAGATTCGTGGTTACCGACAGCAACCATGTAAGCCTTGTTAGCGGTCAAAGGAGTGATTTCATCGTAGAACTCTTCGTTGAGGGTTTCGTAGTGTTCAACGATAGAGGTTTTGTTGGTAAGGATGGAACTGTTTCCGAAGAAACCTTGGACGGATTCTTTGAGGAAGTAATCGGCGTAAGCAAGATCACCGATGTGGACTGATTGAGTTTTAGTCAGATTCATCAACGTTCAGGAGGGTAGGTGTTGCTTACTGATGTGGTCGTAGGCATCCAAGTTTTGAACCATTGATTGAATGGAGTTACTAAGTGATGTCAGTTGAGTTCATCAATTTCCGGACACCGATTAACTCACATTTCTCCTGGGAGGAGAGCACCACCTGCACCTTTACCAGTGAGGTCGGTGAGACCGTCTGGACCCATCAAACCCATATCAGCAACAACAGCTACGGACTAGGTTGTTGTTAGTTTAGTAACTCAAACGTTACCTACGTATGGCTCAAGATCACCAGCAACACGAGGGGTGGTGAAGGTGTAGGTTGGACTGGGGGAAACAAGTCAGTCGGTAATCTTCCAACATTCAGATGTTATTACATACATGGTGGAACATTCGAAACAGTTGGTGTAAGCTACTCGGTAGTGGTATTCAGTCTTTGGTTGAAGACCGGTCAAGATGGCGTGGTGGGAGTAGGTTCTTGAGGTGACGAAGGTGGTTTGGTTTGAGAAGACCTTGTTGGTAAGTGACAATGGGTCTTTACCGTAGTATACAACAGCGAGTGAAGCGTTCAATGGAGAGTAACTAGATACTGTCAGCTAGATGAAAAAATTTCGATGAAACATTAACGAACGTGTTCCATGAAACTGCCATAGCAGTCGAGTTAACGAATGCCACTCTTTGTTGAAGAGGTTCGAGTTTGTTGGCGGGTGTGGTACCGGGAACGGTGGTCAAGGGGTAGGTTTGGTTCTGCAATGGCTATGAAAGAAAGTTAGATCCGTGAATTCATCTGGTATCATCTAGTGCGGAATGTTTTACGTACAACGGCAGAAACGAGCTGAGAACCAGCGAGAAGAGCAAGAGCACCAAGAGCGAGCATTTTGAATGAGTTCAATTCCTTCTCTGTGTTAACAATGAGTAGATTGTATGAAAGACAATACCGCTCTCGAGATTAGTATTAAGTATGGAGATCAATAACTAGAGAACAGGAAAGAAGAATCTAACGGACTCTAGAAGGTTAGTACGTCTTATAAATATCAGAAACCCAAAACCCGATCAGGAATCGAAATCAAATTCAAGCCATCACTTTTCACTCAGTACCCCCTTTTCATTATAGAAAGCGTCTTGGCTAGATCCAATTTCTGACATTGTTACGTTAGAAGGGTCTCAGATTTATTGAAAAACCAGGGTTTCAATGAGTTAGTGACGATTGAGAAGAATGTGATTGGATTACTTGGATTTGGAAAGTTGCAGTTGGGAAACGTGCGTGAGTGGATTGGTTTCTTCGGTTCTATGTTGCCCACTACCAGGTACCATGAATACGTCCGATAAAAAGCCTTGATCAATTTCATTTCATTTCCTTTTGTTTTTGTTTCTAACACCCTAAAGCTGTTAGGGGTCAAGCTAGTCAAGTGAAGTAGCAAGTCAAGATAGATCTAGAAAGGCAAGTGGGAGTAGTTGAGACCAGAAGTAGTATCTAGTAGTAGTGATAACAGACGGACATCTTAGTAAATGACGTGTCATTTTCCACACGTGACTCACAGAAATTTCTAACTTAAGCTAAGCTTACATTCATCTCCTCTTTCCTCTTTCTTTTCGACCATCACTTTCAATCGTAAGTTCTCAATGTTCAGCATCTTGTATCCTACCCTATCCCATCCAACAATCCCACATTTATATGATGTAACCGATGACGAGACTGACTCTTCATTGATCATCCTTTCATTCTTCCTTTTCACCTTGTTCCGATACCTTTTTGTACCCCCGTTTTGGGTGGTCCAAGAAGGTATCCTCGTGTGGACAAGGAATTATGTTTAGGAAGTGTCTAAGTTTGATTTATAGAAGTGAATGTCGATGTTATAAACTAGTTTGGCGACTTTATTTTACTGATATTTTCTTTTGATCTTTCCCTCTCGTTGAAATACCCTCGCAAAACTTTGATCGCGTGCTGACCTGTTGATAGCTATTTTTTATCATGTCTCCTTCCTCACCAGCGGGATCATCCTCCTCTTTATCTTCATATGATCCGAATTCTACCCTTCTAGCTCTTCCAGATGGTTCCATTCCTACGAATCATCCAGATCTGACTTCCCACTGTATATCCTTGATCGGTGGTTACCCCACCTTTCCGTCGATTTCAGAAACGATACCATCCGAAGTGAACTGTGGAGTCTGTCACAATCCTGTCCCACTTCTTGCACAAGTCTATTGTCCACTAGAAGGGGGAGAGAACGACAGAACACTATACGTTTGGGGATGTTGGCGTACCGGTTGTCAGAGAAGGGAAGGGAGGTGCGTCTTTTGGCTCTTTCCATACAGATCTATAGATTATGCAGCTTATGATTCATTTGTTATCTTTTGCAGTGTCCGTGCATTTCGAGCTTCCGTGAGAAATGAAGAATATGTAAAGGACGTTGAGGAGAAGCGTGCATTGGCTGAGAAAATCGCTGCGGAGGAGAGAGAACGGGCGAAAATCAACCCATTCACTGTAAGCTTGAAGTAAAAACTGTTTAGTACCGATAAGCTGATCTCTTCTAGATTGGATCGTCCAATGGACTTGGAGAATCAGCACTTTTCGGTGGAAGTGAACCGCTATTTGGAGGTGCCGCAACGTCTTCCAATCCATTTGCAGCGCCCTCTGTATCGTCCAATCCATTCTCAACACCTCCAAAATCAGAATCGACCGTGGTACCTGACATATCTTCTCTTTCATTGACTACCCCTTCCAAACCTACAACTCTTCAACCACCATTACCAGCCTTCCAACCTGCGCAATACCTCTCCACTATCGACGAATACGTACCTCCAGCTGAGGTCGATTCGGAATCGGACGACGAAGATGAAGATGAGACGGTGGACAACGCTGAATTCAAAGATGAGAAATGGGAAAAGATCTTACCTAAGGGAGTCGATGAGATATTCGAGCGCTTTGTGAGAAGATTAGAGAATGCTGAGGGAGGGTCCAAGCAGGTCTTGAGGTAAGCTTTATTGTCTTGATTGGCCTCTGACTTGATATTTTAGATATGACTTTGATGCTGTTCCATTACCATATTCATCATCTTCACCATTGTTCAAACGTCTATTCCCTACTTATTCAACTTCAATCACAGCCGCAAACGCCAAAGAAGACGGTGATGTTGACGACGAAGATCCATTAAACGAATTCTACACGACTTCATCAATCCCTCCATGTCCACGATGTAAATCAGAAAGAGTGTTTGAACTTCAACTAGTTCCCACTCTTATTTCTTTGTTGAAACCTGAAACTATCTCGACAACAGGTCAAGTTGTCAAGAAAGGTAAACAGGTTACGGAGGAGGAGAGGAAGAAGGAATTGGCTAAATTGGCAGCTAGTCTTTCTGGGGATGTTGGTGTGAAAGACCTTGATGTCAAGGATAACGACGGGGAGATGGAATGGGGCACAGTCATGGTTTTCGCTTGTAAAGGTGATTGTGTTGGACTGGGAGAAGAATGGGTCGGTGTGGAATGGGAGTCAACTGCCTAATAGTGGTTCAGAGATTAATCACGCTATTGTCTTGTAAATAATATCACCAAAAGTCTCAACGTAGATACGGTCACTCACGTTAATGTTATGTCTATACCCAGTCTTCAATTTATCAGGAATCCTTTGTGCATGAAGGTCATTCGGCTTCCTTCACAGATGCACCGGGGTATCATAGACTGCACCGCGAATTGCTTTCCTCCTTTAATTTCATCGTCTTCCGATTTCACTCTGGATATGATTTCTCTTTTCCGCATATAGTTGACGTTATTTGGTCAATCTTCTATTTCTTTACAACCAGTAACCAAGAACATGTCAACTTCTCGGAACGACCTTGATCCCTCCAACCTCTGTTATCGAGATTCGCTTGCAATCGATTGTATCAACATAGTGCTCAACCTCTGGACAGCCCAAAATGTAGAAGACGCCACAACCGCTTTCGACCGTATACAATCTCACCTCGATAGTTTGAATTCTGCTCGACAAGAACTGGAGACTGTTCAAGATAGCGTTTCAATCATCGACAAGCGTAAACAGACAGTTTCATCCATTGATGCTGTACAATCAGCGATCGTCAACGACGCCTCACTTCGAATTATGCAATCCTTCCTTCCCACTAGCGGAGAGATGAAGCAATTCCAAGAAGCTAAGAACCTGCTTAATCCAGAATACGTCTTGACTGAAGACTACATGTTAGTGATTGACAGACTTTGATAGTGCCACGATATACACTAACAGATGATCGCCAGTTATAGCTACGCTAAACTTCTCAGCAGATTGGCAACTCGTATGAGTGCCGAATTGGCGGAGAACAAGAGACGAGACCTACGACTGTCGGCCGAACTTGAAAGAATCGATTCAAAGGTGACGAAAATATTAGAAGTCGCCCAGAGACATGAAGGGGTATTGGGAGAAGAAATTTCAGAGTCGGAAGACGATCAAGAATAATGTGAGTGTTTCAAGTTTGACGTTCAAGAAAATGACCACTAAAATGAGATGATATACCGTAGCTTTCCAAGAGACCAAGTTGGTATGTATACCGAAGACACTGATTCAACGGATGGATGATAAGAAAAGTGGTTGGAGATGATGAGGCTGAGGTGTGATACATTTACTTTGTGATGCATTTATTCATGAGTCTGTACACAAATGCCAATTGCAGTCATAGGAGTAACAAAGTCAGTTTTATTCTTCTGAGCTATCTCTCGTAACCATATCTTATCACTGATCCAGGTGTCTAAGAAACACGAATTGGAACACACAGAAACTCCGATGACTTCGATTTCTATTAACCGAAAAACGTTGGTCGTCACTTTGATCCTTTATCCGACAAGTACTGTACTGTATTTGACCGACATCTATGCACCTCCTTAATCGGTATTTTCACAGGCGGAACTCAGATAGCCTTCCAAACTAGTCTCTGCGGATTTATGCTATTGCTATGTTGAAATCTTTCTGTCAACTACCATCATCTTTTCAGATCAAGAAAGAACAATGTCGTATTCCAAACTCGATCTTCACCCTTCAAAGTTTAGCTTTCGTGATGTAATTGCTTGCAATTTAATCACAACTGCAGTAAACACGTGGACTTTGAGTTCGACACCAGAACAGTTGAGTTCCACTTTACTTCCCCTCCGCAGTCATAAACTCGCCTTGGCAACTGCTCAAGAAGAATGGATCGCTTCAACTGATACAATACCGGAAAAGCGTGTTCAAATCGTCTCCATGATGGATTCCTTGAAATCCACCATAGCTAACGATCCATCCATGGCTAATTTACCGTTGTTTAGTCCTACTAACCTTTCGATGCGGGGTCTGCAACGTGTCAAGATTCTACTCCATCCAAAGTATGAAATCACTGCAGACGAGCTGTAAGTGAAATTTATGCTTTGTCTTAGGAGCAATTTTTCTTTTTTTATGCAGTACAGTATACTGACGTTCGTCTCCCAGACTCACCCTCACAGTCGATCTGGCTCGACTTTCAACGGTACTCTCTCGTTATGCCATAAAGAGGAGAATTCAAGAGCGGAGTTCCATTTCCACTGTTCTCCGACAATTCAGAGAACGTACTCAAGCTTCTGCAGCACAGATGGCGCAACTTCAAGAACGACTTTTCACAACAGAGGCAATAAATACTTCTGTAAGTTTCATTGACTTTTACCATTTCACGGAAAAAAATCAGACTGATAACAAAATGCTAGCTCCTCCAACGTTCAGATACATGGACCGACCCCACCATATTCTCGACAA
This sequence comes from Phaeotremella fagi, assembly GCA_001599715.1. Lineage (NCBI taxonomy): Eukaryota > Fungi > Basidiomycota > Tremellomycetes > Tremellales > Phaeotremellaceae > Phaeotremella > Phaeotremella fagi. The sequence goes on along the minus strand of BCHU01000001.1, from coordinate 2,175,652 downwards.
GTGTTGATAGTGAAGGCGAAGACGATGAGGAGTAATCATAGAATGGGGAGGGCTTTGTGGCTTTGAGTAGAATCACGGTGGCAAATAGAATGGCAAAGTGGATAGGAGAAAGTTCTGTAGATAATGTATGCAAATTTCTGAAGTATTGCATCGCCATTCCCACCAAAACTCTCCACTACTTAAAGTACAAGCAACAACCTTTTGTCTGCACCCTACCATACTGTACACACAAACAAACGGTACTCTTTCCGCCACTTTAACTAAAATTCTCTAACGTGGCAGTTACAAAACCCGGTAAAACCTTCAGTATCAAACCATTGCTGGATGGTACGAAAAGCAGTATCTCAATCTGACTTATGGAAGGAGGCCAAATCATGACTGTTGATTCCTCTCTTTCACAATATACTGTAATTACCTGGGTCTGATACCCAGAGGCTTTAGCTGCTTGCGTGGCAGTGACCATGTCCTAGTGACTAAGTGATTAGGATATGTCTCCACCTCAAAATGCGATCCTTTGATATGTGACACAGCAATTTACAAGTGATATGCCCGAAATAATGCAGTAGAAGGCTTCATCCTTTGTGACGATAAAACTGAGATCGAACTGCTCTACGATAAGATGCGTTCTTGTAGAGAGAGTCTTTGAAATAGTTTCTTTTCCCTTATCATCCCCCAAGTTTGTCTTTTCTCGTTCTTTCTATTACACAACACACAACTCTTCCTACTTCCCCACGCTCTTCCAGCCTAGTATGTCTTCTTCCAGTACTCAACCTTGGATCTCCGAAAGGGATCTTCGCGATCTCATTGCAGTCAATGCCATACATACAACGTTAAGTCTTTGGAAAAGTCTCCTAAACCTGCCATCCGCCATTCATTTCACATCCCTTCATGAACCCATACAAACTATGGTCACAACGAAAGACCGATTCAAGAATGCAAAAGAAGACGATTCCATTGGAGATACTACCATCAGAAATATACGGAAACAACTTATATCTGATATTTCAAACCTCCAACAAGTCATAGCTGATACTCCCAATGATGCCAGACAAACAACGTTCAATCCGAGAAGTTATGGTATGATCTTTCTTCAACATGCGAAAGAATCGCTCGATAGGAAACACAAGCTGAAACAAGAAGAAATGTGAGTACTGTAATTGTGACGTTACCAAATGTCGCGATATCTGACTCACGGTTGATACTGAACGGTCGTTTTAGGTACAGAATGATGGCGTTTGTGTACCCGGCTGCTGCACTCCTCAGTCAAGGACTACACCTAAGTGAAAGTAATGCTCAACATCACCTTGATCGGATTGAGCAAGAGTAAGGCCTTCGTCGAGAAACAGCAGCGGAACTCCGCAGAACCCGAGAGGAGCTACTCAACACAATGCACCAAGAAGTGAGGCGTACCTTTCTTTTCTGAATGCTTGCTATACAATACATCTACTGACTTTTGGTGAAAAGTTGAACGACGACACCTGGACAGACTTTACCGAGTACTCAGCGACAGAAGCCGACGACGACGAAGGTGATGATTAGTGGGGCTTGAATGGGAGAGAAGGAGAAGGAGTGGTTGTGGATTGCGAAGAATACTTTTGTACAAAGAACCGTATGAGAAAGTGATATCTTAATTCTGAGAGGGTGTCACAAAGTACTGTATTCAGTCACATTGTATGTTGGACAAAAGCTATTTCAGCAATAGCCTCGTACGAAGCATACATTTCATCGGAGCAGAGTGCAGGTGATAGTGAATCGGAAGTCATACTAACAATTCCAAATGGGTAATGTACTGAGATTGCGGAGATGAGAATGGGGATTGATCTGTGCAGGTTTAAGTGTGTCCTACATTTCACATTCATTTTTAAGATATCACACATCAATTTCAGCTCGGGGTATAAAAATACACATCCGTCTAATACCACTACAGTACAGTAAATTCTACAACAATCTCGATTCTCAAACCAATATCCATTACAGAAACCTGTTCTATCTCCGATCATCTGCCATAACCGTTGTTGTTGTTAGGTGACGAATACCCACCCAAAGGTGCTGGTGCAGGTACGGGGAATTCAGTGTGATCAGGGACATAGTTATTCCCACCACCAGTCGAATAAGTCGTTGCTGAAGTTTTCATTCTTGAGACTCCCTGACCTTGATTCGCTGGTTGAGGTCGTGGGAAACTGGGATTAGGAAGGTAATTCTGATCTTGATAACTGTTATGTGGACGTGAACCTATATCCTGTTCCTGTTGAGAGTGACGATCTCGAACTTGGTAAATTGACATATCGTCTGACTGGTTATAACTGAATTCATGGGTTAGATCATGTTGGAAGGTGGACAATGATTACTTACTTGATCTCGTAAGGATTTTGATAACTACCTCGTTCTCTTTGGAGGATTGGTGATCTATCATCTTCTTCTTCATCATTTGGTCTGCCTTCTTTGTATGTCTCTCTATACTCATCCCTCGTATATCCACTGGTAGGCTTCTTGACCGGGTTCATACCCATACCAATACCTTTAGCTGCCAGTGCCATTCGTTGTCTTCTCCATACTACCACACGCGCTTTGTTCATCTGTCTATAAATGTACCAAGCAGCCAGTACGGTTACCACTAGGAACGTAAAGTCAGATGAGGATGAAGTTGTGAAGCTGAACTCTAAACTCACAAAAAGATACTGCTAAAACCGTATCTGAGATAATCTTGTTCTTTGAACTCGTACTCTTTTCCTCGAGAATGACACCGAGATAGACAGTGATTAACTGAAGAACGATCAGTACAATAACGCAGAATGCGACCAAAGAATGATCACCAACCTGTTTCGGGAGGGTTAGAGCAGCAGCTAACATGAAAATGAAGATGTTCATTCCACAAGTAGAAAAAACAGCCGCTAAGACGGTATTAACACAAATCTCTCAACATCAAAAGTCAAATAGAAAAACGTACTCGTGAAATGACTGCAAACAGGGTTAGCTACTACTCCCAAATTGTTGGATACACATCAAGACTTACCCAGGAATAGCACTCAGTCTAGCAACGAAAATGATGAAGAAACCCCCCTCTCTAACTACATGAGCCATGCATGCGTAATTCATGTTGTCTCTTTCGTATTTCTCAGCTCGACTTCGACAACAATATTTGAAGGCGTAGAAATTTCCGACCTAGACGATTGTTAGAGTTTCGTGTAGATAAGTTTTGAATGACGATGACCCACTTCACCAAGGAATGTACCTTCACGAATTGACCAGTCAGCTAGATTTCATTTACGATGTTCAATTAGACTCACCCGCTGCCACTATACCGAATCCTACCCATAAACCCCAGACTACACCACAGATGATAGAGACGATCTATGATGACAAGTTGAGTTTGGGTATCTAATGATACAAAAGAATGACTGACCTCATGACCGAATAGGGGTGGGAAGGAAATGACGAATAGAATTGCTGTATATTGGTTAATCATACATGGTTCTAGTGGTAGGGAGTACTGTTGATACATACCAATAGGTATAGTCCATCCAGCTGGTAAACTAGATTACTTGTTAATTAAATTTAGATGACAAACGGGGAATTGGACCAACTTTTTCATCCAATTAGCAGCGGGTGTTAACCAGTTCACGATCTTCGATTGTCCAAGGTCAGTTCCAAAAGATTTAAATGCCATGACGACCACCACCCACCTGATCATGATAAAGAGCCATCAAAGAGACCAACACGGCAATAACGACTATAGCGATGTAATAACCTAAACCGCAAAACAGCTCAGTCATAACACTAAATCGCAATAAAATAAACCCAAAAGTTTAGATGGGACATACCGATCCATGCCTTCCTAATCCAGAACCTCCAACTCTTCATAGTATCCCAATTAACCATCCCCTGTTTCAAAAATTCCTTTTCAGCATCTTCATCCTCTTTACTCCAACCTTCCGGATAATCCTTACCACTGTAACTGTAAGAACTGCTGTTGGGTTGAAGACGAGATTGAGATTGATCAAGTGAAGTGAACGTGAATGAATCTGAACGTTCTCTGCTTGGAGTTAAGTTGGTGTATGAAGGGTTTGGGGATTGGAATGGATTTTCATTGGGGTTGGTGTTGGGATAGAGATTGTTGGAATTGGAGAGTTGGGGTGAATCCGTTCGATAACTTGGTGGATAGGGATGTGAGATGTTTGGTCTTTCCATTTTCTTTGGGTTATGCTTTTTGTTGCGGCAGTCGGAATTGAAATCTTTGACACTAGCCTGTAGTGTATAGGTCTATCCTTCAAGGTTCTTGCTTTATGTTTTCCAATGAATGGTTGCAATAAACGTTGAAGATACTTGGCGTGGTTGTCACCGTAACCGTAACCTAAACCTAACCGTAGTTGTTAAGATGAGTGTTATTTGGGATGGAGATTGAAACGATCTATTCGAGTATCCCTCCTTTTGTTCTCTAATGAAAGGGAGGGGATGTGTTACGGTGTATAGTATAAAATAAACAATATGAAATAAGTGGATAGTAACCATGTATACCGTGTCACTCTCTTTAGTGCATCGCTTTCGCATTTACGGTCTAGATCTTATTGGTAGGGTGGTTAGTTGCCAAGCAATAGTGGCGTAGATGGATGCTAATTCCAGACAACCAAAGACAAAGTCACCTTCCTCCCGTATTCCACTTCATAGATGAGCGAAGCATAGATATAATTGAAAGGAAACAACAATAGCAAAACGAATATCTACAAGAAAAAGAATGGAAACAAATAAGAATAATCAATCCGTCAAGCATAATTCGATTTTTTTTCGATAGTAACTAGGGTATAAGTAATCGTATCCATCTCCGTATGTCATAAAAGTCGTTCAAATCGATAAAGGGGTAATCAACAAACAAGATCCAAGAATATATTCTTAAAAGAAATCAATCAATATCCATCTCTCGTCCTCACCATTTGAACCCTTTGAAGAAACCTTTAACTCTCGAATCCGGTTTGCCAACTGTATTAGTCGATCCCAAAGTCAAAGCAGGAGTCGGTGGTCGTCCCCCACCCCCACCAAGTGATTTAGCAGAAATCCCTAATCGACTAGAAGAACGTTTTTCATGTAAATCACCGAAATTCTTGGCTGATCGCATCGAACTGTTGTTATTATTGTTACCGCTGTTCCCATCTGTGATCCAAGCTTTCGCTCGATCACGTAACGACATTGTTGAAGTTGTTTTACCGATTCTACCAATCCCCGGAGGAGGGAGTTTATCCAATCGACTCCATCCTTGTCCATCACGTTCAACCCCAGTGTTCTCCAATAACCTCTCGTAAACCTCTTTACTCTGTGTGTTGGATTGTTCACCTTCATCTAAACATGGATCAGGATATAGAGTATAGTATCCTCTGGTACTCTGTGCACCTGAACCTGAACCTGAATTTAATCCAAGCGGATTAGAGTGGAAATGATCAAGTGCAACTGGTGATGGTATAGTCGGCATCGTCATGAATCCACGTAAATTAGATTCAGATTTTCGAGTGGCTACTTGAATTTTTGAAAGGTTGGGTTGATTCCTTAACGCTGGTGTCGATGGCATTCCTCGTAAGGTCGAAGTCGTTGGTTGAGTTTTGAAAAGAACGTTATGAGATGGTTCAGCTATTACACTGGTGTCAATATTGAATTTGGAAATAATCGAAAAACTAGACTGACGAGTATTAGTTCTACTTTGAGATTTATCTTTTTCCTTCTCCCCAGCTCCAAAGAGTTTAAGTACATGAGCGACTAAATCCAAAATTCAAAATCAGTTTCCAAGAAAACACAAGAAAACTAAAAGACACCTACCAGAAGGACGTTCCTTCTTCTCCTTAAAGATTCTCTTCGCACTAACCCTCTCCGCACCATTACCATTAGAATGATTAAATTCCTCATTAGCTCTCTCAACTCTCTCAACAGCTTCGGCGTAACTCATCCATTTAGGTGGAGTCGCTGGTTCAACTTGAGTGGAGGAGGTACGTAGATGAGCTGGAATAGAGGATTTGTGGTTCGGGGTTAAACCGAATTGTTTTTCTTGTTTGTCGGAGGGTTCTTCGTCTTGGGTTAGGTCTGAGGGGAATGATAACGGTGGTAGAGGGGGTTCACGACCTTCAGCAAGAGCTATACGGGCTTCTTCGACGATACCTATAGTGATTATCAGTACTGTATGTTTCAAGTTGGAGAAAAGATCAACTCACGTTCAACGCTTTTAACCCCTACATTTGAAAGTAAGTTGATGAGTTTCAACTTACGAGGGAGTAGGGCCAACTTACAATTAGATATCTTATACAATCGATTATCCATAGCGATATTCTCAGCTGACTTGATTCTACTCAAAGTTTCATTTGATGTTGAAGCTGTAAAGAGTGATTAGCGATTCGATCGAATACAGTAACACAGCTGAAAAACTCACCTTGAACAGTTTCGAGCTGACTACTTGATCGAGCAGGTGGAAGAAGATCTCCAGAGAATTTACGGAAACGAGTAACGTTTTCATCTGTACTTCATCAATACCATACTTCGAATGATGGAAGTTATCAACTTACTATCGACATTGATGATCTTTTCACGAAGATCGCTGAGTGGACTTTTAGTTTCTTGTGGTGGAACTGAGACCGTGGCTGTCGGTGAGAGATTACTTTCTCCAACCTTGATACCCATATCAAGATGCACTAATCCACTGGTCAGATCACATTTTGAGAATAGTAAAGAAGACTTACCAGTTGGAGAAGGAATTTCAGTATCAATCGTACGTCTCTTAAGCGAATCGAACGTATTCTTAGGAACCGTAATCTGTTTAGGCCCTACCCAACCAAGGTCAGTCATTCAAATCGTGATCCTCAAACACCAAAGGAAACCACCTACCAGGAACGACGAAATCCTTATTCTCTTTCCCACTCTCACCTTCCTCTTCAACATCCCTCAAAACAGTCTTCTCCAACACCAAACTTCGTCTCTCATCCTTCTTTTCAGAACGATTAAGTTTACCTTTAGAAGTAGCGGTATCAAGACTACAAGGACGTTTTTCATCGTTAACAGCTACACTGTCCCGCTCACCAGGAGCAGGTGGTGCAGGTCGTTTAATATTCGCTAGAACCTCTTTACGTTTTGATTTCAAACTACCGTAATTGTCACCTTCAAGATGTCTCATCGCTTTTTGAACTGCCTCTTCTCGGGTTTTGGGTACAGTTGAAGTCGTTGACAGAGCCGATATTCTGTTGGTATGACCGATTGTGGTGGTTGTTTGAATTGACGTTGGTGCTGAAGTGTTTGGGTTTTTGGTTTCGATCTCTGGAGTGGGTTTGGTTCGGGTTAAGAGATTGTTCGTTGATACCGTTCGGCGAATTGTTATGTTTTGAGAATCTGAGATTCGTGGTTGATTGGTTTTAGCTGAGGAGGGTTTAGCCAATTATGCATCAAAAATTGTAAACACTATTCAAACTTACCACTTGACTCTTTGATTCGAAGCTGCTGAGCAGGTTTAACAACTTTTGTAGCTAAATTCAAATGAGCTTCATTCCACGAATTTCAAAACTATACTCACGAGTTGGATCCTCTTCAACAACCTCACCACTACTTCTCAACTCTTCATCCTTATTCTTATTCTTTCTAATGACGAGTTTACCTTTACCCCCCAATTCAACATTTGAAATCTGTTTACTAACACCTTTAATACCTTGGACAGAACTGGTATGATCAGGACCACGAACGTTGGTATGTTGTTTGATACTCTCCCCAAGAGCTGGTGTAGCCGTACCAGGTCTACTAGTATTATGCTTGACTTCCTTCTTCTTCTTCTGTTTCATGTCTTCGACTTTGGGTAACTTTGAAGTAGTTTGGGTAGAGTTAGATGGATCTTCTTCCTGATAATGATGAATATGTTGGTATTGATTATAAAGTTGTGGCATTTTGGGAGCAGGTTCTTTTTCATAGGTGGAAGCTGCTCTAACGAAATGCGGAGTGATAATCACATTTGGTGCAGCGGGTTGCAGAGCCGGATGATGATATACCTCAGCAGCTGAATATCTTTGTGAAGGATCAGGATTGATCATCCAAGTTAGCAATTCCGTCATAGCTAAGAACAGTCGGTACGTTAATATGATTCTGGAGTAAGTTATGTTCACGTACCATCAGGAATCTCCCATTCACCAACCCAGTAACCTTGTCTAGTCCTTTCATAGTAGATTTCAAGTTGTTCTGGAGTCTCGTTTTCATCACCTTCAAGTTCGAAAGGTGTTCGACCTGTTAGGATTTCAAACATTGTAATCTGAATTATGTCAGTGAAATTGAATAAGCCGCATGAGCGAAACAACGAATGAACTTACACCGAAAGACCAAACATCTGAAAAGCGTTCATCGTGTGGCATACCGATAGCTCGATGTGGATCAGGATACTGAACGAAGAAGTAATACATTAACAATCGAATCCTGTTATGTGAAAAGTTTGAAAACTAACCTCAGGAGTACCCCAGCTGATACTACTCAAGAAACTATCTCGACCAGCTACCTCTCGCATGTTAGCGAAACCGAAATCAACAAGTACGGGAATGTTGTTATAACTAAGTAAGATGTTTGCTGGTTTGATATCGTTATGGGTAATACCTCTTTCGTGAAGGTATGAAATGGCTGAAGCTAGTTGTTTGAAATAAGGTATCGCAATTTCTATTGGGATTCCAATTGGTATCAAACATGGTAGGTATGGCATTAAAACCCTGTTTAGATCAACAATTAGACACCATTCCCAACCAAAATCAAACCACTACTCACAATGCGTAACTAGTGGTGATGATGAAAGCATCAAATTGAATGATACTCGGGTGAGGTTCGTTTCTAAGTGAACGAATGATCTTCATCTCACCCCAAAGAGCTTTAACTCTTTGAGCGTCGACCTGACATGTAATTATTATCAGTAAATAATTCAAAGTGGCAGATAACCGAATTGCCACTTACAGAATTCTTATGACGTTCAACAACCTTCATAGCAAGTATACCACCCGAACCACGTCCAGAAGCAGCAGCCGCTGAACCAAGTCGATCGAAAACACCATGTTTACTTGCCCAATGTCTCAAGCCAGTCTTAGTAGGTTTCTTGATCTTGCATAACCAGACACTACCCCAATTACCATACCCGATTTCCTCGACGAAATGGAATCGTTCACCGAGTTGACGATCTCTGATATTGAAGATATCGTTGGTTTGGGAAGTGAGTTGATGGATATGTGGATGAAGATATTCTTGATCTTCATCTTCGTCCTCCTCGATGTATGTTTTATCGATGTAGATGGATGGAGATTGAATTGAAGTCTCGTAGTTGTCTTCTGATTTACGTGCTTCGACCGTACTTCTATAATCGACTTCTCGATCGTGTCTACCCCGAGTAACTCGGACGTTGTTAGTGGGGAAGATATCTTGATCACCGTAATATTGATCAATGGGTGCGATCAAGGATTCAGGTGAAACCGTATCGTAACTGACGACTTCATCGAACAAAGGACTAGAAGATCGATGGTTGATAGGTGAAGTTTCTAAAGCGAACGCGTCTCTTGAATCATCGTGCGATGATAATGAGATAGCTGACATCGCCGATGAGATGGATGTTGAGAACGATACATCGAATTGATTATCATTTGAACCAGCGATTGGTGGCGATAGATTTTGGATTTGAGGTAATTTAGGTGCTGTCGTGGAGATATCTCGATTTTGGATGGTTTGGGTTCCGTTCGGGGTTGGGTTTTGATTTGATGAGATCAGATTACGATTTGAAGGTTGAATTCGGAGTTGAGGTTTCTTAGGGGAAGGTGGTGTTAAACCTAATCGAAGACGTAGTTTGGATTTTGGTTTTGATAGTCCATTCTGGACTGATGTGATTGGCATGACTAGGTGAGGGTCAGCGTGAGTTCGAATGGAGACGGGAGTGATGTTGTCATTCAACTTACTTTCGGATTTATCAAGATGAATGAAGACGTAGGTCTAGGGATGTTGAAGTGGAGCTTGAGTTTGACAAGCGCGTACTTTGATGATGTTGTTGTAGATATGTTTAGATGTAATCTTCAAGATCGATGAGATGAGATGATAAAGAACGTTTTGAAGGGATAGAATGATTCAAGATGTATGGAGGGAAGATAGGTAAAAGGATCAAGATGTTATTGATGATATGAGTGCTTTCGTGATATGTCGTTAGTATATCGTAGTAGTAAAGAGATAGAGATACAAGAGATGGGAATGAAAGTAAAAGGAGAAGAGATGAAAGAGGATGATGGAGTCGCGTTGAGTGATGGGGATGTTGTTATTAACTTAATTAATAACAGCGTGACAATGTGATCTACTCCCACTAAACAAGTCACAGTCACATTGTTGACATCGTTGTCATGTTTACATCGTAGAAGATCATTCAACGTTGATTGATCGCAGCACACGCGACTGGAGTGTATCACATCTTGTTGACTGTTTTCTTCGAGGATTGTTCCACTCAACAACATCCCTCCTTCTATGATCATGTAGATTAGATTAGATAGATCTACAGTACCTTCTCAACGACCAGTCTTGGATAGCTTTTGACTATAGCTTTGAAGGATGTTAAAAGTAAGATCAATTGTTGTTGTTTACCAGTGGTGTTGTTTATCCTCAGTCGCCTTATAGGTACAATCAATCAATCCCTCCTCTCCCTTCCCCCTTCCCTCCGCACGGATCTGTAACGCAAAGCAAACACTAAACATGAAACACTCCCGACCATCAAAATTCAATGTGGCGCCACTTGAAAACTTGTGCAGTTAAACAACTCCGACTCGTGTGGAGCTGTATCCCAGATATCAAAGAAGGCCAAACCGTTAACACAAAGCGAAAATGTGTTATACCAGCACTCAACACACGATCTAGTTCCACAACAAACAATGAATCCCAAAACCCAATCCCAAACCCGAAAGCCATTACCAACATTTACCGCAGAATTCCAATCAACCTTAGATCAAGAGTACAGAACTCAATTCAAAGATCGACCCAACCTATCGAATTTCTATCAAGTAGTCAACGAGGAAAACAAAGATGGAGAGATCTTCCCATTACATCTAAGAGGTCTCGATAGACAAAAAACAGAGGTTTATTTTTATCGGTCGATATTCGTTGATATGATTGTCAAGGATTTCAATTGGAATCTTGAGAAGGAGGTGGAATCTGGATCTGGATCTGGATCTGGATCGAGATCAGAAAGGATTGAATCGATTCAAAAAAGGTTCAGGGCTAGTTTGGAGGGTAATGAGATCGTGGGGAATTTGTTTCGGTCGGGGGAAATGGATTTTTCATATCGTCAGATTGAGTTTAGTGAGAGATCCAAATCGATAGTTCAAATACAAACTACCACGACCGGTACGAACACCACCAAATAGAATGGATGGTATTGAACGAGTACTGAGAAATTTTGTTAAAAACTTGTACATACACATTATGAGTGAAAAATTTACACCATGTACTCGAACTGCACGAGAACAAGAAGGAGAGGATTTGTATAGTTCCTAATAAAAGCTTGTGAATTATTTCCATCCAGTATATCGCTCTACCTTAAATCCCTAACGGTGTCTTCAAATATAAGCTGACTATGCGGAGTATGGTCTTGACTGTGCTACAAAAAGGATTGATCAATTTACTGTATATTCAGTATGAGATCCATCCTTTCATTGGAATTTCCTTCTCATTGTGTCCTTCATCAACTCTTACAAAGGATAGATTTTGAAGGGTCGGGGTATGGAAAGATGACGAGAGTATCGAGGTTGAGACAACTTGTTTCTCAGGAGTACATGAAGGAGGACGAGGGGTGGGACTTTTGGATCCAAAAGAAGTCGTTTCAATTTTAAGCCTGTGAGTATTATAGTAGTAAGGATGTTAATTTGGAAGGAAATTTGTCAGAAAAATAAACAACAATTCTTGGTTAGTCATTGTACTCATCAGCCATACCATCGAATTTGGAGACTTCCCTTCCAACCTTTATCTCCAACCAGACAAAAGGCAATATCGTAAAGACGATATTGTCTAAATTCAGTAGTCTCTAAATCTAGTCCAAAAACATCAGTCCAGTCCAACCGTAAAAAGGTACTAAAGTCAGTAGTAAACCCCAATCCACCAATCCAACCAAAAATCCATCTTCCAAACAGTCACCTATTTACCACTAGTAGTCGGAGGATTGATAAACTCCTCAACAATCACCCGATCCTTATCCCAAACCCCAGCAGTCCAATAAACATCACTCCGAACTCTTTCCCAAGCTTCCTCCAAACTCCCCAATCTGAACATCATAACGCTACCCGCCATCCCCTGTGTTCCTGGAGGTAACAAGTCAGAGGTCCGGAGTGGTGAATCAGGTGGTGGGAGGAAAGCTCTTCCGAATTCTGTCGTCGTCAGTGTTTTAGGATTGGAGGTATAGGGGGAAGCGGATTACCTGATACACCACTTTCACGATCTTTGTTCGCCCTTTGCAAGTGTTCTTCACGAACGCTTAATCTCGTTTTTAGGTTGTCTGGATAATCTGGACAATAGGCTAGGAAGAGCGGCATCCCTGTTGATCTACCTTTCGAGGTGATAGTTCTAGTTTGTTTATGAGGCTGGAGTTGGGATAGAGTTTTCGTGATCGAACGGATGGATAACATGAATCCAATTTGTACATGTAAAAATCAACGTCGAATGCTCAAACCCGATGGATACCAATTCTTCATAATCGTTTTACCGTACTTAACCGGTCACGAACACCGAACTGTCCTCAAGAAATTGTTGCACACCTAGCTAAAAATAGTTTCGTCCTCCCTCGACACTGAATGAAAGAAAATGGTATTGCATAACTGAACGTATAAAAAATAAACTAAAAAATTGAACCCATCTATAAGAGTCGCCATAACAAAAGGCTACTACAAAAAGTATAAAGAAGAAGAAAAAGAAATGAACACAAGCACAAACCGATTTTTTTTGGTTACCAACCTTTACTTCTGTCTAAGCTTGACCATCTACTTCCATTCCCATCAAATGGACTGGACTACCACCACGACTGAAACTTGGTAAAACGACGTTATTCTGACCACCACCTAAAGGAGCTAATCTATTTCCATTCCCATCTAAATTTTGACCATGAACACCAGGTTCCCTCTTGACACCATGCATCGGGGTCATGCCGAACGCAGCTCTAACTCCGTGAGCTAAATGGTGGATATTCGATGAGGAGGATGTGGAGTGAACCGGTGAACTGGCTCTTGAGCCCACTGGACTTGCATGCGCTGAATTCGGTGTTGAGAGTGAATAAGAAACTGATGGGACTGAAGATGAGAAAGATGATGATGAAACTGGTGGAGGGAGTGTTCGATCAGATGGTGGAGGTGGTGGTGGGATCGAAGATGAATTAAGAATATCTTCAACAGATTGTCTCGGTAAACTAGAACCAGGTATCGAAAGTGGGGTCGAGGAACTTGATCCATTCCCACTTGAAAGAGTTCGATGAAGTTTAGGTGGTGACATTCGATGTTTCACGCTGGAAGATGAGTGAGAGTGGGTGGATTGATTCGATGGGTAATGGGGTGATGCATTGGGTGTAAGTAGATGAGTGTGAGTTCCACTTCCGGTGTAAGGGTGAGATCGATGTTTAGCGTCTCTAGCTGTATGAGATCCGTGACCGTGTTTACCAGAATTAGCAGAATGTCCGAGTTCAGGTGAACCAGCTCTTGAAGGGTTACGAGAGTGAATTGGTGAAGTAGCAGTAGAAGTTGGAGCAGTTCCACGGTCCATCTTTCCTCCATGATAAATCGACATACTTCTCATAGAAGTCAATACAGGACTGGTGGCAGGAGCGTAATCAACACCAGGTTGAATACTCATCAATTCATCGTCGTCATCTGAAGAATCATCTGAAGATGGTGAAGGTGCTCTTGAAGGTTCAGCTGAATGAGTGACAGGTACACGGTGTTGGTGCAGGTTAACTGCATAAGGTCGAAGATGATTGTTCAAAACAGCATGGTGATGTTGAGGCAAAGCATAATGATTTGGAATCACATGTCGAGCAGAAAGATGTTGACTGGAAGATTGAGCTGCCCGTTGAAGAGATTTCTGATGTTGCTGTTGAAGTCTAGCGAGCTGTTGATGAAGATTGTGTTGATGGAGATTGTATGATCCACCAGGTCCATTGAGTTTAGTCAAATCTTCAGCAGAATTCGCGTTCGATCGATCTTTAGGAGTGTTGGAACTACTCGAATGATGACTTCCTCCACTGCCTCCTCCGCCCCCACCACCACCTCCGCCAGCACCATGTCCAGTTCCACCATTTCCATTACCTTGAACATTGCCGTTACCAGAAGGATGAACCGTAGTCAAACAATTAGGACAAGCTTGAGTTTGTTTAGCAACCTTAAGTCGTTTTCTGTAACTCTTGTGACATTCCTCATGACAACAAGCTGGAGGAACGAGATAAGTTGGGTCTGCGAGTGTACCAGCTGGAATAGCAGGATGCGATTGAGTAGCTGGCTGAGCAGCACTGACTGGATAAACAAGTTGACCACCACTGGTTGCAGGGGTACCTTGGAAAGCCCATCGATCTCTTTCGTTCGAGAATCCGTAAGGTCCAACTGCGGCAGCAGCAGCGGCGAAACCAGCAGGAGTACCACTTGGACTACCACCGTTAGATTTAGATCTTGAACCAGCGATTTGTCGATGTCTCAATTCGTATTCAGCTCTACGGAAAGCCTCGTGTCTTTCCAATTCATACAACTGATCAGAAGCAGCGGCAGCAAGTGCAGAGATATCGTTCATTCCTGTAGTGTTCATTCCGAGAGATGGATCGAGACCGTAGGCACCGTAATCGTGTCGATCGAAATCCATTCCGTAAGAAGGTCCAAGATGAGGTAAACCGTGGGAATGACGATGATCATCGTAATCGGACTAAGAAATGCTTATCAGTAAAATCACTTTTAAACGTGCGATAAGATATCTTTAGATCGATTAGGGTGGCAAGACTCACTTCTTCCTCATCTCTGCCTTTCTTCCCGTTCGATGTTTCAGTAGCAGGAGGTAAATGTATTCTAGCGTGACGAGTCAATTCATCAGACCGTGAGAAACGCTTATCGCATCCTGGATGGGTACAAGCGTGAGGTTTTTCTCCGGTATGAGTTCGGATGTGACGTGTCTAGAAGATGTCAGTTGGATTCGATAATGAGGAGGTAGTGCTGACTCACTTGATGTTCCAAACGATAGAAAGCACGATCACATAGAGGACATTTGTAAGGTCTAGGGATTTTACTCTTATCCATACTGAGCGCAGCCTCCGTCAAAGCTCGTACTGCGGGGTCATTTGGGTCTAGTCTACCGGTGATTGGATCTGGGATAGGTTGAGGATAAGATGATAGGGGTCGAGGTTCTGCTGGAGCTTCTGGCGCTGGAGCAGAAGCTGAAGCTGAGGCTATCGTTGGAGGTGGTGTGTTGGGCATGTTGAATTGATTGAGGAGAGAGTGTGATTTGAATTCCAGTACACAAGATTAGCTTGGCGAAGTGATTGCTAAGCTACTGTTGAAAGACGATAAGGTTGATAGGCAATCCACTTAAACCTCGACTATGCAAGAGTAATAAGAGATGGCCTGATGGGATGTATGGTTGAATAAATGAATTAAGTGATTGGTAAAAAGGAGAAAGAGAAAGAGAAAGGAATGTCGAAGAAACGCGAGGAATAGAAGGCGGCGGCACGGAAGAGATAAGGAATAAATCTGTAATGAGAAAAAAGGTGCAATGTTAGTATCGATCCCTACAAGAGCTTGATGTTAGACACGGTACTCACCAGTTAGACACTGATGTGAAAGTACAACGAAGGAAATGAATGTAAATGTATTTAAACCTGGGGTAGCGGGGCTGGTGGGGTTCCTTTTAAGAATTAGAACGTGTTCGGTGGATACTCTAAAAAAAGGGGGGGTTGTTGTGGTTAGATGGATACTAATGTTGGTATACAGGTAACCAATAAAGGGGGGGATAGAGATTGGAATAAAATAACAAGTTTTATAAAAAGAATGAAGTTGTGTTTGATGAGAAAAAATAGAAATGTGGAGAAGCGAATACGACGACGACGTGAGTGATGATGATGAAGGTTTAAACTTGGACAGGTGTTTTTATGGGAAATTTAGAGAGAAAAGGTAAGAAAATTAAAAAAAAATGGCGTTTAATGGGGTGTAGACCCGTAGGCTGTAGGGGGTGGGCGAAGATAGAAAATACCAACTTACCGAGGTAAAGAGATAAGCAGATATTGCTTTCTCCCTGAACTCAGAGGTCAAAGTACTTAGAACAGCAGAGAGAAGGAGACAAACCCGAAAAGACAAAAACACGGATAAATAAGGGAAAAGAAATGAAATGCAGGAAACACCCGTCCGATCTCAAGATAGGTAAAAGTAAACGAAATGGAAAACGTTTAGATTCTATGAGAAAAAAGAAAGAAGATATTACGAAAAGATAGATCTACGAATGTTCAAGATCAAGAGAAGCACGACTCTTCAAGTAACGATGAACGAAGTAGCTATGAACGTTGAAATTGTGATTATCAGGGGTAAAGTAAGTAGGGATAGGGGGTGAGAAAGAAGCAAAAGCACATATGCAAAAAAAGAATTCAAGCTCAGCCCTTACCCCAGCGCGGGGGGAGTTGCCGCAAGAAAAAACCTTGAAAGAAACGTTTTGGACACGAGGGGAGCGAATGATAAGGGATATAGGTATGGAAATAAAGAGAACGAAAAGGATTACTTATCTAACTTACCTGGTTGTGTATGGTTGTTGGATATGTTATATGATATGAATATGTTAACTATTTAAGAAGGATATGAAGAGGTGTTATTGAATTAATATCATCTATGTTTACTTACCACCCACTCACTCACTACGCTGAGTCACGTCAGAATGCAGAGCAACACCCAACCGCAACAAAGTTACCCCTTCCGGAAAGTAGCTGCGGAGATATACCCCTTAAAGCCGACGTGGCATTTACCTTTATTGCCCCACTATCAGCTGCTTTTCTGGAGCACTAGGTTAGGTTACTAGACCAACTTAGTTTACGGCCGTAAGATCTCATTGTGGCACAAAGACACCATTAAATCTCATAAGACTAAGTCAACCCTACAAACCATCACCACCCCAAAGCCCAACAACGCCCGAACTCCACATCCACCCCTCACCCTCTCCCTTCGGCAACTTCCCCCTCCTTAACAGTTCCTTGGGCAAAACAAATCGACGATGGGAAGGAGCGACATGTCCAGCTCTAGTATTTTCGTTATCAGTTTTATCAACTTGTAACTGTTCTTCAGAAAGGTTGTTTAAAGCTACCAAAGCTTGTTCAGTCGTTGCGTTTGATGGTTCGACTTCGGATTCTGTGACTAGACCAACTGTCTTTAAAATGTTGTAGTCGATTTTATCGGTTGGATTGGAATTTCCACGAAGGGAGGAGTGATGGGTTGCTATAGTATCTAGTTGACGGTAGATGTTATTAAGCTATCATTGGAGCTGTTAGTATTTAATGAAATTGTCATTCAACAGAAGAAAAACCTTACACGTTCAGATCTCCATTTTGGAGTTCTCACCTCTAAAACTTTCTCATAAACTCCATCATTCCAACCTCCCTTCCCAAGTTTAACCTTCCCCAAAGTCCCCTCAACGTTATCAGAATCCCCCCGTTCCCGATGATTCTGCAACATCTCAAACCAAATCTTAGCTCTCTGATTCGAAATTTCTCCACCACCACCACCACCACCATCGGAATCTTCACCCCCACTCGAATATTCCGATGACATGTAATCGAAATGTAAAGCTTCCTTGGGAATTTCAACGTTGAAATTCGGATCATTCGAGGTTTTGGTTCTACGTTTTTGTTTCTAGAGATGACAAGAAAGTTGTTAGATTGATTTTCGAGTGATCCGATCGTTGAGTTACTTACTAAATCTTTTCTTGCCCATCGACGTCGGATCTTGGCATATTTCTCTTTTCGTTCTGCGGCCTTTGGATCTGTATCTGCAATATAACGTTTGGAGAAATTGATATAAGCTGTTCGAACAGCGTTCTATTTGGAGTAACGAATACGTCAGCGAAAACAGTTTGAATGATAGTTAAAAATCTGGGCTTACCCTAACAATGTCAAGTTCAAGATCCTCAACAGGGACGCGTGACCATTTATCAGAACTTGCAGCTTCTTCCACCAATTCCGTAGCGATTTTATCGATCCACTGTTTACAACGAACCAGTCCATCAGAATTAATCACGATAATAAAACGAATCCAACGTACAGCTTTACTCTCAGCGTCATTAACCGATAACGTCCAATTGGGGACGAAGAACGATCCAAGAGATCCAACGCCATCACCTTCAACCAATACACCATCAACGACAACGGGAGTGGGAGTGGGATCAATAACCGACGGTGGTGGTAGCGGATCATCATTTCCTACGCCAACAGACTCTCTCATCTAAGAAAAAAGCCCAGTCAGTGGTAAACATCAAAATTCCAAACCCCAAGATATGTCGGAAAAACAAACCTTTGATCGAACAGCCTTTGATAATTCAGTCTTTCGTTTGATTTCAACACGTTTCCCAGTCTCACTATCGAACTGAATGAGATGATTCAAACCGTTCCCATCTCCAACGGTCGTGTTAATCTTGGTTTTTTTGGTAGAACTTTCTTCGCCCAATTGAGTCTTCTTACGTGAAGACGGAGTTCTCTTTTTTCTTTTCTTTGGGATTGGTTCGAGTTCATCTAGATTCAAGAGATACCCTTCGTCGATGTTATCGGTTCTTCCGACTTGATGACGAAGTTTGATAACTTCCTGTCGGAGTTGTTCGTTACTCCATCCTTCCAGGTTATCGGTTTGGGTGATTGGGAGCGGGACTGCGGGCGTGTTGTTGGTGTTGGTGGTGGTGTTACGTTGAAGTGAATGAAGTACTGATATTATTGTTGGATCAGTTTCGATGTCTACTTGTATAGGATCCATAGTGCCAATGCCAATGTGCCACTGTGATTATCTATGAATATGTTATATGAATGTTGTTACTGACAATTAAAGAGAGAAGGAAGGAGTTGTTTGATTCAATGTCAGCCAGGGTCACACCACCTCGCGGACATCACTCAATCTCCTACCACCTCAACTTTGCCACCGCGTCGCGTTTCAGCACTGACTGGTTGAAATGTTGAACTGTTGCAAATAAACTTAGAATCAAAAGTCACAGCCAGAATGTGGTGAGTAATCCAATCTAAATTGATATAGTTAGCTGACTAAACATCAAACAGCAAACACATCCTAAATGCTCAAGTAGCGATTCGCGCACCCTGCTGTAAAAAATTCTTTGATGTGAGTTAACCCCACTTTCATCATCCAAACTAACCCAAATTCCCCCCCAGTGTCCAGAATGTCACGCCGAAAGATCAGATCATAAACTAGCCAAAACCGTCGAGATGGTGTTCCTATGTAAAAAAGTGAGGTCCCTTATCCTACCAAGGTTTAAACTCATGTGATTGTTAGTGTAAAAAAGCTTTTAGGAAGGATATGACGGAATACGAAGAAGCTGATGAATACTGTCCACACTGTGATAATCAATATGTATGTCTTATTTTATTTCCCATCTTAAAAGAAACTGGAAACTGATTTCGACGTTTAGGTGATAGAAGCTAAAGAACCACAAGCGATGATCGGTGTTGAAGGTGAAGATGCTAGGGTTGATGCTAGGTACGTTTCTCTTTCCCTCTTTTCAAGGTTTCTAACGAAACATATCCAGGATGCTGAAAGACGATCGAGTCAAGGAAAGACCTGAAAGAAGTTTATTCGTTCAGAAGGACGTCTCTGATAAATTGGATGTAAGGGAGCGAGCATAGCGTTAGCTAGACCATTGAAATTCAATCAAATCCCTCAAAAAAATCTCTCTAGTGCTCGAATACATTTTGGGCTTGTAGAACGTAAAACTTAATGAATAACGAATTTATATCATACCACAAGATCTGGATCCACTAATTCAATCCATGTTTCCGCATCAATACATTAAACAAGCGTTAACGTTAACAAGAAGATCAAACACATCCCCACCTAACCTTTAAGACCTCATAGCCAAATGTCTAATTTCCCACAACCTCTTCTCCTCCCTTCTTTCTCTATCCCTAACATCCCCCAAAGTGTTATTACTAGGTCTAACCAACCAACCCCTAATCTCCCTCCGATGTCTATCTTCAGCTAAACGCGATTCATTCCATAACTCTGGTGAGACCTGCAGACCACCCAAACCCGAATTCGAGGAGGTGGAAGAACCGAACGAAGGTCTACCTGAAGATTGATCTATATCGTAAGATCCAATGGACCCACTTAGAGTCGATGCTGACATGCCTGAATCTGAGGCTAATCTCGATGACCAAGCTGAAGAGGTTATCACACTCCCCCCACCGAAATTATTGAAATTCCCAATCGAAATCAGTTTTTTCGCGTTGGCTTTGGTGATGGTCCCACCGGCCCCTCCGCCATCTTCATCTTCGTCGTCTGCCATACCTTCGAACGGATCCGGTTCATCATCTTCAGGATTCAACGTTGATATCCAACACATTTTTTCAGGGTCAAATTTCATGTCACCAACGATTCGTACTGTTGCTGAGAGTCCTGAAAGTGACGTTGAGGATGGGTTCGACGGTGATAAGAATCCACTGCCGGTGGCTCCAACTGATGATCCGGTATAATGAGCAATCAGAGCTGGTCGAGTTGAAGACGCTAATGGACCATCGAAATCTCTTAATACAGATTCGTTCCCTTCCCATCGAAGCGTTTGTGGATTCCAAGTCATTTCGCCAACAACTACGACAAGAGTCAGAGAACGATCATCCTAACAATGAACGTATTAACTTACCTTTTTTCTTATCCACTCCACCGAGATGTTTTATCAACAAAGCAGGTTTTCTCGTTTTATTTCGTTTCGACGATCCCGATTTCTTCCTCTTCTCTCCAGCAGGATTAGGGTTAGCGTTAGCCTCCGTCTGTCGAGGATTACTATTAGATCTCCCGGTTACATCGTGACCAGCTATTCATATACTCAGTAAGAATTCGTCTCAAAAAAAAATCCTAAACATACCACGACGACCAGGTCTACCCAAACCCAAACTCGAATTCGTTCTTTCCTTCTCCACAGCCAAATCCTCAATCCCCTCCAACTCAGTTCCATCTCCATAAACCCTTCGTCGTTTCGTCACATCCATCAATCTTGACGATGTCGAACCTGTCATACCAGGTCTGAAACCTGAACCTGACGGAGTACCGATAGAATTCATTGATGACATGGAAGAAGCTGATGAGGACGGTGTGAATTGTGGGAATATCGTGTGCACGGGTTGACGAGCTTTGGCTCTCGAACTTGATGTTGGCATAGTTAGTCTAGAGAATGTTGGTGTAGTCGTTGTCTTCGTCTCTACGGGTTGAACAGGTGTTATAGGAGGCATAGCTTGGGAGGTGAGAGCGTCTGTCAAACTTGATAAACTTTGTTTTCGTGATAAAGAAGGAGATTGAGCTGGAGGCTGAATATGATAATGTGATTTTTGATGTCGAAGTCGTGAAGCCGTAGGTGTCGTTGGAGGTATCGGCGGTGGTGGGGGTAACATTGCTGTAGGCACGCCTCTGAGCGTACCAGTATTCGAAGAATGAGATTTGAATCTCGAAGGTTCTTTACCCAATTCTTTTCCTAACACTACAGGACTTTCAGGTCGACGTGATAAAGAAGGTTCCCTTATTGAAGCCACCGTAGACGCCGAATGACTTCTCAACCCCGATAAACCCAAAACTCCAGAAGCTCGTCCCACACTCCCATCTTTTGGTAAAGGGGACTGTCTACCCCAACCTTGTTCTCTCTCCTTCTCCCACGCTCTCTCACGTTCCTTCACCGACAATTTCATATTCCTCTTGATAGTGTTATTAGATGTTGAAGGTATCGACATCGTCCTAGCTTTTCGATGTTTACTCAATCGATGGTGGCTAAGTTCAATTCTAGGATTATCAAGTACCAAACCATCTTCAAATGATTCTTGATGATGTTGAGATTGATGTGAAATTGTAGGTGGAGGGGCGTATTGAGGTTTCCGTTTCTTGTCCAGAATCAAATTAAGTTCTTTGGCTCGATTCAACGAGAAAAACGTCGACGAAGGCAGAACCAAACCTGATTCCATATCTTCCTCTTCTTCGTCGAAATTCAGTTCACCTCCCCAATCTTCTTTATCATCTTTATCTTGTCCTAATTCATCGCTTACGCTCGTAGCGCTAGTCTCTGAAGATTTGACTCCACGTTTACCCCTTGGGGAATCATCATCGCCCCAACTCCACGCACCACCTGGTGTACTTTTTCGACCACTCGTTGAAGTCGATGGAGAATCTAATGAAGGGGTAGTTGAAGCGGCTGAATCGCGAGGTCGTCGATTATGACGAGGTGATGATGGAAGTGTTGCTAGAGTTAAATTGGTGAGGGATAGGGGTAAAGCGAAATCGGTTTCTAAACCGGTATCATCATTGGGTGGTATCGGTGTCGGCTGTGGTATTGCTTTGATTGTTGAATCCTTTGGTCGAGGAGGTGGTAGCATAGCTTTCAACGTAGCACCCGCCTTCAAAGTCGCCTCTTTATCCTCTTCGTCCAAATCAAATCCCAAATCATCAAGAGCATCTGCGTCAGGAATGATAGTCTTCTTTGGTGGAGACAACGTGAGTCTCTTCGAACGAATTGCCGGTTCAAAATCACCATCCCCGTCCACATCATCAAAATCTACATCCATCTCCCAAGCCATCTCTTCAGCTCTGGCTTTAGCCTTGATAGTACCCAAAGGAAGTGAGGAAGGTATCGAAGCAGGTCTACCTCCAAGTTTAGTGATCACACCTACACCAGATGGACCTGATCCCATCACCGTCTTTTGTATATTCCGTAAAGAAGATGTTGAAGATGCTGTACCAGCTCTTGGACGTGATGAACCAACATTAACATTACCCAACGATGATCGAGGCGATGAAACGATAGCAGGGAACGAATCAGGTAGATCAAAATCAAAATCTGCATCACTGTCCTCTTGATGTTTTTTGAGTGATTTTGAATTAAGGATTGGCGTTGAAAGATCGTTGGAAAAAGATTGTCGGAGTGGTGAACCGATGTTCAGAGAGTGTCTTGATTTATGGGATGATGAAGATGATGAAGAGGCTGATGATGGGAGGGCGAAATTTTGAGCGGATGGTGAGATGATGAAGGAGTCATCCCAATCTTCTGAGGGTGGTACAAATGATGCTGGAGGTGGGATAGGTGACATGGTCGTCTGGAGGTATGGATATGATAAATTGAGATGGACTGTGCGGTGTTGGTTAATCGTGTCTTGATGCAATCGACGTGATTTTATGATATATCAAGATGTATCAGATTGATCATCGTGTCGAGTGTGTATCGTTGTTGTGAGGATCTGAGAAGTATAAGATGTAAGTAGTTGTATGAAGGATATAGATGAAATCTATTCAACACATCTCATCCCATCCCATCCATTGTATTGTTGTTGTATTCAATCAAACGAAACGCGATCAGAGTGGCGATACAAAAGTGGCAAACAAACCCATCGTGTTTTAGTACTTGTGGAGTTGCTCCCTGTCTTCCTTCGGCACTCCACACAGAAATAAGACTTGGGCAATTCAAGATTGGTAGCTGACTGTCACAAACGAGCCAAGACTTCCACATCCATCACTTCTGCGTCCGAAAGAGCTAAGGATATTCTAATAGACGGATCGACACTCTCAGCGCTATCAGCTCAGCATTTAAAAGAACTCAGAAGAAACATTGTAATCAGTTCAGAGGGAAGGTTCTATAGGTGGTTGATTCAACGGTGAAAAGATATGATAAGTGATGATGATAAGTTGTTATTCAGAAATAGGGTGGAGAAAGAGGATGCATTTGTTAAAGAGGTACAGTGACCTTGATAGTTGTGCTGACCAAACTGAAAAACTGACAGTAGTTCTCGCAGGACAAAGGCTGCCATGTGTAGTCATCTAACGAGTCAAGATTCTGTAACGGCAAGTTTATATAATGCCTGTAACGCCGTGAATGTGGTTAAATCGAACGCAAGACATTTTTTGCCTCCCTTATTGTCTGTCCTTTGAAGCTTTTGATAGAATAAAGGGGGTGCAACATGAAGTCTTCCTGAGGTATTCGATGTATAGAGACAACATAATTTGGGGGTTTCCCACTTTTTAACAACCAACTTCAATACATTTGAAATCAATTCCAAAACAAGAAGTTTAATTATGAGCGATATCACAATACAAGATCATGAGGAGGTACCCGATTTCTCAAGGGAAGAGCAAGATCTAGTAGCAGTGCTTCTTACAATACTCTCAGACGATTTTCAATACCCTGCATCGGAATTGCAGGAAAGTTTTCCAACACTCAGTGAGCTCAATACTCAGCTCGTAGATCTCAAAGTTCATTTCGAATATGGAGCTCCGTCATTCAAACGACTCGAGGAAGGTGAGAAATGCCTCTCCTCTTTGGTTCAAACAATCGACGAATGCGGCGACATTTTGAAATCCAAGCTGTGCGTAAACGAGAAGGACAGGAAATGCATGGTTGATCTTGCCACGAAGATCTGCAGACGAGAATTAAAGGAGTGGGAGTATGTAAAAAAATGAAGCTAAATGCGGTGTTTCTATACTGATACATGGCATAGGAAAACAACAGCCCTCTATGCTATCGCCTCAGCGTATTCAAGTACCAGAGAAATTGCTGGGCATATTAAACGTGCCATCTGATCACTCAGGCATGTTTGAGGAGTAAGGAGGGATGAATAGTGATGGTACCTTTGAAACAGGAAGAGAATGCAATGAATATGTTTGTGTCGATAAAGTAGCATTACAATTTCTCCTTGGCATCTTCGTTAAACATGGGCCTCACCCATCACAGGAAACATGTCAGGAGGTATCACGGATACTGGACTGGATGACTGGGAACAGGACACTGCCTGCCCCTTAGGAAGTCGCTGACTTGTCCTCGAGCAAGACCTTCTATTTGAGAGATCCGAAGTTGAAGAGAAGAGGAGAAAAGAGATAAAGATCCAAATAATCTGCCTTCACATACCGTCTTGTCCCGATCATTCAATCATTCTCAAATCATCAATGGACCATTGAGAATGAATCTTTCTTCAATTCTTGTACTTCTAACCGTTTACCTTTGCTCATTGATAATCCGAACAGTCCCTTCGTTCTTTCAGTCCTCTAATCAGGTGCCTTCAATCTTTCGAACCTCTGATCAATTCCCTCCATCCGTTGAGTTTCTACTCAAGTGTATTTTATCATTCTGACTAAGATTTTTGCCACTCAGTGGTTCAAGACATTTTGGCATAACCAGAGTGAATGTGGCAAAACGGAGTTGCAGTAAAGACATTTCTTGCTCCCTTGTTGTCTGTCCTTTGAAGCTTTTGACAGAATAAAAGAGGTAAAAAACAAAGTCTTCTTGAGTTATTTGATGTATAAAGACAAGATGATTCGGGAAGATTTGCCACTTTTCAACAACCAACTTCAATACTTTTGAAATCAATCTCCAAACAAGAAGTTAAAGTATGAGCAATATCTCAACACAAGATCGCAAGCTTGCAACAGCTATTTTCAAGGCACTCTCAGAAGACTTGCAATACCCGGCAGAGCTCTTTTCTAAGACGTATCCAAAACTTTTGGAGTACAGTATTCGCCTTAGTAATCTCCAATTTTTGTTTCAATCCGACAAAGAGATGTCAGAACAAGTTCTCCAGGAGGAAGAAAAACACCTCTTTTCCTTGGAAGACACAATCAACGAATGCAGCAAGTTCATCAAATCCAACCTACGTGTACAAGACAACGAGAGAAGATTGATGGTTAATCTTGCCACCAAGATCATGCAACAAGAACAAAGCGTATCGGATGATGAGTACGTGCATCATGGAGCTGAATACGGTGCTTGAATACTGACACGTAAAATAGGAGAGCAAAAGCTTACCTCGCTATCAGCTCTTCGTCTTCAGTAAGTAGAAACCGTGCTTCATGTTAAGTGCCTGTGGAGAAGTAAAGAGGAATAAGTAGTTTGAATTAGGAAGAGAATTGAATGAATAGGCTTGTATTGATGAAGTAGCATTAAACTTTCCCTTTTGGAGTCTTTTGTTCAGCATGAATCTCACACACGACAAGAAGCATGATACTCTTGAGGAGTAGCTCAGGAAGAAGCAAATCCTTTGAGTTTCGGTTTTCAGTGTGGCAGAACGTGAAAAAAGGTGGTGGAGAGGAAAACAGAATTTTGGATCGACCAAGCAGTCCAGTAACGCCGTTGAATGTGGCAAGATGGAGTTAAAGACATATCTTGCTCCCTTGTTGTCTGTCCTTTGACGTTTTTTTTTCAGTAAAAGAGGTGAAAAACAAAGTCTTCTTGAAGTATTTGATATATAAAGACCAGATGAATTCGGGGTTTGCCACTTTTCAACAACCAACGTTAAACCCATTAAACCCACATCAAGTAACGGTAAATTACTTGTTTACTTTTGATTCGAATCAAGAATATCTACGGTGACTACAACATGAGTGTTATGTCCGAAGAAAATGCCGGACTCGCCGGAGAAATTGTTGAGGCGCTTTGCAGCGATATTTCCCGGTCAAGTATGGAAATGTACTGGGGATACCATGAGCTCCTTATTACAACAAAGAATATGAGCAACCTCGCGCCGGAGCTTATGTTATATACAGAAGATGAGCAACCTGTCGAAGGTTTCACCACTCTCAGATCCTACGTCAACACCTTAGACGATCTTCAAGGCCCGTTAAAAGGTAGGCTCTCTATGAGCGAGAGCGACAGAGATTTTTTGGTCTACGCCACTCGAAAACTGCTCCGAAATGAGTCAGTCGACGAAGAGTAAGTATCACATTTTCTATGATAGTCTTGTCACTGATTCTTCGACACAGGAAAGCTAAGATCAAATCCATTCTTAGTCGAACAAATCTGCCCAACAAGGGTAATCCTCGAGACGTCGCTGTTTCTCCTCAGCTGCGGTCATGGTTTCGGTTCTTAAAGCGCAATGGGGTTTAGTAGTTTATGAGGATGAACAAAGGATTGGAAAGTAGAATTTGATAGTTATATGAAAGTATTCTGCCCGTTTACCAATCTGTCTGTGTCTTCCTGAGCGAGGGGTGTGATAGCCTGTACGAGTACAACGGCCTGTGAGAGAAGGAAGGCAATGACGACTGACGAAATCACTCACACAGCTCCTTTATGAGACAATCGAAGACATCACTCCAAGAGACTCCGGTCAGAAGAAAGAAAAAGAGCCATAACGAGAACCAGAACACTCCACAACTTCAACCAAGTCATGTTCTCCTCAAAAGCAAGACCAATCTTTTCGCCACTACTCAGACTGCTATCAACAGAGTTAACCCACATCGCTAGTAGAACCGATAGATCAGATGCAGAATTTCAAGGGATCGCAAATCTACTGGCTTCAGCCAACACCGCAATAAATGAGTCTGGTGACTGTACATTCACAGATACACAACATCATCTTACTCGAGCTTGTCTTTCAAGGTTGAAAGAATTAGCTAACGTTGAAGGGTTTTCCGAAAAGCTTCGGTCTACCTTTTCCACTTTCACTGCTAGTCAAATCAGTACTACCACTAGAATTCTCGAGCACATACTCTCAAACTCCGAGATCAATCAAAGCCAGTAAGCCTTTTTTGGTTTATGTATCCCAGAGAGAATGCTTACAACACTGACTTTTTGTAGGTATGACCAAACTCCAAAAAACCTTTTTCAAGCCTTCGATGAGTCTTCGTTCGAGTATATCAAGCTCAGAAATCATATATGCGATTGTCAACGACAGTTGACCGCTCAATTTTGGAATCGTGAGCAACTCGATAATAATACTAAGGTCTTAGGGATGAAAATGGCCAACGCTTCGAAGATAGCTCACGCTATGATCACTTTTGGTGAAAGTGTTGTTTATGGACCAGTCAAGTCAGAAAGTGTGATAAGGGAAAATGAATGATGTGTTCTACGTAGTAGGACCAGTTCTTACGAATGGATATGCATGTGGACTTCATTATAATATCACTTACGTTTAAGTCCAGTTGTAGGAGATTGGGAATTGAATCATATAAGCGCGTTACAGCGTTGCATACGATATACAGTATCTGAAGTGAATAGTATACAATTATAATATTGAGAAGAAAAGTGAACTCAAGCTTCTCCGATGAATTCAACCCTTCCACCAAAACCCATTCGTTCCCTCTTTCCAACCCAACATCTTCTCCGCTTTGCTGCAGTCGAAAAACCCTTGATTCCCCTCAAACGAACCCCGATAATCTTTAATCTCCGGATATGTCTCCTTTATAAGTTGCAAGCTATCCCGACGTCCACAAATAGTAGGTCCAACAATGAAGAACGCTTCATGTCCTTTTGGGAAAGTATCCTCACCGACAGTGATTCCTAAAAGACAAGCTCTGGCTACTGAAGATAGTGAGACCCATCCCCAAAGATCTTTCCAATTCCCACGCTTCTGGTCTAGATAGTCCAAGGAGAGTAGGTTGTCTTCTACTACCCAGTGGAATCTTAGGGTCGCTATTCGTAGTTTGGGGTATCTTCTTGCGAAAGCATCTGATTGAAGTTCGACCGCCCTGTTAAGGTGATGATTAGTTTTTGTTGTTATACTTCTAAGAAATAGAATCACTGTTTACAAATCGAATAAGCGTCTTCGGGGTACAAAGGATGTTTCTCGTCGAGTGGGATGTAATCGAATTTGGGACGTTTGGAAAAGACTGGAGTGATTAGTTACAGCATTCATATACAATAATTAATAGAACTTACTCATCCCCACTGCATTAACACTAGATGCCAGTACAACTTTCGCAATCCTTAATTCAGCAGCGATATGAAGTGCATTAAACGAAGCTGCCGTATTGGTGTTATGTATTTCCTACCGGTCAGTCTATTCCAGAGTGAGATACATACATATTCAGGAACCTCTCTGATCAATCCACCCATATCATCGTATAGCGTATAAGTAGCTGCAAGATGTATGATTGCGTTACAACCCTCAACAGCTGTCTTGAAGTCATCGTAATTGACTGCATTGACGGATTTATATGTGTAACTTGGATGAGAATGAAGCTTGTCATTGGAGGGTAAATCTATACCAATGACAGTATGACCATCTTCCAAAGCTTGTCTTACGACAGCTGAACCAACTTTTCCTACTGCACCTGTTATAGCTATCGTATAAGATGACATTTGAATCGCTGAGTGAATTGGACGAAGTTGTATCACCTACTGTTGCTGAAAGCACGAAAGGATATCCCTATTAAGCGGTATAGAGGCGGATCAAATAAAGCTACAGTATTATAAGTATACCGTACCGTTCATAAAGTGGCATACTGACCTTTGATCTCTGTGTCATCATCGACATGTCCTTCCGTCGTTGTCCTCAACTTCTAGTATGTTCCACATTGCTTGATCAGTTTCGACATTTAAACTCCCCTTCTCTTTGTATTTTTTAATTCCCCCCTCTCTTTACAACAACATTTTCATCACAAAGTTCGAATACCAAAGCCAAGTAACATCATCAAACACTATGTCTCGTTTCGCCAGATCAACCGTAAGTCGTCACCGTTGAAGAAGGGGTCCTTACTGAGTTCCTCATTCAGTCTCATGAATATCAAACTGAGAGATCAAACACGATGTTTTCAACATTTGAAAACATGCTCAAAATGGCCGACACAACAATCTTAGATCTAAAATGTAAAGCTAAGCATACTACCGACAAAGTTCTGTTTTTAAGAGATTTATCAGAAGATATCAACGCCACTTTCAAGGAATTCCAATACCCAGATCTCAGTAACGAAAATAAATCAGAATACTGGAACCTAAAAACCAAAGTAGAACGTCTAAACAAGCTTACCAGTAGCTATCTTGCGAAGGGAACGAAGACTTACCAAGAGGTTATTCAGGCTGGGGTTTGGGCTTCCGAAGGCGAGGAGGATAATGTATGGAAATATATATATTTGGATGCTTTAAAGAACAGAAAAGGATGGGATAATGAAGTCAAGTACGTGGTCACTCATCTTTCAAGTTCTGAGACTGCACTGACAAACTGTTCATGTGAAGAGATCATCCACCCGTCAGTCCCACATTCAAAAGTCTTCAAACAGCCACATCAAGTCTCTCAGAGGCAAACAGAATATTCGACGAAGCCGATCGTATCAAAAAAGCTCATCTTGAACGCCAGTATCGCCCCCTAGAGACAGCTCTGGCACTAAGAACACTACATTACCAAGCCGAAAAGATCCTCAAGACCACCACAGAACCTCGTTCTGACGAGATTTACCATCGGAGTTTCAAACTCGGCGAGCTTTGTTACATGTTAAGAAAGGATGTTCCGAAATGGTGGGGTGTAACTCAATCGGCTATCAAATATATTATGGTGGATGGTCGAACGAGTGACGGAGACAGAACGGGACTTTATCGTGATTATGAGACTGCAGTGTCTGGGGTGACTGACGAGAGATCAAGAAGAAGTAGTGTGAGTAGTATCGGAGAATAGTCGTTGGTTCCTCGATGCTTTGATGAGCTCTGTAGCTATAGTCTATACCAGTAGAGAGCTCGAGAGATGAAGAACGTTAAACTTAATTGCACTGTTCAATTCTTGCAACATTCCTTCATTTGACACTTCGCTTCTTTCCACTAGTTACCGACCGCCAAATCTCTTTCGGTTAAACCCTTCTTTCCCGAAGTTGATCGACGTCATGATTGTTAAGCTGAATTTCGAGATGAAATCCCATTCAATCTTCAATCTAACCTTGCAGGATGCCAGGTTTCGATAACTTCGAGACATACCTTATCAAGGTGAAAAGTGATATAGTAGGTGATATCGAGATAAGCTGTAAGAAAGGTGGTTCAGGGCCATCACTACTTCTCATTCACGGATATCCACAAACTCTCCAGTAAGTTCACATGGGAGATTGAGTGCGTTAAGCGTTAACTAAAACCTGCAGTATCTGGCATTTGATTGCAGAAGGGCTGAGCGAAAAGTATACAGTCGTTGCTACAGATTTAAGAGGTGAGCTTTACTCCAGTTCGTGACCTGATTAATCACAGGGTATGGTAAATCATCGAAACCATCTGGATCAGCTTCACATGTCGAATATTCAAAGAAAGAAATGGCAAAGGATCAAGTCCAAGTCATGTTAGTCAACTAATCTCCCAATCGCACGACGATACTAATAGTTTATAGGAAATCTTTTGGTTACGAATCGTTCTTCTTAGTCGGCCATGATAGAGGTGCAAGAGTTTCTCATAGACTTGCATTAGATTATCCTGAATCAGTGAAGAAAATGATGATACTCGATATAGCACCAACGCTTTACATGTATGAGAAGACGAATATGTTCTTCGTGAGTCCCTCATAGATTCAATGAAGGTTAGCTGACACCCTAAAGGCTGATGCGTATTGGCATTGGTTCTTCCTTATCCAACCTGCACCTGGTCCAGTGAGTATACCTGCGGTCTTCTACAGTAATATGTAACTGAAGTGGTTTGATAGGAACGAATGATTTTGGCTGGTCAGGATGCTTATTGGGACGCTAAATGTGGTAAAGAATCTCACAAGAATGTGGTCTGGAGTGATTCCACGATCCAAGAATATCGTTCAGCATTCTTCACTGAAGAATGTGTACATGCTGTAAGTCATCGTCGATCATCAATAAAGACGAAAAAGACTAATAAGAAATTATGATGTAGAGTTGTGAGGATTACAGAGCAGCAGCAACGATTGATTTAGAGCATGACAAGGAAGATCGTGAGCAGGGTAAAAAACTGGAGATAGAAGCGGTGAAAGTTATTTGGGGACAGAAAGGTTTGATCGAAAGTTATGGAGATGTTGTTGGAGTTTGGAAAGGTTTTTGCAAGGATTCAGTGAAAGTCAGTGGACTCAGTATGGACTGTGGACATTATATCCCAGAGGAACAGCCTGGGGCTTTGCTCACGGAAATCTTGGATTTCATGGTGTGACGTCCTTTGATTTGTTTAGTCTGTTACATGTGAGAAATGTATGTCTTTGTTGAAGGATCCTCACCTTTTTGTTAGTACTCGTATTTGTTTGAAACGGGATATCCGTTGTACAGATGATACAAGAAAGCTCATTAGGTTTCACGATGAATGATAAATTGAGATGCGGCAATTTTCAACTGATTTTCCTCAACATCCCACAACTATCATCCGTCCACCAACCTCCCGTCAAACAATTCACACAATGCCACTCCCCTACCTCAGTTCCTCCAGCACATTTTCCTCCACGACCACAGCCACCACTAGCTCCTCCAAATCCTCCAAGTCCTCAATATCCTTCCCTCAACCCACTCCAGATCCAGAAACCCCCCAACCAAAACTCTCATTCAGAGCCCGACGCGAACTCGAACAAGCCAAAAACGAAATCGCCAAAATCTCATTATTCAATCTCGACGCAGTTAGAAATCGAATCGCAGATCGTCATTATCGTTCGGTAGCTTTGATAATCGGTGGTAACGAACTCGAAGAATTTCGTGATCAATTGATCGCGTATCTTAGCTGGAGAAATCGATGTTCTTTGAAATTTAGGTTGTATGTTGGGATGATGGTCTTGATTGTTCTGGGAATTGGAGCTGGGGTCGTTTTTGGTATTGTCCATCATCAGTCTTAGACACTTCTCCCTCCCTCGTCCTAAAAGAATATATGTATTCATCCATATCGTGTATGAAGCTAATCTGATCTGAGCTACATAAGAAAGTTAACGTTAATAATATGACAACATTCCGACATCTAGCTTCTATTTATACCACAATCCATCATATCACTTGACTAACCACCTGATCACCCTGCACCTGCTTGGTCAACACTTTAGCATATTCGGCCGCTTCTTCGAGTTGTTCTTCCAATCCCGTCTGCGCTGCATTAGAAGCTGCCTCTTTGAATGTCGTTGTCAAATCTCGATTTAATGCTTCAGTCACCAATGTCGATTCTGATGCGACAGATGTGGATGTCGTCTCTATCGTCTTCAGTGTTTGAGTGATATTAGAGGTTGGTAGATCATGTAAAACGGTGTTGGTAATTGAAGTAGTGGATGATGTTAACGTTGTTGGAGTGGGGGTCTTAACATGTGTCAAGGAAGATAAAAGGGATGATTCTTTACGATATTAGATGAACATTTATTCGACCAGACACAAATACTCACCTCCTCCCTCTTTCACACTCATCTCAACAGCTTGACGTACAGCCACGGGATTCATCTCCACAGCAACTTTCCCTGCACTCGCTCCTACCTCCGCTGCTTGTACCGTCCCAGCCCTAGCAGTCGCTGCCAGTTCTGTGGTAATGATCGTCGCCTCTTCTCTAGCTGTAGCTAACATTGTTCTGACTGGGGCAAGAGCCATTTGAACTTGGAAGTGTTGATTTGTTAAATGGTCGAATTCAAGAAAGAAAGAAAGAAAGAAAAACAAGATGACGATGGTGGCAAACTCTTCTGCCCAAGCCGTGATAAATTGGGGGGATCATAAAAAGAAAACTTCTCTGTGGCTCCACGCCAGAGAATTCCATCCATACTAGTCACGATTCAATCGCATCAGTTCTGGAAGTAATTGGCTCTATCAAGATTTCAGTGCTGATTTTTCCAGGATGAGCGAGAGACTATAAAAAGGTTTCAAGGTTTTTTGGCGTCACAACTCCTTGGCATCATGTTGAAGATTGTGCCACTTTCATATTTTTTTTGGGCGAACTTTCATCATTCTTCGTAGCATGATGTCAAAGAAGTGATCGGATGAGAGAAAGGATCGACTATCTAAAAGAAGTCCTTGAGCTTGACTTATCTCGAGCTTGTCAAAAATGAGCAAGAAGGCAGGCTGCCTTCCAAATATCATTGGACGAAATCTGGGGGTTTGCTTTTTCTTTCTTGACATTTCTGTCTCTTCTTTCTTCTCATCTCATTCGTCGTCCAACATGTCATATCTTTCAAGTGGTACCGATTTCACTAAAATTTTCCCAACTGAGATCTTGCTAGAAGTTGTTGGTTATCTTCAGCAACCCAGACCTACCGACCTCCAAACAACCAATTGGCATGGTGTTCAACAACATACTCTGTCCATTTTGGTTCGAGTCAATCGAGTGAGTTGACCTCCTTTCCTATAGTGTCACAGGCTAATTTCTTACTTTAGAGACTGAACGAAGTCACCATACCCTCCTTGTACAATCCATCTGTGTTCGTAAGCAACTTCGCAAGTCTGCTTTATGGACTTACTCGACATCATTCACAAACGAATACTGAACGTGTCACCGAAAAGAAAGAAGATCTTTTAAACCGAATAACCAATCTTTATTGGATCAAACAAAGGGCCATGACCTGGGATGAGGCGTACGATAGTGTTTCATTTTACTCCAACAAAGAGAAGGATGAGATTAGACGATCGTTAATGAAACAGGATGTTGATGATTGGGAATCGTTGAAATATGGTTTGAAGGAACTCGACGACTTCTTACAAAGTGGTTCTAAAGTGTTCACAAATCTTAGATCTGTGTCTATCAATCCAACTTTGGATGAATCACTCACTTTGATTTTAATCGGTGGTGTCCCTTCAGGTAATCAGTTGGAGGAATATCTATCCCCCTTACGCACTCTTAGAAGGGGAGTTTCGGATACAGTCTCACGTATAGCAAGATGTTCGAAAGTTTCGACCATCTGTACTCGTCCAGAAAACCATGTTCTCTTTCCCCTTAAAATGGACGCTTTGTCCAACGGCAGTGGGAAACCCCTTGAGGTCATTTATCATATCCCAGATCACCATTGGGGATTTCCAACCGCTGCTGGAGTTAACAATATATATCGACTATCTGGATCCTACCATTTTGACAGTCACGAAATGGGCATTATGGCGGAAGGAGTCGAGACTCTAGCGCAACAAATTCAAGAAATCGCTCGCAATCATCAAGGCTCTTCAGAAAGCGAGCATAAAAGTAATGAATCTATCAAAACACAGCTGGTAAAGCAAACCTCATTGACACTTTATGTCGAAAATATGGGCAACGGAGAGTGGAAGTTCCGCACAGCGAGGTCAATGGTGAGACGTTTGCCGTCAGAGTACTATCCAAAGATATCATTCAAGGGGCTAAGAGAATGGACTGGATGTTCAGTGTGTGGGTCAAAAGTAGGTATTATTTTCGGCTTCATAGTATCTGCTTTTGCTGATTTGAAACAGGTACTTTGAGGTTCAGGATCGGGTGGATACTGGAGTGTGAAGTAAGGATCAGAAAAACGTCATGAGGATTGTATCAGTTTAGTTTCTTTTATCAAAATGACAGTTATGCTCTCACTTCCTCCTTACAAAAGAGTAGTGCTGAACACTGATTAGCAAGGGAGCTACTTCCTAGTCTCTGCTTCGTTCTTCAAGCCTCATAACATGGGTAGGACTAAAATTACAGATTATTCCAAGTTTGGGAACGATATCGAACGGGATTGTGGCGTTGAGTTGACCATCCTCAGTTTGCAGGATTGTAAGACGATTGATAGATTGCTGAAATATTCCAGAGAGACAGAAAGTTGCGGGTAGTCTTCGATCAGCTTGAAGTCCTAGA
This sequence comes from Phaeotremella fagi, assembly GCA_001599715.1. Classification (NCBI taxonomy): domain Eukaryota; kingdom Fungi; phylum Basidiomycota; class Tremellomycetes; order Tremellales; family Phaeotremellaceae; genus Phaeotremella; species Phaeotremella fagi. The sequence continues at coordinate 2,140,036 of BCHU01000001.1, read as the reverse complement.
CTTGTATTGAAATACCTTCAGCAGAGCAAAGGGGGGACTTCAAGAGCACCTTCAGTGCTGATTTGATACAGCAGAGAGAACAGATGGCACATTAAAAGGCCACGATTAGGATGGATTCTTTATTTCTCGTTATTATTCCAGATTTAATCCCATCTCGAAGTCCGTATAACAATAACAATCTCAATTTCACTACAGAGACACCAATACAGAACTAAATTTATCAACAATCACGACACGAAAATCAACACGATATTCCTAGCCAAGAGAACAGATAGGTCTTGAAAGTATTCAGCAAAAAAAGTAGCAGAAAATCGTATCTGGATATTGAGAAGTTGTCATGTCGTCAGCATGGCCACCAGCTTTAAAGTATGTTGTAATGCCAATCTGGAAATTCGTAATGGGTCGACTAACAAGATACCGATAGAGCTTGGGTTCAGCAGTGCATGGCAAAAGCTACAGCTTCAAACAAAGATGCAGTGAATGCTGAATTAAAAACCGTAAGTCGTTTGCCCAGGTCAGTGGATAATCTGACTAACCCGTCATCAATCAGATTCTGTTTGATGCTCATAAGAATGGGACCGTGAACACCACGGATTGGGCTAAAGTAGAATTACAGAGGTGAGTTACATTACTGGATCGTTCTTCGTCAGTTTGGTAAGCTGATTTGGTCAGTCTTCGAGCACAAACTTTACGAACAACACATGTACCCCAACCTCCAAAACTGTCAGCACTCCCACCACCACCACCTTCAAACCCTTATTTAGCATATCCACCTTCGCCAACTGCTTCGTCATCGACATCTCCTGCCATGAAGCTAGATACCAACGGATCGGCAAAGAAGAAGAAAAGGAAAAAGTGAGCTTGACCAGCGCAACAACATCAACGTAATTAACGCTTATTTAACCAGGGGTGACCCAGCTCCAGTCACAACCGGTAAATCCTTTCCGTCACCGTATCAATTTTCAACCCCAGAAGAGTCAGAAGCACTGGCTCGACGAGCAGCGCGTTTTCAACAATCTGCGACTAACGGTTCGAATGCAAACAGCGTAGAACCAGGCGGTGTAGCGAAATGGTTTACGGATGATGACGAAGATGGAAATGAGGTGACACCTATGACAGGAGCAGCCGCAAGTCTAGGTTCTAGGTTAAGTGGATTTGGATCTGATGGATTGTTGCCTTCATCGTTGGCTCGAAAGAGAATGAAGGGGAAAGCTGGATTGGGTTATGGGACTGAGGAGGTCATGGAAGTAGATCCTGTTAGTTGATTGGGCCGACAGAAGATACAAAACTGACTGATTCTAGAACGTGTTGGATTGGGATAAACACACCATAAAAGGAACTAATACGAAACTGGAAAAGTCATATCTAAGGTTGACGTCGGTATGTCTCCATGGAAATTCTATTTTTTACCTTCATGATACTTACTTTCCCAATTCAGGAACCGTCCCCCGCTGACATCCGGCCTTTGAATGTACTTAAACAAACATTACAGCTACTGAAAACGAAATGGAGAGACAATAGAAATTACGGTTACGCCCTTGATCAGTTCAAATCGATGAGACAAGATTTGACGGTAGGTTAAGAATGTGTTGTTCCTTACTGTATGCTGAATAACCGACCTAGGTTCAAAGAATTAAAAACGAATTCACGGTTGAAGTTTATGAAATCCATGCAAGGATAGCATTAGAAGCTGTGAGTATTGACATATCGAGAGGCTACTGCTTCTGTGCTGATAGAATCATTGCAGAAAGATCTTGGCGAGTATAATCAGTGTCAGACGATGCTCCGTCAATTGTATGAATTAGGCATCAAGGGACACCCGGAAGAATTTTTATCATATCGTATCATCTATTTACTGCATACTCGGAATCGTAGTGGTAAGTATGAGTTCAAAACATGGAACTCCAGCTGACATACTTTTAGATATGGCTACGCTCCTGGCCCAGCTAACACCTAAAGAAAAACAAGATCCAGGAGTTCACCACGCCCTTCAAGTCCATGCTTCTTTGGCGACATCAAACTATGTCAGATTTTTCCGATTATTCAACACTGCTCCAGGTATGAGTGGGTATATCATGGATCATTTCGTGGAGAGAGAACGTATGGCAGCTTTGGGTATCATGTCAAAAGCGTGAGTGGTTCAACAACTGGTCCATATTTTTACTAAATCTCCTCAGGTATATGACTCTTTCTCTACTGCACCTAACGACAACATTAGCTTTCGAGAATCTATCAGAAGCCGATTCATTCCTCGAAGAACACGATGCAGCCATCTATGTCATCCCTCCCACAGCTGCTACCCCAACTAATCAACCGAACCATTGGAAACCTGTCAGGAAAATCCCTGTTATACCCTTAGATCAACGAATTTGGGATTGCAGAAAAGCAGTCGCAGCTTGTGCAAAAGGTTTGGAGAAGTATCGAGTCGTCGATCTGAAAGGTCAAGTCGAGACTGGACGAGTATAATATCTGGATCCAGGATAATTCTTTGTAAGGTAAGATGTTCAACTGAATTTTTACAGTCTATCATAACGATGGGTCTTCTTTCTATCAACTTTGTTTCATTTTCTTCCGCCTTCTCTTTCACAATATCTGGACGAAGGTGTTCATTTTCCCATCTTCATGTCATTTGCCAGACTTTTCTTCACTTCTCTTTCATAGTCCCACGCATCTTTTCACGGGAGGTTGTTTGTAATGAGACATGTATACGTTTGCATTGATGCTTTGAAAGAGTTTTTTGTCATAGTAGTGTCACGAGAACACGCAGTTCGAGCTTGCATTATATACTTTCTCAGAATCAGGTTGGGAAGAGGATTGTTGAGAATCGAAAGATTGCTGCGTTCGTCGAAGTTGAGATTAATGAGGAAACTGATGATGCTGAAGAGGGTTATACTATTGGCGGCCTTCCTGCTGAAGAGGTCTCGCTTTTAACACTACAGTGTATCTGTATCTTTTTTAGTTTATAGGAACTTCAGTATGTACAAAGCTTGGGGGTTTTGATGCGACTGCTTACCAGTATGCACTGTTAGTTTGTTTGTGGCGGTGATCAACGTCCGGTGAGAGCTCCTTACATGAGAAATTTGACATCAATGGAGTTTCGCAACCATGTATGCTGTTCAGCATTGTTATCAGAATAACAATTCATAACCCGATTATCTCAAACCTCTCTTTCTCTATAGTCTTTTCCCTCAACGCCAACAGAATCCATTCAAATTTCCAACAATGTCATCTCAAGATTCCAATCATAGAACTACAATCTGGGAGACCAGTCCATCTATCATGAGCGTCTACGAATTCTCATATTGTGATCCAAATGGCGCTGTCGCCCTCTCGGGAAATTGGCATAAAGGATATATTCTCAAAAACATCATTCCGGAGGTCAACGCTATTATCAACATCCTCAACGAGGTACTCACCAGAGAAGGAAGCTTGGCGTCGTTGATGACAGACGAACCAAAAACCAACCTTCTTTCGTTATTTCAGACCCATTCTTTACTTCTTGATAGGCAAAATTCTATTCGAGTTGTTATTCGCAGAAAGTTCAGCATCGATAAAGATAGTAGTGTTAGGAGTAAGAATTTTATCAGGTGGTTCGAAAAATCTGGTGGAGAGGGTGGTAAGATTGATGAGTCGATGTTTGCAGTTAAAAAGACAAATCTGGATTGAGGTCTGTGTCCTTGGCTAGTGTAATCTGTGCAATCACTTGTAGTAATGTTTATGTTCCATCGTGTAAGTTTCATCTTTCCATTTGCATTGAGCTTTGCTTGACAGCAGTGACTTTGCTTATTCCCGGGACTTGAATGGAATGGACTGCTGCATACCCAGTACAAGTAGTTAGCAGGGATGGAAAACTCACTTATCTCGGCTTTTTATAAGATGTTTGTCGGGTTGGAGCCATTTTGTAAGGCCGAAAGACTAGTCTTGTATTTGTTGTATTGTAGTATTTGATAACAATGGTATGAGCCCGAGACTTACAGTAGAAGCCCTCGCTGGAGCAACTCCACAAAGGTTTTGGAGATCTTTTCTTCTACTTCGGTAATTCCCTCCATTCATGTAATCTAAAGGCTGGTTCCCACATACTTACATTTAGTAAGAAACCCGATGGGAATCTAAACCCCCCTCCTTTCCATCAAGTCTTCATCCAATCCTATCAACTACAATCAAAGTCAGCTCTTAAACTCATCACCATGTCATCCAGGTCCTGTAGATCTCATGTCTCAAGTCGTCGTATGATTAAGTATCAAAGTACGGGCAAGGAGGGGGCGGAGACCGATCCAACCCAGCCCAGCTTTTGGTATAGACCAGAAAACAGAAGACTCACCAGCGCTTACACATTCGATTACAACACAAACGTAAAAACCTGTCCGAAAAATCCTAAAGTCGAGACTGTGTATAATAGCGTGTTGTATCGGGCGCATTATCGTCCAGACTACTGGGAAGAAAAAGAGAATCGTCATTATAAAGATGTCATCAAAAGATATGAAGAAATCAATCGGTCAAGCTTGGTTTCGTTATTCACTGATTCAAATGGTATGAGAAATATCAAGAGGTTGTTTTCAGAGGATGATTATCTGTTGGAGAAGTTGGAATCTGGTAGAATGCTTATGATCGTTCGCACTTACAAACAGAAAACAGGATGCGCTTGTGGTGTTGGTAAATCACTTCGTGGTGTCTAGAGGTGTGGCTTTGAAGCAAGGGAAATCATGGCATTCTCTGCTTTAATTTAAAATGCCTTGATAAAATTGGATTGATGCTTTGTAGAATATGTAGAGATAACTACAGTAGCCTTGTTTCTTAGATTACAGTATATCTTTCTTAGGGTGAATTGATTTTGTTACTGTTCAATGTCGCTCGAGGTTCTTTAAGAATGATGTATATATCAATAGTTTATCAAGACTCGTTTCATTCTTGCTTAGCATTCAGTCTGTCACCTCCCGCCCTAATCAGAGAGAGCTACGAGATTAGAGCTAGAGAACAGCTCTGTTATCCATGTTGCGCACTGCATATCGCGTTGATCAGACAAAGGTTCAACGAACAAAAGAGTGCATGCATTGAAGAGGATTGGTGTATCACGCCATTCTGGTCATCGCTGAACAATGGATGTAACACCGTATACCGAGAATACCAGACCTTCCTTTTGTGACATGTCGTAAGAGCGTTGGTCACTCTGCTCCTCTGTTCTACAAGATCTGTTGTTATGCCACACTGTCATAGCCACAAAAAAACTCAATGTTTGCTCTATCTAGTCACCCTTTTTAGAGATACTGCACATACAAAACTTAAGAACGTTGTCAAACAGTCCAAAAGGAGTTGGCCCTCTGTGAAGAAGACTCCCACATACAGCTTACCTTACTTATACATACAGAGAAGGCTTTCGGATGTCAGTGACTGAGTTTTACACATGAGTCTTCTGCAGCTTCGTCTATTCCTCATTGCAAGAACTGCCAAACCTCCTACCTGTTCTCTTCAACCACCTCTCTCGCAATGACAACGGAAAAAACCGTTCGAGAGCCAGAAACCGTCTTTTTCTTCGAATGTTCCCAAGAGAATGATAGCATAAGATTACAAACCTGTAGCGGTCATAAAAGGGAGAACGACAGTTTTGCCAGGAAAGAGGATCGTAGAAAAGATAAAGAAGCTTTTAGAGCTTTGACGTATGATATAGCATTCTTGGGACTTACAGATTTGGATTCTGTTGAAAGTGTTATTCGGAAGGCTTGGAGTCGGAATTATAGATTACAGACTAGATTGAAGGATGGCATCATTGGTTTGGATGTTAGGACTCTGTCTCAGAATGATGAGAGTCGATTTGAGAGTGTGGTTTTTAATGGGACGACTCATTGTGGGAAAACTGCTGGAGGGTTGGAATTCTCTTTTACAGTTTCTGATTTAGGGGTTGAGGTCGAATGAAGCCTCCGATCCAGGTGTGAATAATTCGTTTTGGACTGCAGTGAAGGAGGGGTTTGGAGAGGAATTAGTATTGGAAGGAGTGGGTGGTGATCATTGGATGGAGATCATTCCTTAGGGGTGTATGTATCAATAGGACTTGATGTGGAAAATAGGCAGAAACAACAGTTGTCTGCTGTATGAATATTGGTGCTTCTGTGCAATTGCTTCTGCTACGATGACCTCGCAAGAATTATGACATTTTCAACGAAGGACTTCTCATGAGAAGATCAAAATCTCCGATTAATATCTTCTCAAACCTTTTGTCGAATCCTGATCTCCAAAACCCCATAGCCCAACCAACCAAAAAAACGAAATGTACTCAACCAGCAAGACTCAACCTCAAACTCGTTTCACATTTGAATACATCCTAGACGATGACGGAGATATCAAAATCAAATTAAAGACTGAACTTAAAGGTACCGAAAGCACGATTGAGATTAAAAAATCTCGTGAAGAAGACATCACTACGATGGAGGAAATCATCATTCGAGTGGAGAACGTTATGCAAGGTAAGATGCTCAGTGGGAACTTTCAAACACATTCGACAGAGATCGCTCGACAGTTTCGGTGGTTGTTGAATGAGGAGCGGAGGGATAGTGAGAGACTGTGTAAGAGGTTGAGCTCCGGTACGATTGCCTGGGATATTCGTGAGGTGGACGATTTTGAGTTTTAGAGATGCTGGGAATGAGATACTGTACATCGTGAAATGATGGAATCGTTATAACGTTGTTATGTACTGTGTCTATGTAATAAGGTGGCAATGATAAATTTGATCTTGAACAATGACAAAACCCAGAACACTCATAATCCAAGAAGACAATTGAAAATGCTATCTTCCTTGGAACACATCCCAGCACCCTGCCAAACAGACCAAACAGATTGATCCAAATCCGAATCCGAGTCTGGACCTGACGTACGAGCAACAGGTAAGAAACCCAATTTCGAATGTAATCTCTCCGAAGCATGATTTTTCGAATGCCAGGATGAAGTCAATTGACCTGGTTTTGGGTTTATATCTGGAACAAACCATTTTTCCAGTAGGGTTTTGATTGCTATCTAGAGAATTTACTCTTTTTCAATGGTTGTGTAGAGTACAAGTAATGTGGTACTCACCGTCATTAATCCCTTTGAACCATGGTTTGGATCGATGAAACATGCAAACGTCCATTGAGCATCTTCATCACTACAAGATTGATTCTTTTCGATCAACTCTTTCGTTCTTCCATCGTTGGGATTTAGGAATCGATATCCATCCCTTCGAAACGCAACTGCACCAATCAAAGTTGGATTCTCATGAGATAAACTAGAAACTTTTCGAATCACTACTATACCCAATCAATTTCATTCTTGATCTTTGACAGGACTGAGACTGACCTTGGACTTTATATCCAATCGGGTAATTCAGAGTGTTCTCGATTCTTTCAACGGCGTCTGATAGATTGAAAGGATTTTGGGGCGTGACTTGTAAACCGTAAGCTACTGTGGGTGAATTGATGATTTCCCATGATCTTCTGCCATCGTTTTCTACATTCTTTGGGAGATAGGGTGTGAGACAGTATTCTTCGTGGGGGGACGGAAGGATAATATGTGGAACACTACTTGATTCTGACATGATGAAATTCAATTTCGACACTGTATCTCAAGCTAGACGGTCACAGTTGGCTTCCTACGTCATTCTCTTGCATATACAAATTTGCATAGTGAATAATCTACAAACAATTATCCCAGCTAAGTAAAATCATTTAACCCCAAAACAATCCGATATGTATTTCAATTACTGTACTCAATATATCAATCAAACAATTCCGATGATACCCCATAAATTCCAAAAGACCTTATTAAAGCGATAATACCCCTACCACCTCCCGTTCAATCTTCCGCTATTAATTCCAAATGAGCAGTGAAAGGTTTCGTATCGAATCTAGGTGAGAATTCTGCTTTTGGACTAAGATTGATTCCATTAATATCCCCACTGCCATTACTACCTCTACTGCCATCTGAATCGACATCAGCTACTCTTCTTCTTGACCATTTCTGATCAACCCATTGTCGTAAAGTTCGATTCGTTGATAACAAGATTGGATAGAACATTGATGAAGCGTATAAAACCACTGTGACTATTAACGCGTATCTTGGAGTGTCTCGGTGTACTTGATCCACGGCGTAGGCTACACTCGGCCATAAAGCTCCTCCAGATATTGACATCGCTAAAGCAGTTGAAGCGAATTTCGTATGTCTCCCTTGACCCCTTAGACCAATCGCGAATAACGTAGGGAAGATTGCTGACTCGAAAAATACCAATAATATCAATGTCGCTAAGGAGCCAGGTCCAGTGGGGACGACTGTAGTCAGAAGCGAAGTGACGAAAGCGCCAAATATGAAGAAACCAAGTATGGTCCTAGATGGAACTCCAATGTAGCATAAAGCTGCAGCTAGGAATCGACCAACAGCAAAGACAGCATGGGAGATCGCTTGAGTCCAAAACGGGTCTTGTGATGGAACTGAAAAAGTCGAAAGAGTGCTCCAATAATAACTGACAGCCTCTTGAGCACCGACATACGAGATCATAACGAATACCGCCGAATACAACACGAAGTGTCTCGCCTTGATACCATAAGTTTTATCACCCGTTTCCATGTCCGCGTTAAGTAGTCTCTGTAACGACATGGCTTCAAGTTCATCATCCGATGCCTCTGATAACGGGACATAGAAGAACACTACCGCCAACAGAACCACGAAAAGCGCAACGGCTAGGTAGCACCATTGAACAGCGAATAGGTCACCACGACCTGCGACATCCCTGAACAACGCTTTCTCAGCCAATATAGGTGAAAGCACAGATCCAACTGCTTGGATACCCTGAGCGAAATTTAATCGAGCTTCGGAATATTCTCCTGGTCCAGCTAATGCGATAAAAGGATTTGCAGCTGTTTCGAGTGTTGACAGACCCAAAGCGATGATGAAATTGGATAAGAAGAATCCAGGGAATGAGGTTAAAACGGAAGACGGCCAGAAAGCCATGGCACCAACGGCATAAATCGCTAATCCAGATATGAAAGTCGCCTTGAAACCGTACCGAGTGAGCACTTGATAACCGAATGTTGCGGGACCAACGAAATATGCTATCCAATATGCGTTATGTAGAGATATTGATTGTGATTCGTTATAATTAAGTAAAGATTGAATCTCGCCGTTGAGTGTTCCAAGTAATCCATATGCGAATCCCCATAGGAAGAATAGGATAGAGACTAGAGAATTAGTCAGATTAGACCACAACAGCGCGTGAATCTGGCTTACCAAACAATACAGGCCACCAAGCTTCTCCTGCTTCTAGTTGTGTAAGAGGTTTCTTGCCTCTTAAATTTACGAAATCAAAGAACGTTCGGGTTGGTTCCTGCATTGGATCGATCGTACTCTGCGTCCCACGCCGTAAATAAGAAAGGTGGGAGAAACGACGTGACAGAACTGAATTTCTTCGCATGAAGGCTGGTGGAGGGGCGACGGGGGAGACAATAGGTTGAGTACTACTGATACTGGTCGTGTTGATACTAGGGAAACCTAAACCGATAGGTGCAGGATTGGGGTTGGGGTTGTTGGAAGGTTCAGGAGGACCGTTTGAGAACATTGCGAAAATATCGATATTGTTATCGTCATCATCTGAGCTTTCCAACATTGCTTGAATAGGCATGGTTGGTGATTGTGGTAGTTTGTTGGCTGGCATGGCGGTAGTGTGTGGTGATTCTGGTGTAGGTAATCTAGTTTCTCCCGCTTCATGAAGTAAAGCAGGTAAAACCCTCATCACCAACGGTTTCAAAACCAGTGCACAACAGCACATCAATCCCACTGAAACTTCCACGACCGACCACATCAAACTGAAACTGACTTCGTAGACGAAATTGACTGGACCTGAATCCGCAGAAACAGCTTGAGCAAGTGAGCTGGTAGCGTTGATTTCTTCGTTTAAAGCTTGTTGAAGATAATAGATTCTGACTACATCGACGATAGTAGCGAAACCACCAATGACGAATGTTATGACCAAGACCAGTTTTTGTCTGAATTCCATTCGGAGACTTGTGAGGAGGGGTAAAGGTAGAACGAGGATTGCTAGATCCGTGAGAATGTTTATGGGTGCTGAGGAGAGATAGAGCGTAACGAGATCTATACAGGTACCAGTTTGATTAGAATCGAAAGCTGCAGCGACTGGACTGCATTGAAAGATGTTTAGGAAAGTGAGAACTATCCCTGCGACTAGGACAACAGCCAAGGTCCCCATTGAAGCGTAACGAAAGAAAGGATGAGCGGCGGCCATTCGAATATAGAGTAATAAAATCGCTGTTTTCGTTGCCATCAAAGCTGGATTATACATGATGGTGAAAGCGTAGATGGCCCTTTTGAGAGGTACTTCCCATTCAGGTAAGATGTCTGAATCATCTTTACCAAGTCCAACTGTTGTACCATAGAGGACTGATATTGATAAACCGGCACTGAAGAGCTATAGGGGATGTTGGTTATGAAAGACCAAACCAGTTGTCAACAAAGAATGAACCTACCCAAGCGACAATAGTGAACCAATCGTCTGTATCGCTTTTCCGTCTAATCCAAAATTTCGAAAGCATCCTCATAACGGTAAAAGCAGTGGCCAAGACGGTCATGATGATACATACTGTAAAAACAGTAGGACCCCTATCCGGTTGTGACATTTTGTTTCTATTGGACTCTCTCTTTTCCAGATAAATTAACGATAGTTGATTAAACGGGGTGCAGGAGCACCCCAATGATTAGATTTGATCACGAACTTGAGTCTTTTAAGATATAAATAGAAGATGTTGGAGGCATAATCAAAAGGCAAGAAGGTGTAGTGGAGAAGAGAAAAGCAAAAGAGTTGAAACGAAGTTGTACCGAGCTAATGTCGATCGATCCCCGATTCCGACTTTTCCGCTGTTGATGTTGCTGTGTGGAACGGGGTGAGATGAAGATGTTACAAAGGTAGAGTTATAGATGTATATGATATAAACAGGATGCAATTGTAAGAAGAGAATGAATGTCTTGGTAGAAGAAGATCCGAGACAAGAGAAAGAAGAGAAAGAGAGGAAGAGAGGGAGAATGGTGGAGTACTGGTACTGTAGTGCTACGTAAACAAGGTTTAAACTTTCCTTATTCCTTTTATGGCCTGGAGGTCTCCAGATCACGAGCCATTGTGCCCCATAACTTCCTGGCTTGCATATAACGTAACTATCCACAGAATCCATCCATATCCCTATGCATGGAGGTCTGTCTCAAAGAAACCAGAAACCAATAAGTAAACAAGAATTAACTTGAATTAAGTGACTTATTCATCATCATAATCTGGACCAGATCTAGAACCAAACAATCGGATACAAACACAGTAACTTGACCAGAACGATATGTCTCAATCAATTGTTCATCAACGCCTCCATCGTTCCAGATTCTTGGTTTCCATTGGAGGGGTTTTTGCCAAGACCATACAGAAGTCATCTAAAATTATGAAGACATACATACATACATGCATTAACTTAGCATCACTCAAGCAACAACTTTCACTGGTACAGGCGTTCCTTTTGCTGAAGCCATTGCTGCCCAATTCGATAAACATGGAGCAGAGAAAACAGTTCGACTTCCTTGTAAAACTCCCTTGGCGGTCAGAAGTGTTACCATTGCCTAAACTCAATTTTCAGTATGCACATCCTGGCGTAACATTTCTACGTACCCAAAACAGAATGACACATATCGTGAACATGGTTCCAATCACGTTTAGTGCGGTAGATGAAAGTTCTTGACCCAAGATTAACGTCGACAGCGTGAGAGACGCAAGAGGCTGTACGAGTTAGATTGATATACACTATACTGTTTTTGTTGGACTCACGAAAGTCAAACCCCACCACCTAATGATACAACAGAATGTTAGTGACGTTCTCCCTAAATATCAAAATCTACCCACCCCATATTAAACCTCAAAACACCTTCATGCCACCTCTGAGCGAAACTAGCCAAGGCAATCAACAAGAACCAAATCTATCAAAACATCAGCCACATCACCCCGTCGTAATAAAAAATTCAACATACCCCCAATCCCCAAAGAAGCATTGCCCCAACGATACCAGCACCATAAAGTCCTGGACCTACGAAAGCGAAATCTGGATTTTGACCGGTACTAGTTGCGGGTATAATAGTTAAAGCGTCTTTACCTAGTTTGACCAGAGAGAATCCAGCTAAACCAGTTGGTCCTAGTGGTAAGAACGATGAAACGATCATTTCTTGAGCGGGGATATGGTGTAGTAGAAGTCTTTGGAGATATAGAGTTAGGATACCGAGTGCACATGGTAGACCGCCTGGAGTATTCTGTTAGTATTCGAAAATTGGTTCTAAGAATCTACTACATACAACCGAGAACGAGATACGCTTTAAGATGTCAGTTTTCATTGTTGGTCACAACCATAAAAAACTCACATCCTAGCCAGATATGGAAAGCATACGAAGGTGATGATTCTACAAGATGAGCAGCGATCACCGCACCGATGGCAGCGCAAGTGATACTACGATAAATTATGAGCAGCTCCTTGAGTATAGCAGCACTGTAAATGACTTACGCAGGTACCACAGGCAAAAGTAAAACAGCAGTACTTGTTTCTAGTAGAGTTTGATGGACGGTGAATGCGGTATAGGGAACCAAGGTAGCGCAAAAAGCAACAACGACCAAACTAAACCACCAGCTAATCGATCTCGTCAACGATACTCATCATCGACACACTGATAGAATCGACTCACCAATAGCTCATTGCCCAGACCCAGCCTTCTCCCATCCCGTATGCCTGTGTTATAGCCACCGTACCCGATATAAGAGTCAACATTGACATAGGAATTGTACCGAGAAACATTGACTGCAAGACGTCAACATACAGTGTCGAAGTGAAATAATAATGATGGACCTACTTGCACGGGATGACTCAGAGTATGTCTGAAGATTCCAGGATATCTGATATATCGAATAGTGATTGTGAAGCTGAAAATTGCGAAAAGGATTATATCGAGTATCAAGAAGAATAGAGCGAAAGGTCGTAATCGTGGGACGATTGATGTATACGGTAAATTCAATAACAATGTCGTTGGAATTCCACTGCCCATAGTTACACTGAACCAAGATGGTGAGAAATGCAATATCCTTTCATTCTGAAATACAACCTCGTCAACACACTGCTATCATATGTGTGGGAGATGAACTCACGATCCCAGATAATTTATCTTTTGGTTTTTTGACTTCACCCTTCTCTGCATCTCGATCAGTAGATTTGTGACTATGGAAAGATTCTATCCTTGCGTTACGTGTTTGAGGTAGTTCCGACGAATCCCCACTACCACTTGCTGATATTTCAGAGGTTTCGCCTGACATGATACGACGATCGGTTGCGTGTGGTGGTTGATGTTTACAATTGAGGTATTTAATATCAGATGCAAGATTTCCGAATCCGAAAAAGATCGATAGGATGAACGTGAGGATCCTGATATTATAGACAGTCGATATACACAAGAGAATGAAATAAATATATACAAGAAATGGTACCCAGAATATGTAAAAATCAAGTAAAATCAGTAAGTGAAGGCTAGTAGATCTGATTCAGCTTATCCGTCAAAGTGGCACTTCCATCGTCCGAAAGGTGGAGGTGTTGGATACTAGATAGATCATTTCAGCAACTTCTTCAAGCTACCATCCAGCGAATTATGATTCTGCCTATGGTCATCAGACGTCTCATAGCTTAAACTTACTGACCCAACCAAAATCCAAGCAAACCATTCGGAAGATGATGAACAATTCAAGAAAGGATCAGGAGGAGCTCCTCCAACCAATCCAGTTGCTCACGAGCGAAGTCCTTGTTATCTCAAACATTTTCTTCATCAACAGTACATGATTCTGACGCAAGGTTATTATAGAGTTATCATTATACACTATCAAACCAACCAATATTCTCTTCCTCCTTCCCGATTCCTTACTTTCTCATGTAAGCTCTTGCGCAACTTTGTAGGTCATCACTATACTTCTTAACCCTCGCTATATTATCTTCCTCATGCTCCTCTTTTTGCCAGGCTTTTTGCATGGTGAGACATATCATAACGAGGGAAACCATATCCTCAGTAACTGTTTGAGAAACAGGTCTAACAACACAAGCTATCAATCTCTGAAACTCATCTTCCCAATCAAAGTTGACAACTCACAAATCTGGAGTCAAAACAGGTCTGACACTGACAGGCTTACTCCCTTCTGGAAAGGCGAGAATTTTCGCGCTCTCATAAACTAAAGCCTGTTCCCAAAACTTTTCTCCGATTTTTGACAAAACTTGCTCATCGTCTTCAGAGAAGTCTTTGAACAATGTTCGAAGACTCTCCCAAGTGAGAAATGAAAGGTCTGGATTGGTATTCGTCTCTTGTTGAGTGATGCCGAGTGCCACGCCGAATCTAAAATTCAGATCGTTAGTCATGATCTCGAGTGAGTGGTAGCTGCCAGGTACTTACGTTTTCAAATGGTCGTCTTGGATCCGACTCTCACTTCCAAGAATCGATTTGAACTGGGAATAAAAGTCACTGCTAGAGGCTGATTTGTTGAATTCTTCGTCGAAAATGTCCCAAGCGGATTTGTTGAGAATCTCTTCAAGGCTTTTCTCCCTGGATGATGACTTATCTTTGATCATCTGTCTGAGTCTATCCATGGTCTCTACTGGAAATCGTTTGTGGCTGGGCACTATTAGTTCTCTGAAAGTTTATGACCTTGTTTTGGAGTAAGGAGAATTTGTATGAGTACAGGCTGGGGGAAGGAAGAAGGATAAAGAATCTTGATATCAAGTACCCGACAAGCCTTCGACATCAAATGAAGGCTCCAGAAACTACTGGACAGCTCACATCCTTTCAGAGAAGAAACATTTAGATATGTTGTGAATTTACCGAAATACAGTGCCACTGTACTCACGCAAGTGCTTCGAACACAGAATCTCCGAATGACTTCCCCGAAGCAAACTCTTTTCTCATTGTACGAGGAACTATGAAGCGATTCTATTTCTCAGATTCTTTCCCCTCCGCGATTGACATCTCAGCTAACGTCCATAGCATCGTCCATGTTCGTCTTTCTGTACTTCGAAACCTGAGATTTGAGAATCTCAACCTTATCTATCTCCTGTTGTGTATGTTCTTCATTCTCCCATTTAGTGAGTAGAGCATCATGAATTCTGAATAAAGGTCCAAGATCATTTTTCGCTTGTTTGATAACAGTTCTAAATCCATTGTATCAGCGTGAATGATTTAAGAATAGCAACGGTGGAGTACACTGCTCACTCTTCAAGACTTTCCGAGCAGCCTACATGGATGCCTGAATTAGCTCTCTCCACTTGTTTGTCATATAGCTCATCAATTTCATCTTCCCAATACGTCTTTCCGACGAACAAAAGAGTTTGTCTATCTTTCCAGGTGATTTCCGGTATCAAACAATCTAATGTACGTCTTGTGAGTAGCGTAAGTTCCTCGACTGGTTCTTCACTCAGAACTCCTAAAGCGAGTGCGAAACTAAAGTTCAATAAGTTCCATCAACCTCTTTTCTCTGATTGATAATACGGTATCTCACCTAGATAAATCATGTTCCTTGTACTCTAAACTTTGAATGACTGACTTGAATCTGGCGTAAAAAATACTATTGGGAACTATGATCTCGAAACAAGATTCGAGGTGCTCGGAGGGAGCAACAAAAATTATTTCGTCACCCTCCTCGTCTCCCCTTTCCCCTTCCCATTCTTCCTCCACTCCCTCCTGATCCTCCCCCTGCTCTTCTTCTTCCCCTTCTTGAGCAGAATAATCAGTCTCAGTCTCTGAATGGAGGGTTTCAGGTTCAGAATCGATTTCTTTTACCGAAGTAGAACTTGAACTGTCGTTGTCGTCTGAAGCATGCGAAGACATGAGTTTGATGGTTAAAATATCTGGATGAGAGTAAGACAAGAGAAAAAGAATTGGAAAGTAATTCCGACAGCCAAAATGCCCAGGTCTTCGAAAACAAGAATTCGAAGAACGGACTATCATCTCTGAAAAAAGAAGGCAGAAATTATGAAACGACAGAATATGGAGCCATTATCCCGAAGAGATCTCTGGGGTACTTCTTAGTCTAAGCCGAACTCGAACTCGAGGATCAAATGATAAGAATCAAATGATTTCGGTATAGTCTACAGTACCTGCAACTGAACCGTCGCGAAAAGGTTTTCCTTTGTCTTCATTCCTGGTCGTTATATACAACATTGATACTACAGTACAGGATTATTCTCCGTCCTGTATCCTGACTTGTTCTTTCAATCTAGCAACCTCTTGTTCCAACTCCGCAATCCTAGCTTCTGAAGCTTCAAGCAATCTGACAGAAGCTTCGTCCCAAGAACCAACTCCAACCGCCACTACACCAAAGTCAAAAATGGATCATCTACTATAATCGGTGACTCACCACCTCCAACCAATTTTATTAATCTCCATAAACGTAGTAGAATAAGTAGACCTGCTACTTCACGTTCTCTTCCCTGAGTAGTAATGATGATAAGTTGAGATCCCCAAGGGATTATGCAATTGATCTCAACGCACACGTAGGAAAATTTCGAAAATTGCCGTTCCGGTGATAACAACAGCATCGAAAAGATGTAAAAAAGCATCTAAGCGGTAGTGAGACATCAGCGCTGTTTTTCAAAGTATTGTCCGAACAATGCTAAGAAAACAGAAAAAACTAACGAGGAACGGGTTTTCGTTTGAAACTAAGTCCAAACCATCTAGGACCGAATGCCCAAAAATCCAATGGAATTTCTACTAGGAACAGTATGGTTATAGCTAATGAGATGTAGGATAATGTTTCCAACCATTGCGGTTGTTCTGGTTCGGATGGGATTGATTTTGATGGATCTGTATTACATTCTTCGGGTGATAGGAAGGCTGATGAGATCAAGAATTGATGTTAGTGAAGTTGAATTTTATTGTTTTATGCTGAATAGACGGCCTTACTGTAACATAAATCCGTGAGAACAAAAATAGCATCAAGCGCGATCTATGATAAATGTTGTTAGTGTAGGTAACGAATTACTTGCATAAATAGTAATAGTTTCTTGGTGAAGATACCCAACTGAACACGACAAGAAAGATAAACAAACACTCACCAAGCTCAAAACGACCCGATGAGTATTTTGACTCTCTAATTTCTCACCCAACCAAACCTTGTATCCCTCTTTATCGCCTTCATCAGATAAACTCTCAGGATCACTACCACTCCGACCAGCATTGATACTTGCACGTAATTCTTGTCTGATGGTAGATGTCGATGTCTTTGGTGGGGGTACGGTATTTGTGGAAAGGAGAAGATCGTTTTCTGACATTTTAAATGACTAAGTAGTAAGTAGATCTCTGGCTCTGATCGAATTGTAACAGATCTAGGTGATGTAAGATGGGAACCTGTTATCTACAAGTAATTATGAGCAAGTTGTTGAATGACATTTATCCCAAAGGTGATGCCGCTCGAAGCCAAAAATAGAATTGGTTATTCTCATAGTGAAAGCAATAGTGAGAATCTTGGTTATTTACATTTGGGCGAAACTAACTCCAATAAAAATTCTATGAATGTAAACGTCGTGTATATGCGTACATTGTGATGATAATGTAAAGTCTATGATTCTTGTATGATAACTTTCAACAAAAACGATGTTACACTGTCCAGAAAAACAAGTCAAGCCAAAACCACCAAAAAACCCAAAACAGAATAGGTCAAGAGTCAAAGCATTAATCAAGTATAAGTCACCTCGTTCGTTCCCACTCCTCAATTCCAAGTAATCTTGAAATCCTCTACATCCTTCTTTAGATCCTTGATACTAACAGGTTTAGTCTTCCATTCATCGATACCACATTCGATGAAACCTCTACGTTTCTGTTGCTCAGATGACATGGCTGTAACAGCGATGATCCTAGCTCTTCGACTTCTTTGTAAAGTCCTTTCAATCTCTCTCATCTCACTCGCAGCTTCAAATCCATCTTTACGTGGCATGTTGATATCCAGTAGTACGAGATCTGGAGAGAACGAGGTGAATTTCTCAACGGCGTCTATGCCATCTACAGCTTCTGCGTAATGTGTTGCCTGCAGGTGCATTAGTATACACATGATCAAAGTGTAAATGATAGAGCTCACAGTCCTTCTCAACATTGTGGTTAAAATTTTACGATTGACAGCGTTATCCTCAACGACCAAAACTAGAATTTGGTCAGCATCGACACAACGGTAAAAATAAGTTGTGTATACATACCTCTGAGAACAGCAGCATCTTTATCTGAAGTTTCCAACCCAGCCTGAGTAGAAGTTGAAACAATTGGTTGACTTTTGGAAACAATCTCCAAACTTGGTCGACCATCTTCATCCCTCGAATGTAGTCTCTCCAAAGTCAGTTCCACAGAATCGTTCCTCGTCTTAACTTGCTGCGGTGAATTTCCCAGGTCGGTAGGATTCATGGTACTTCCCTGAGAGGCCGCCGGATTACCAGCCAAGGGAAATACGTCGGAAGCTGCACGATGTAAAGCTGGTTTCAAACCTTTCGAAGGTAGCATTTTCAATTTTGATGAAAGTTCAGAATCAGAAGTATCGTCCGAGGTATCCATGAATGGATCCGATTGATTGCCTTCGACGATGAGTCTCTCTGAGATTGTGAGATTCTTAAATTTGGGTGAAGGGTTGATAATATTCGTCGGCGAAACTGTGGTTTCCAAATCGAACTGTGGTTTTTCCATTCCAGGAGAAGGGTTCAGCATCACAGATGATTTTCTTTCATATCCAGCTTTAGACGACGTGGTCGAAGAAGATGGTTGACCAGACTGGGAAGATATAGAGGTTCGATGACTATCGTTTCCTGTTTGTGAATCTATCGAATTGTTTCGTTCTCGTTCATCATTTCGTGAATTGACCGAAGGGGTAGGATCATCGGATTCTCCTACCGTAGCCGACAGATAAACTTCTTGCAAACGTTTAGGTGGAGGTGGAGCAGCCATGATCGTCCTGATCAAACTAGGGGTAAGGGGTCGATACAGAGTAGTGATAGAGAATGTAGACAAATAAGTTTCAGCCCTATCCTCACCCTGTAGATCTTTCGATGCAGTGTTTTGAGATGGTTGAGTGATTTTCCCTCGTTTATCGAGGATAAAGATTTGAACGCCAGGTCGAGCTTTTCTCGCTAACTCCGCGATTGTTTGATTCGATAGAACACCCGCAGGAACAACAATAAGACTAGCGTAATGAGCGTCAACAACAACTCGACACAGGTTGTGTTTAAGCTGTCGAACAAGTGATTTTCCAACTCTACGCAAAGCTGGACTAGTGGATTCTATAAATCCAGCGAGTAGAATACCGTCCTGTCTAATATGAGATTCCTCTTGTGGTCCTTGTTGCATGATAGCCTCTTGCTCAGCGTTGTATAACTCCTCTTGATCAGAATCGTTATCTCGACTAAGTAAATGTAATGGAATCTCGACGTGGACTAGAGTTCCTTGTCCTAGAGTCGAAGCAATGGCAATTTTTCCACCAAGAAGTTCAATCATTCTTTGAGCAAGACCTAAACCAAGACCGGAACCTGGCATGAATGGATCAGCCTTGGCAAAAGGCTCTAGTACCTCCTTGCTGAGGAAGTCGGCGGACACTAGAGCAATGTCAGTTGCAATAATAAGAGTCACTTAAGTAAACTTACTTCCGCAACCACTGTCTTTGATATCGATAGACACGATAGACGTTTTCATCGAATTATCATAACCAGATGGTAAAACCGCTTGACGAGAGACGTCCTGTGCAGTGATATGAACGTAACCTTTATCCGTGAATTTCACAGCGTTATGAATAATTTTTGACAGAGCCCTAAATAAAAACCAAAACATCTCATCAGCAACAACTCTGACTAATCATCCATCAAAACTCACCGTGAGATCGGACCTGAGTCGTCTGTCATGTTCCATTCACCCCTGTTACGTGGTATAACCTCCAAAATGAATTCGACATCATCGAGACTGTTCCCTCCAGAAACTCTTCTAGCTTTAGTTTCAGTCGTCACACAATCTTTCAAGACATTCTCCATAATCTGGGCGAAATCGATACTCTTGACGTCAGCACTTGGATCTTTGGCCTTGTTCTCAGCAAGAACTTTGTCCTCTTCCATTTTAGCAGCGACACGTCCAATATCCAAAGTATCGATAATGTTCTCCAAGATAGATCCTAATGACGATCCATTGGATTCGATAATTTCCAAATGAGATATCGCCTCTTTGCGAGTTTCCGTATCTAACTCGGACCGAAGCGAAGAGTGGACATCAGAGACTGATGACGATCGAGACTCCGTTGGGCGATCGGCAGATGCTTGAGAAGATAGACGTCTGACAGAAGCAGGCGGGGATGATTCTGGAGTGATCAATGCTGCACCAAGCGTTTGACGTAGCATAGAAGCAGCGGCGTTGATCTGATGAAGAGGAGTTCGTAATTCGTGAGAGGCAGCGGCAGCGAACGAAAGTTGAGCCCTCTCCACGGTGTGTAACCTTTCTTTCATGACTACGTTTGTCAGTTGGTGGTTGTTTACGGCTACTCACCAGCAGCTAAAACACTTCCCGCGACAGTCTCGACGAATTGCATAGCTCCTGCAGGATACGTGAACAACGGATCCGTCCAACAAGCAACGACAGCAAAAGCCACCTGGTCAATCATCAGCCACTAGTTCGAAACATTACTGAATATATTCACCTGTCCATCAAATCCAAACACTGGAATGGCCAAACTCGTCTCAGTACCGGGTGGCATGAGATGGGTGATAGATTGAGCTATCCCTTCACCATCATCTCGCATGTACCAAACACGACGAGTCTGAAATCGAAAAACGTAAGTAAAAAAAATGCGTATCTCAAAGATTATACACATACCTTGACGTTACTAGCTATAAATTCAGAGATGATCTTACGAGCCGCCGGAGAACTAGTAAAATTGAAAACGAAATCATCGTGATCACACGAGTAACCCAACACTGCGAGCTGCTTGGAATTATCAGTACAAGTCCTTGTCTACTCATCTATACAGAAATAAATGTGCAGAGTTGCCACAAAAAGAAACAAATCGCTCACATCGTCCTGATTTGGATTTTCCGCAACGTTCTTGGAGTATCTTGCTTTTTTGGGATCAGATCTTCGTCGCTGAGGCACAAACAGAACTTGAGGTGTACGTGATGGAACGGTTGGATCGCGAACTGCATATGTCGAACGTGCGATTTTTGGATTATCCGATTTTCCAAAGGCTTCCTGATCGTCACCCTCGGTCTGTTGTTGCTGGTTATTGAGATCCCCTTCTTTGACAGTGCCACCACCACTTGAGCCATATTTCGCTTGTCCCGGTTCCGCAGGTAGACCCGTTCGATACATCTCAGTTTGTTGATTACTACTCGCAAAAGTTCTTTGGCCAGAGACAGGTTGACCCGAAGAAGATAGTCGAACCGTCGTGGAAGAGCGCGAACTAGTACCACCACGTTGAGTCGTACTGTTGGCAGTAGACGATGATTGATACGCGGGATAGAATAGATGAAATTGAGACAAATCCACGATAGCGACTGCGTAAGCGTTGAGAGCTAATCGAATCTCTCTACAAGCTTCGTCGTAAATATCAACATCTGCTTCATCAACTGAAGAATCAGCTTTTTCACGTCGTTTCCCTGATCCGTTTGGAGACCCCGACGAGGAGGACGAATTACTCAAACCCTTGAGTTTGCCTTGCATTGGTCTACCGGGAGGACGAACTCGAAGAGAACGTCTGAGGAAATCAACGGAAACTGTACGATCAAAGTCAGTATTTCGGGAGTGGTAAAAGAAAGAAAGAAATTATATTTACTTTGATGGAGCTTCGCACTTTCCTGAGTAGCTGATTGGGTGTATAACAATTCAAGCTGATTTGTTAGCTATGAAATCGATCCAGACCTACCTCGCTAACAACACATTCCGCCAGATCCTTCAAAACAGATTTACCATGGTTTCCAAATTCTCTTGGTTTATCATCCAAAACACACAAGGTCCCGATGATAGTTGTTTTAGAGCCAGAACCCACCCTCAACGGTGCCCCCGCATAAAATCGACAACTTGCTAAAGCACCATTGATCATTGGGTTACCTTCGAATCTCCAATCTTCGGCAAGATTTGGTACCACCATACATTCACCATTCGAACCTGGACTCATAATCGTGTGAGCACATAAACTGAGATCTAATTCGTGTTTCCTAACCCCTAACCCAATCTCTGAAGGGAAGACCACATTGTGTTGATTGACGATGGTGACAGCTGACATGGAACATTTGAAAATTGACGCTGCTAGTCTAGTGAAACGATCAAGAGTTTCTCGATGTATCGTCTCTGGATCATCTAATCCCAATCGTCTGATCGCCCTTAATCTTCTTCTCATAAGATCAGGTGGCTGCTGAGGTGAAGGTAGATACCCGTGTTTATTATAATGATCTCTTAAGCGTTGTCTTTCAGCAACGAAATCAAAGGGAGTTTCCGCAGATGCAACTGAACCGGACGTGTTGGTTTCAGTATCGTTAAAGGCGACATCGAGTGAACCATTATCTTCTGTCCTGGTAGCAATACTTATGAAACCACCACCTGTACTTCCTTTACGTGAATCATCGCCAGTGGTATTCTGAAAAGATACCGATCGATGCGCAGATTCCCGTGATCCACGAGAACCACCACTTCTTCCACTAGAATATGGTCTTCTGTTTCTGGCTCTTGCTTGAGCTCTAGCGATTTCCTCTGCATCGTCTGACCCGCTCGACTCGCGTTGTTCATGAATCGGAGCGATCCCATGTTCGTCTTGAAGTCCGATTCTTGGTTTCTTCTCAACACTACCTTTACTCTCTTTACTACTTTTGCTATTCTTGGTTCTTCGATTCTTTGTGTGTTTATCCAGTTCCGCTACTTCAGCTAGCGCTTGATAACCATCGTTATCTGAACCGTGTGAAGCCCTTCTTTGAGTCTTTCCTGCCTTCAGAGCTCGGGAATTGGTAGCCAAGGCATTGGCTGTAAGGGGTTCCGCCTTGACGGTTTCCAAAGAACCTCCATGAAGTGGAATACCAGGTCTATCTGATTCATTTATGTTGGATGGTGAGGTTGGATGCTCGGCGACGTAAAGATCTGGAATATCTGGGTCTTGATTTGAAGGACCCGCTTCTGAAGTATTGATTTTATATTCATCAGGCGTTTTGGAAGATCCGGGTGGAGTGAAGGCAATTTGTCTGGTATCCTCAGATGAATTGGGTGTTGGAGTTAGAGTTGGAGTCGATATCGATAATCCTTGCATCTGATCCTCAACAGCAGGTGGTGAATCGTCTATTGAAGGCTCATATATCGTTCCATCCCCTTGTCGAGCAACATTCGAAGGAATAGATAAAGGAGAACCTGGAGTTGGATCACGAGATGTTCCAGACGCACGATCGTTGATGAGAGGGGAAGACAGATTACTGCGGGAATCATCATGCTGTTTTGTAGGTGAAACCTTTACATGCGCTAAGGAGCTTTTAGGTGGGAATTGAAATTGGAAAAATTCTCCGACAGAATACCTAAAACCTACATTAGTAGGTTTTCCATCATGGACCACATATCAAAATGGAAACAACTCACCTGTTGATAAAATCATTCCAATCGTCATCGTTGGTTGGTATCGTCTTTGCCAATGATGAAGGACTCTTTCGTTTTGTGGAATCTGTGCGTCCTGAAGGATGTGTTGGAGGCGATGACGGGCCAGATTGACCTTTGTCCGTGACGTTAGACATGGCCCGGGAAGAAGAAGAACGAGAACGAGATAGTTGTCTAGGCTTATCGATTGTCTCTCATGTGAAATTCAGATGGTAGGTGAAGATGTTTGAAATTGAAATTGGAGTGGAGCGTGCTGTTGTATTGTTTTGCAGGTAATCCTCTCTCGACTGAAGTTGGGTGCGCTGTGGGTTGCAAATGACAAGGGGTATAAGTATACTGGGAGGTCTACAAGTTAGTGAAAGAGTAAGAAGTAATGTATGTAAGAATAGATATAAAGGATTAAAATAAACAATGGATATGTATGGATGAAGAAGAAGGAGCGAATTCTCTACCTACTTACTCTACTGAAGCTGATCAGTCCAGCGTCGTAAAGAAGACTCCCACTTAACCTGCAAGGGTATCGTCAGAGCGACAGAGCAGAGGTGAAAAGCAAGGTTAACTAAGTACTACAAGGTAGAGTAACTAAGACAATTCCCAAGAAAGATCTCGTAATAACTTATCGACACCTGAACTCTGAACCTAGAACTTTGAACCTAGAACCTAGACTTTGGCTGAGATTCACCGATGGTAAAGTGCAAGATCGTCAAGAAGTCGAAGTCAAGCTTTCACATGAGTTAATGGGTTAATGAGCTAAGTAATGCTGGCGTCATCAGATCGACGGTGAATGATAACTCTAGATCTTTACGAATGTATGTAACAGCAAGTCAACTACTTACTAAATACAAAATACGATCGAGACGCAGTAAATTTCAACTTACCTTATACCTACCTCTCGTAATCACTTCACTATACTGGCCAAAAATAAAAGAAAGGGAAGAAAGAAATACGAAATAGAATCTAGGATTACCAAATTTCCTGAAATAGTGTTACGACTGGCAAGAAATAGCCATGCATGCACAATGAAAACGAAAACACCAGAAATCAAATGGTAATAACAACGTCAACTACTTCAAGCTCTTGAACCTTTCTTTTTATTCGTTAAAGATATCCTTTGATTGTTCTTATTACGATTGTTTCTGGCTGCTTGACCAATAGGGACGTAACTATATGGATCGGGTCCACCAGCTGATTTCTTAACATCACCAGCGGCTCTCTAAAAGAAAAGTAGGTTTAACGTTAATTGAGTCAATCCACTTCAGCAAACGAAAACTCACCTTCGATCTAAACTCTTCACCCAATCTTATAACTTCCTTCTTAGCCTTTTTCTTCAATTTCTCCCGAATCCTATCCTTATCACCAACAAGTTCATCAAGTTCCATCGCTTCAGCCTCTCTCTCAGCTTCCCTAGCTCTTTTGGTGTTCTTGTTGAATTTAAGATTACCTTTAGCGTCTCTCGTCGCACCGTCAGTCGAAGTCAATGAAGTCATGAAAGCTGATCCGGATGCGTTGGAAGCGTTGCGATGTTCGTTGTCGTTATCACCTTCATCATCTGATTCTTCGATTATCATCCTTCCAGTAGATTTATCAGTTTTGAAATGGGCAGCTTCTTGACCTGGTTTTCTTTTTCTTGAGATAGCCGATGGGTCAGAGGCTGTGACAATTCGTTAATCACAAGTCTTATCAAGTTGAAATCATGACCTACATGTGACACCACCAGCGATAGATCTCGACAAAAGATCCATAGGTTCATCACCTTCATTTCTAATATAAGAAGCTCCGTTGGCGGCTGCAGCAGCTTTCTTCTCTCTCTTACTAAGAAGTTTGATAGGTCTAGCATTCTTAGCAGAAGGTTTGTTATCATCATCATCATCGGAACCAAGCTCTGAATCGGAGTTGTAGAGAATATCGTCGAAAGCATTACCACTTGATGATTTTGGTTTCTAAAAAGAGAAATCAGTTCAGTGATCAATATTATCAAAGCAAACCAAGTCGACCCACAGGATCTTCAACCTCGTCATCATCATCAGCAGCATCCTTCTTTCTTTTAGCCCTATCTTTCCTTTTCTTGATATTCTCCAACACCTTCTTCTGACCACCCTCACCACCAAATCTATAAACCTCGTCATACCCGAATTTCCTAATCATCCTCTCAAATATATGGATGGTTTTAGATTTGAAATGATTTTTATGGTCGTGAACCCAGCCCAGTAAAGCTGGTACGAGTGTCGAGAGATGTGGTGAAACTGCTGAAGCGTCCAGTGCTACCACTGCGACTTTAACGAAACCTAAGGCTGATTTCACGATTTCTCTGTTCTTGGAACCGACAAACACGACTATTGTGGCTACTAGCTCTGAAATCATGTCTTCGGATATATCATCTGAGGCGAGGAATGTTTAGCACATCTATCAAAACCTCACGAATGAGAACCCACCTTTAAATTCGAACATGAGTCGAGACATCGCGTTGATACTGGCACTGATCATATGTGGTGTACTACCAGTCAAACCAGCAGCAACCATGGTGATATATTCTTGAACGGAAGCTTCAACGGATTCTATAACCCAACATCAGTTGTCGGATACGGGGAAAATCAAGAAAGAACAACATACGCTCTTCGACCTCCATCTCCTCTTCATCCTCATCAGCAACAACGGTTTGTTTGACTGAACCACCCTCAGCCATTTTCCTGGCCATAACCACAAGAAGATCGAAACCCGCATCACGAGCTTTCTCATTGACCTCCTTCGTACCCAAAACAGCTTCCGACAAAAGTTCAGGGATAAGATGTAATCGATCTTTTGGTAACGCTGAAACCAAAGCCGACAACAAGAGTAAACGATCCTAAAACACAATAATCAGCGAATGATCAACAAGCCAAAAGTCAAAACATCATACACGTTGAGCACCAGGTCCAACACTCCCCCCAACATCGTTCAATTTCTGAACGAATTCTTCCAATTTCTCACCGGAACCTGCAGATCCTAATCGACCAGCTTCCAAAAGTCTTTTCAAAGTTCTATAAGATTTTTTCTGAATCGTGGCGTCTTTATGTTCAAGCATTAAAGGAGTGGCGGTAGCGTTGAACAGTGCTGATGATTGTTGAGCTGGTAAATGCGGCACAAAGATTATTAGCAAGTCAAGCATCGTGTGTGCGATGGGAGAGGCTCCTGGAGTAGGAGCTGTTGTTGCGTGGATGTTTTTAGAGAGATGCGAGGTAACTGTGTTGTATGTATCGATGATATCCTGATTATACATTAGTAATTATTCAGCAAATCTGATTTGAACTCACTTTCTCTGTCATGATTCCTACCCAAACACCAATAACATCTCCAACCATACCACGTTGTTCTCTAGGCATTTTACTGAAGACATTCAATAAAACAGAGACCATATCCTTAGCTAAAGTCTTCAATACAGACATATTCTCAACAGCTGAAGTTTGATCCAAGCCAAACTGTTTCTTCAACTCAGAAGATGGAGTCGTTGAGACCAAAAGTCTTTGTGTCGAGGTCACGAATAGCGAGAGAGATCTCAATAAAGAAGGAAGAAGAAGGGTTTGAGTGTATAAAAGATTGGTGATCAAACTCAAGAAAGTTGTTGTCAAACCCTAAGACTAATGTTAGCTATTTCAATACGAAACACCTGGAAAACTAGCTTACCTCCTTCATATCCCTAGGCATTTCTGCGAAACCAGGTAAACAATCCCAAATCTGACCAACGATTACTTCCCAAATCTTCGCTTCAGCAGCTTTATCATTATCTTCAGCGGTAACTTTTCTCTGGAAGATCCGTTCTGACAAAGGTCTGAAATAAGTCTGGAAAAACGCCAATGAATCGTTGGTCGTTCTTGTACGGATTAAAGGGAGGAGATGAGCACGACCAGGTTGAGGTGTGTTTCCGAAGCTAATCAAATTGTTTAAGCAAAAATTCAAAGACAGCTTGTGATCACTCACGCATCAGGTTCAATGTTCAATGGTAAAGCTTTCAACACCCCTTCAACACCTATGACCTCAATAGCCATTCCGACGACTTCATCGACTTTATTTTTCTCCTCAAATCCAGGCTGCGTTCTCAAATCTCCAATATCCCTAATCAGATCCAACAAAAGTTCCTCAGCAGCAGTTTTCCCTCGTCCAGATGGATCCACCTCTGCATTTTCAGTCTCAGTAACCCGTAATCTTAATCTAGAAATCGCGGCCGTAAGTATTGGCAGGAGATATGGCATTTTCAATGCGTGTTTGTTCAAAGCTTCTGAAAGTGACAAGATTAATTTGGTGAGGAACGGTGTCTTCTGCTTCTTCCTCGCTCCAGGGAGTAGTGAACCTTGTCTTGAATATGTTACTGATGATAAAATCATTTCATCAGTTATGCAATAACGCAAGATACCCTGTGATCCGATAGCATCTGATGCGGCGGATAAAGCAGATGGTGATGCAGATGGAGCGAGTAGGATGTTGTTGAAAGCCAATGTGAAGATTCTTGGTAAATAAGTCGGGAGAGTGTATGGGTCTTGAAGTGACAATTTGATCAGAGCCGACGTTAACGCTGAAAGATAGGTTGATAAATCGGCAGAAGAAGAACTGATTTCTGGTGGAGATGACAAGAGGGAATCGAGGATTGTTGGAAGATTCGTTAACACTGATGGTTTGACGGTTGAGGCTTCTGCAGGTGGTGGAGAAAGTAGAAGGGAGAGGAGTGAATAGATCTGAGAAGTGAGATGTGGAACGGGAGGAAGTGAGAGCAAGACTGAACAGAGTGATGAAAGTTGCTAGAAAAGAGTTGTCAGCAAAAGCGTCTATCAGGTCATCGATGACTCTCACCTCTTCACCCCAGACCGCAACCCAACCTCTTAAACCTTGGACCACCCAAATAGCTCTCTTCCCCTCAGCATCTTCACCATCAGCAAATCTCGCTTTCTTCCCTTTACTCGAAGTACCACCATTTTTAACTTCTTCTTCCAAAACACCCGTAACCCAATCCCTAGCTTTAGACAAATATGGATGAGCACCAGGAACGACTCTAGGTGGGACAGGTGTACACAAAACTTTCCTGACACCTTCTTGAGCTAGATGTCTGACTTTAGGTCGAGGATCCAGATTAAGCTCTAACAAGTAACTCCAAGATTTTTTGAGTAGAGGTGAAGAATTCAATAGAGCTGGTGGTGAGATCAATAAAACTGAAGTTGTTATTTGTAAAATTGATCGAAGAGCTGGTGGATGCGATAAAGCTGTATCGTATAGCGGTAACAGACATTCCAACAATGATGATAATTTTGATAAAACCACTTGATTAGATGTTTCAGGAATGACGATAGCTAACAAATAAACTGTTGCAGGTATTAAAGCTCCTGCACCCATGTTTTCAGTTTCGGCCATATCTTCATCATCATCTTGACCATTTATTTCATCCGCACAAGCTTTCTCAAGACATTGAACAAGAGAAACGAAATATGCTGTTGGTGAATAAGGGAGAGCAGCTGTTTTCAAAGTTGAACCTATGGTTGATTCGATCGCTTGAAGTAGTTGAGCAGGTTTTGATTGATGAGGTTGAGTACTGGCTGTAAGTCTTCGAATGTTGGCTAAAGCTGTTGCGAAACTTGGTACAGGTGGTACTATGGTGTTAGATGTTGAAGCCATGATGGCTGTTGACTCTTTTTGATGATGATTCCGGATGATTTATGGTGAATGATATCTGAAAGCAAAATTTTAAAAGCTGTTGAAACCACTGGAAGTCAATTATATATATATATTATTATTTCAGAAATATTATCTCAAACCACGTGACTCAGCTTTTGTCGGTGGCAAACATATTTGTGGCTTCTTTTGATGGTCTATAAGAATGGGAGAATAGGTTGAAAGGATCAAAGAGATCAAACTGGAAACGTATGTCATGTAGTGCGAAAAGGTGAGATATGAACGTCTACATCATATATTGGATAGCTGAAAACCCGACACCGAGATTGACAGTGCAAGATGACCAATCCCGAACAACCACCAGACGGTGTAATCCTAGCAACGATATTATGTCTGTTAGATGAGAACCCAACGTTCAACCCAACCTTCAACGCTCCAGTAAGTGAAATCTTTCATCCAATCATCCCAGTCATCAAGAAACTAATCAAAACAAAAAATTCAGGCGATTTTGATGAAAAACCTAGAAAATCGCTTGAAACTATCATCAAACACTTTGAACCCAATGAGAATCATCGAAATCATTCAACCGATTTCAGAAACTTTATTCGAATTCCCTAGATACCCTCTATTCGAGTATCAGGAGATAGAGAATAAAATGGAAATGTTTCTGGTGTTTAATATTTGTCCTATTGAGAATGATTCTTTTCAGGTGGTTGATGATTATGGGGTTACCGAGGGATATCGGAATGTTCAGGTTAAGGCTTCACCTTTACCTTTGCTTTTAGATGTTGATCAGAAGTTTGGTGATTCGGAAGTTCATATCTCATCGGAATCAACTTCATACAATCAAGAGGATAATCTACCGTCTAGACCCCAAGCAACTACATTGAAGAAATCGAAATCAGTCCATTTCTCAGACGAAGAGGTAACAGGTACAAAAAATGACATTGAACGAGATTGGGTAGAAATTTCCTCTCCTAAAACAGAAGAGCATGAGCATCAGCAACCATACCCAAATAGTCCAAAAGAACAGGTATCAAAAGATTTTTTCCAGGTACCAACCACAGAGTGCCAATTAGGAGAAAAGGTGGAATTACTTTTAACTTTCGAAGATGATGAAGAGAAGCGGGCTAAAAAAGATCCATTAATCGAGAACGAGAAGGTGTTGGGAGATGGCGTTTCACCTGGAGATATACAGATGAAAGAGGGAAGTCAGGCAGATGAAGCTGAAGCTGAAGGTGGCGTTGAAGTTGTTCTCGAAACGACCAAAGAATTCCATGGTGAACAGCCCGAAACACCAATCGAAAATCAGTATTCACTGGTTGACCAATATCATCCCCTCCATCCCGAATCTGAATACACAAACGACGTCAATGAATCGACAGACAAAACATCAATCAAAGAAATCATCTTGAGCACCCCAACACGAATTCCGATACCAAGACGACACAAGAAACACACACGCAAAACCAAAATCAAGCATCGAGATACAAGCCCCCAACCCCAAATCCATGTTGATACTTCAAGAAATCTGGAACTCTCCTGGGTAGAGATGACATTCCAAGATCTCCCTTTCGGACCTGATGTACCCGCAGTAAGTCAACCCTTTCTACCCTGTACCCGTAATGTACAGTTTATACTAATTCAATGATCTGAAGTTATTGATGATAGAATGGTTAAGAAACCACTGGAAACTTCTCTTCCTTGAAGTCAGTTCAGTTATTTGTTTAGCATATTTAATTCAAACCGTTGGGATTTGATAAGGAAAATGCATCTTCATCTACTGTTTGGTGAGGCTGCGATCAGACAATCTGTGGTTTTTTTTTTTCGGTTATAACATGACAACACCGATTTCTGCTGATTGCTTATCTGCCGTTCCTCTTTGACCACCGTCGATAGGTGCACAAGCCCAATTGTAGAGATAGACTGCAAGTTGGTTAGTCTAGTTTGAAATTAGATGAGACGACTTACAGTTCTGTTTTGACAATTTCATGATTCAGTCAATGAAGAGCAAAAAGAAAAGGAAAATAACACGATCAGCATTTATTTGATAGGATTTAATGCAAGGCATGAAAATTATACGCACCAAGAAACCGTCACCTGGTCCAAACTAATTACGGCGTCAGACACAACAACAAGCAGTGATCAGGGAAAACGTACCTTCTGTTCGGTCAAGAAAGTATTGTTATCAAGTAAAGTAAGCGCATTCAGAACATCGAATCCAGCCTATTCAAATCATCAACAACTTCGAACACAATACCAACAACACTGACACTCACGTTTTGAGCAATAACCATGATATCCTGAACCAACGCGTTCAATCTGTCACTTAATTTACTTTTAGTCTTAGCTTCATGAGTGGCTGCGTCGTCTGAACTGCTGCATGGTGAGAAGATGACATCTGAAGCGTAGTAGAATAGGTAAGCTGCGTTTAGCATGTTGTATTTCTTGTGTTTCATGATGGTCGATGGGAGGGAGTAGAACGACATTAAGTCCGTTACGAGATGGGTAGTGGGATCCTGTAACAATTTGATCAGCTTGTTCCTGTTGAGAAAGAGTAAAGAAAACGTACCTCAACGACATAAGCCCAGGTAACCTGTTCAACTCTTTTACCATCAACTTCTCGACCTTGACCACTGAGGAACCAATGTTCAACTTCTTCGTCTTTACCAAACGTCTGAGCTACATCGAATCTGGCCAAATATCTTCGCAGAAGACTGGCAACTTGAGGGACATCACTTGCTACCATTTCTCTGAATCCTGATATTTTGGGGTGAGAAGGGACGGCGTATTGCTTAATCAATCTAGCGATGGTCTGACCTCTGGCTAGAGGGGAGAAACCGATGTCGACTAGTTTAGGTGGATTGAGGTTTCGATGGTAGTATCTTTGGGATGTGAGTTCAATCACAGTGACCTTAAATCAACTCACCGACATGTACCGATTGGAGTTGGTAAAACGACACCGCCGGTGTAAATAGCTTGCCAGACGTTCGCCCTGTTACAACGTCTGGTAACTTCCTTGATGAGAACTGGGGTAAGACGTTTCGACCTCAATTTCTTGTGAACACAGAGGAAATTGATCTCGGCTGCTTCAAACTCCCTATTGTGGATGTTAGTCATAATAATCGAGGGTTTCTTCAAAAATTAACTGACTTAGTTCGTACTCGTAAATCAACCTTGATACCACTGATGAAAGCGACCAATTTGCCTGTTTTGACAACCCGGACACCAACGTGCCATTCAGGTAGATATCCTGGAGCAGTCAATGCCCTATAGAACCATCAGTTAAAACTAAGACAAAAATGTATTTCAAATAACCTACCATAGAAGGAAATCTTTCGAATAATTGAAACGGAACATCGCATCATCATCTTCAACATAATTTTCCGATAAAAGGATATAAAGTTCTTTCATCTATTGTAATACATCAGTTTTGAATTCTCAAACCTTAAGCCGAAAACACCTCAACTAACCTGCTCTTCATCCCTGACGTTAACCAAACTCCATTCAAATCCAGAAGGTAAAGCCCCAGGTTCAGCACGAACTTCATCCGGTGATTTGATAGTATCGATGGGACCTTCTTCAACTATATGAGCTGAAGACGAAGAAGACGATTGGATTTGAGGAACAGGTTGAGTTTTCCAGAACTATGAAAAATGAATTTAGAGGCTAATGACACTCCATCAGATTTGATACTTACCTTGTGCTCCCCTAAATCTTTTGTACCAATTTTGTTACCTAGCGCAGCTTGACCATCTAGAATTTTCATGAGATCAATAGCCTTTAATGCTTTTCTGATTTCATCTGAAGTGATTGATGAGCACGCGATCATTGATGAAGAAGAATAACGAAAGCTCACCATCAGTTGCTGGGGGGGCATTGGCGTCCATTCCACTGCGAACGACATCGACAAGCTCTTGAGGGGCTTTACCAGTAGCAATTCCCCTGTGAATCCAAATACCATCAGCTGACCATGTAGAAATTCATCAAAAGTCCAAACCCACTTTAATCTAGAAACCGCTTTGGCCGCTTTACTCTTCTTCTTCTTCTTTTTCTTTTTCTTGCTACCCTCACCACCTGCTCCAGCCTCATTTTCACCGCCAGCTACATCCCCATCTTCGTTATCTTCATCACCGTCTTCTTCGTCATCTTGCTCTTCATCGTTGTCATCATTCTCAGCTGAAACCTCTTGACCGAGTTTAACGAATTTAGCTAAAACTTCTTGAGTTGCAGCGTCGTGGACTGAATTGGACGTGTTGGATTTTGAATTAGATCCAGATGCAGTTGCATTACCTGTTGGTAATGTGTCTTGAGGTGGGACTGGCATTCTGTCTCTGATTGTGAGTCGTGATAAGGGTGAACCAACCTTTGACTTTGGCAGACAATTGAATTTCATATCGGTTTTTTGAAACGTCACTGAGGATTTAGGTGGGGGGAATGTATAAATAAGGTCAACTTCAAGCATTTAACCTCCTTAGCATCTAGTTGGGATTAATCAATCAATTTCATCTCTCATCTTCATTTATCCTTCATCCTTCCTCATCCACAATGTCATCAGATCCCCCATCAGAGTCATCAGCTCTGATAGATCCTCCGACAGTGACTCCAACCACTCCTCTCCCAGCGGATATTCGCAAACAAGTTGAACAAGAGCAAGCTCTAGTTGATGCTCAACGTAAAGTGACTGATTTAGAAGGAGAAGTCGAGAAGGCAAACAAGGAGAAACAAATTGCTGAAAAGGCTAGAGATGATGCCAGTATGTCTATCATCGCTTTGGGGAGAATTCGAGTCTGATAATCTCGTTTATGTTAGATTCAATCGTCAACCAGTTAAGGACACAATTGTCGAGTCTACAATCATCACATCATGAAACCAATTCCTCGTTGTCTGTTCTACAAACTAGATGGGATGTGAGCTGATACTTGCCTTTCGATTCTGTTTCAATATACTGACAATCTCAACAGACATCAGAAAGGGAAAAGCTCGAGTTACTAGAGGAGACAACAAAGTTGCAAGAGAGAACGAAAAGAGCGAATGGTATGTTTTGAATCCTGTTTCGAGTACAAGCAACTGACCACATATCCGTAGATGAACTTTACAACCTCAGAGCTCAAAAGACAGAAGCTTCTCAAAAAATAGCACATCTTGATGTTGAGGTATCAGAGCTTAAAATGAATACCGCTACTGCTAAGGTACACCACTTTCTTTGAATTAAAAGAATCTCATATGCTAACCCTTCTCCCAGTTCAATGAAGAACGTAGTGTTAGCGCGCTCCAGGGTGCTCGAACGGAAATCTTGAGTCTCGGTAAATCGGTCGCAGATCTAGAAGAAAGATTTGGTAAATACCGAGTAGACAAGGTGAGTTTGGGCTAATTCCTGCATGAAGCTAGATTACTGAAAGATTAACTATAGCAATCCGAAGTCCAGCAACTTCAGATCGAACACGACAATATCTTCTCACGTTTAACAAGTTCAGAACATTCCTATCGATCACTTCAACAAGCGTTCGATGCTCAATCACGACGATTAGCCGATGCCCATTCAGACATAGCCACGCTAACTGCCAGTGCAGCATCCCAAAAAGCATCATTCAGAATTGAATTGAACCGTCTCAACGAGGAAATCCGATTATTAGAAAGACGTGGAGATGATGCTCGTTCAGCGGTGTCAGATCGTGAAGCTGAATTAGAACGTGTTGTTGAATCTCAAAATGATAAGGAGAGATTATGGGAGGAGAGATGGAAGAAAGAGGAAAGGTCAAGGAAAGAAGCTGAAAGAAGATCAGACGATCTCAAGATTGTTGTTGAGAGATTGGCTTTGGCTAATGGCGAAGGGTCTACGATCAGTGCTGCAGCAAGCGTTGCTAATGGGCTGAAACAAAGTGGTAAAACTTACACCGAGTTCTATCGCGACTTTGTGGTTCAGGAAGCGAAACTGAGGGCGTCAGAACTAGAGGTCAGCAATTTACAACAGTTGTTAGACGAGATCACCCAAGATATAGAGGAACGAGTGAGTCAAACGGCATCAGTGGCAGTAATTATTCAGCTGACCATTTTTTACTAGAAATACGACCTTGAATCTCAAGCTGCAGAGAAGGATCGAGCAGTAGAACGAGCCAATGCGTTGGCTACAGAATTAGCAGCCGCCCAAACTGCTCGGGACGCCAACGAAAACAAGGTCAAATCGTTAACTGCAGACAACACACATCATCATGAAGAAGTTGCAGGGCTTCGATCGACAGCGGATGATCTCTCGCGACAAGTCCAAAGTTTACTTCGACAAATTGCTATCAAAGACGATCCATCGTTGGCATCTGTTGCAATCGATAATCAAACTCCTATCAAGGACGGTGACATAATCAGTGATAAATTCGTTGAATTCAAATCCATCAGACAACTTCAAGAACAGAATCAAAGATTGTTAAAAGTTTCAAGAGGATTGATGACTAAACTTGATCAACGAGAAATCAAACGCGCTAGTGCAGCAGATGCAGATATCGATACGGGCGCAACTCTCGATCAAGCAACCGAAACCATCACCAAACTTCATGAACAATTATTAGAATCTCAGAAAAAGATCAACGAAGCTATCAGAGAACGCGATTTCTTCTCTAAATTACTGGCTCGTGGTGACGGATTGAAATTTGGTCAAACCGTTGGTGGTAACGGCGTTGTGCAAGATAGTAGTGATGTCGGCATTCATCAAGCTAGTATCACTACACTTCAAGCTGAATTGGATGTTGTCAAACGAGAAATGGACCTTGAGATTTCGAAAGCTAAAGAACAGGTTGCTTTGAAGGATCAAGCTGTTGGGATTGCTGAGGTTGAAAAGGCGAAAGCTGATGCGAAGATTATTATTCTTGAAGGTGTGTTGTGATTTATTTTTTGAGTCATTGCTAACAATTACTCTTTGTAGAACAACAACGTACGTTGAATGACGCAATCAATCTACAAAAGCAAGAATACACAAACCTTGAAAGGGTATGTAGAGAATCCCAAAATTCAGCTTCACAATCTCAAATCGAGTTACGTTCTGTATGTTATTATTTCATCATTGTTACTTGAATACTATTGACCTATGATTTAGACAAGACAAGATGTTGAAACTCATCGAGCAGCTGCTGAAAGAGCTAGAAATGAGTTGGCGAATCTTCGAGCTGAGAAGGAGCAGTGGAAGGTGAGTGCCTCTATTCAAACTTCAGAAGATCTCACTGACCTTAATGCAGAGTCATGAAACCCGTCTCGAATCCAATTTACGAACTGTTAACGAAGAACGGGCTAAATTACAACATCTCATTGATAATTTGCAAACTGTGACCCGGGAACATGAACAGACTCGTGCAGAAGAACGTAGAAGATGGGAAGTTAGGGAGGAAACTTTACAACGTGAAAGGTTAGTTTGAATCATCCACAACTCCGTGTGAATTAACAACCTCATTAGTAACTCTTTACGAAATGATGTTGATAAAGCTAAGGAGAATACTCGTGCCGCTGAGGTCAGTTGAACTTGGGTGAATAAGATGTCAGCGCTAACATCAAATACAGAAACGAGTTGAGGAATCCGACACTCGTTTGGAAGCAGCGACAGCCTCTATCAGAGCTGAAAAGGACGCTTTAGAATCAATCAATAAAACTCAAAGAGATGATTTAGAGAAAGTAACCAAACAATCAGAAGATCGTCAAAGAATCGGATTGAATTGGAAGAAACGCGCTGATAATCTCAACGAAGAGAAGGCAAACTTGCAGAAACAGATTAACGATGAGATTGAAACCAAGAACAAAGCTTTGGAAGAGGTTAACGGTTCGATCAAGAAATTGAATGATGAGTTGGATGAGGTTAAGAGTAAATTGGAGGAGAGTGAGAAGAAGTTGGTCGAAGCTGAGAAAGGTTCTTTGACCAAAGATTCTGTCGTTCAGAAGTTGCAAGCGGAAATCGCTAGTAAATCGACATCAGGTCCAACGACTGATACTGCTGCTCTTGTGAGTGGTTCCTCTTTCCGATTGAAATGTCTTTCTGAACATGACTGCAGACTACACTCCAAACTGAGCGTGATAATCTTCAACGAGAATTAGAAAACGTCAAGAAAGAATTGGAAACGCTCAAAGCAGAAAATTCTGCTCGTGCTTCAACCAGCTCAGAACTTACGGTTGATGAGAGAGCTCAATGGGAGAATGACAAAGCTTCGGCCGCTCAGGTCAGTTTTGAGATCTTTCCACAAGCTGAAAAAACAACTGATTGAGATTTTTTTCCTTTTTAGAAATACGACGAGGGTGTGCTCAGAGTCAACAAAGTCAATCTCAGTCTTCGAAATCGAGTTGACAATCTTTTAGCTGAAAAAACTTCACTCGACACTCAAATCAAATCTCTGCAGAATGAGATTGATGAACTCAAAAAGGTTCAATCGACATCTACATCAGCGGTTACCGAAGGTGCTGGTGGAAGCGGTGAAAACGTTTCACAGGAAGTTATCGATGCAGCTGTCAAATCAGCTGTTGCAGCGAGGGAATCGGAATTATCAGCAGAACATGCTAAAGCTCTTGAAGCGGCGAGAGCTTCCGCTTCAGCATCAACATCGACGTCGACTACCGATCCAGCTCAAATCGAAGCGGCGATCAAAGCTAAAGAAGAAGAATTGAAAATTAAATTCGATACTCAACTCAAAGAGGCTTTAGAAAAAGCCAAGTCGAACGTTACAGCCAATACTGAAGGTGATCCAGAAGCCGAAGCGAAATTCAAAACTCAAATTGATGAGCTGAATCTAAAGATCAAAACTCTAGAGAGACAGATCAGGAACGCGGAGATCAGTAGGAAGACTATCGAACGACAGAAGACGGAAGCTGAGAATAAAGCTGCTAAATTGGAAGCAGCGGCAGCTGCAGCTGGTGGTGGAAGTACTCCGACTGTATCAACACCAACTGCCGTCGTCTCGACACCAACACCGACCCCTGGATCAGCCGCAATCGAGATCAAAGCACCTCCAACGGGACCTTCAGGATCGACACCGAGTGGGACAGGGACGTCAGTCTCACCTGCGAGGGGTATCGTACGTGGAGTCGGAGTCAGAGGAAGGGGTGGGATAACCAGAGGAACAGTTCGTGGTGGTGCACCTGTAAACGCTAGAAATTCAATTCTAAGCAGTAAGCTTGAGCCTCTCCAACAGTTTTCACAACTAACATCAAAATCACTTAGCTGTTAATGCACAACTTGCGTCGTCGTCTACACCTACCAATGAGGTGACATCACCAATCAAAAGACCTCTGGATGAGGAACCAGAACAGGGACAGGCGACTGATTCTGCTGGCGGTAACGATATTTTATCGAGGATCTCGACCGAGGGTAGGGGTCGTGCTATCAAACGACCGCGAGGGACTGGGTTGATTAGGGGTAGAGGTGGACGGAGGGTTAGTGGTGCTGGTGCAGGTGCCAGTGGGACGGAACAACCTAAGGAGGGTGGGGAGCCGTCGAATGACGGGAACGGCGCTTGATCAGTGTGGATGTTATGTTTTCTCATGGATTTTATTGTTCAAAGTTGCAGAGGCCTCATCCATAATGTTTTAGCGAAAAACTGCATGTCTCGTTTATCACTAAATACCAAATATCAAACGCAATAAAAAAAGCAAAGCGAAAAAAAAGACAAATACTCGAAAATAAAAATGAGAACTACAAACAACCCCCCACATTCGTAAACGAAATTGAAAAAGAAGAAAAAAGAGAATCGAAAAGGGTATAAATGAAAGAAAATCGATTGATAAAGGGGTAATAAGAATTATACTTGTACTGATTTTTGAGTTATTATGTTCGTTTGGGGGTATAGAAAATTGAAACAGGAATCATCCTTTGAATTCGTGTGTACCATCTTTCATCGTTCACTCGTTATCACTCGCTCTCACATGCCCATCCCCATATTCCTACGTTCCATCATCAACCTAGCATGTTCCTGTTGTTGTCTCTGATAATTAATCTGATCTGGACTCATGTAATTACCATAAGACTGTTGCTGTTGCTGCTGCTGCTGCTGTTGTTGCTGCTGTTGCTGTTGTTGTGGTTGACCCTGTAGATGACTCTGTTGATTAGCAACAGGTCCACCACCATAATAACCAGTTCCATAGTCGTTATTCTGTTGTGGATAACCATAAGGTGAAGGCTGCTGCTGTTGTTGCTGCTGATGATGTTGTTGCTGTTGCTGCTGATAATCGGTTGGTGGTGGTATATAATGACCAGCCGAAATTGGAGATTGTAGATTCATCAAATGAGGTGAGTTCCCACGATGCATGTCAGGTATACTAGGAACAGGTGGTGGGAGGTTATCGTTCGAGATCCCTAGTTCAGCGTTAGATTGAGCGAGTTGAGCTTGAGCCTGAGCCTGAGCTTTTTTACTTTTACCAGATGGTAATCGTTTTTTAGGTCTGTTGGGTGCACCTTGACCGAGAGATTGATGGGATTCAGCTTGAGCTTGGGCATGCGACAGGTTCTGCAGATGTTGATGTTGATGTTGATCTGGCATTGGTAGATGTTGACTTGATCCGGCAGATTGTTGAGCTGCTGATGCTGCCATGGCTGCGGTAGCCGCTGCTGTGAGTTTGTGTGGTCTAATCGCAAGTCCACCTCCTTTGCCTTTCGTCGCTGGTACTGGTCCACCTGATGGTGTACCGTCGGGAAGAATTCCATCAGGTGCGTTAAGACATGCCTAGGAGGATACATCAATAAACCGCAGAGATTGTTACGAGAAATGACTCACCTGAATGAGATTTTTACCTTCCGGTTTCGTAACTAGAGGTTGAAGTTTCGCCGTTGTGAAAGTATACACCAATCCAGTTTCAGAAACAACCAGCAGTAAAACTTGAGTTCCAGTCAAGGTCGATAATTCGTATGCCTAAGCACTGGGTCAGTAATTGAATCATATAGAATATAACTTACCTTTTTCATTATTCCAGCTTTTCGCTTTGAAAAAGTAATATGCCGCCTAGATTTATCGGCAATATACTCAATCCTGATTTTTCTTCTTCCTGAGTCGCCGTCTTTGTCCACCAAAGTAAATCCCCCTGGTACATCATGTCCAGCTTGTCCACGAGCTCTTTTACTAGCAGGTCCGTCTGTGGATGGTCAGCTTTTTGAGAAGTCAATACGACAGCGTACTCACCATCATCGTCATCGTCGTCATCCCCGTCGTCCAATCCAGTTTCAGCTTGGAACATGTCATTCACATCTATCGTGTCGGTTAAATCGTTCGATTGGTGGATCCCATTAGAAGGTCCTGCTAAAGGTTGAGGATGAGGTGAAAGAGATGGTGTAAGGTCTGAAACTACAAAAATGTCAGCTTGTTTCTTTCTACACCCCTGAAGACAGTGACTGACCTCCTAAATTAACATCTTTGCCATCTCCCGAATGTGTATATTCACTCATATCAACTCCCATACCATCACCGAAATCAGCCACCATATCCATATCGATAGCATCAGCTATATCAACGTTGACCCCGTCGTCGTGATCCCCGGAACCCCCTGGTCCCCCAATATCAGAAGAATTGTAATCGTTCATCGAATCCATGTTTATTGATACACTCCTTGAGATCGGGGTGTGCGGTAAAGGTGTGAGTCTAGGTGTGTAGAGAGTTGTTGACATGTACGCTTGAATGTGAAACCTGAATCCAGTTTCTTATCTATCTCTTGCTGAAGTGGCGAGAGAGTGATGAGATTAAGATTGAGTGGGAGTTGGGTGGATGAGGTGTTGTTGGGAATATTTGTGTTCAAGATGTGAACGGGGTGAAATGTTTGTCGGACTGAGGAGAGAAGGAGTAGTGACGTTTTAACTTTATAGTTGTTCACTTGATATTGTTCAACTTGATAACGAAAAAGGTGAATTTACCGAAAGATGAGATCACCGATTGATAAGGGGGTTTTGATAAATTAATTCAAATGATAACAACAACAAGCGGTGCAACGACGAAAGGTGTCTTGTGAATCCTTTGAGTTGATTGTGTGTTGAGTTGAGTTGGTAGAAAACGAGAGTGAGTTGGAGTTATAATCTGGAAGGGTGTCAACATCGTATTTGTACCATGAGGTGGGAATTTGAAACGGGCGGCGGTGAAGGATAAGGTTTGTTTATCAATCTTCATCTCCATCTCCATTTCCAATCTTCACTCTATCTCCACCGGGATTACCGATGACCAATGGTTTGAGACATGACATGGTGATGATTGTGATGATGGAAATCAATGAAGAAAAAGTGAGACAAAGAGGAAAAGGGTTCTCTTTGTGGATGGTCGGGGGTATTTGAAGTAGGTGCCGGTGATGGTGATGATGTAAGAAACGTTTTACTCACCTGTCGCGTTGTGAGGATAGACGGTTGACCGGAAGGGAGCTGAAGGAGGCTGTCGATAACATTGAGATGGTCAAAGGAGGGTCCAGGAGGAGGAAGGGGAGGAAGAGTAAAGACAATAGACGTCAGCATGCATGAAACCATAACGACGGGGATCAACAATAACAATGGAACAACAACGATAGTATCGACGGCGACGACGACGACGACGACGGTATCGTTGATGATATTGATATCAAAGACCCATGAAGTGAGATGAAACGCGACTCACCAAAACACCTA
This sequence comes from Phaeotremella fagi, assembly GCA_001599715.1. Classification (NCBI taxonomy): domain Eukaryota; kingdom Fungi; phylum Basidiomycota; class Tremellomycetes; order Tremellales; family Phaeotremellaceae; genus Phaeotremella; species Phaeotremella fagi. The sequence continues at coordinate 2,098,146 of BCHU01000001.1, read as the reverse complement.
AACACCAAATTACCTCTCTTGGAGAAATCAAAAGGACTAAGAAAGAAAAAAAAGGTAACGAGTAAGTATTGATTTTTATTTTATTTATCTCTTTTGGGTTATTTTACTACTTTGGGTGTTAAGGTGTTGTTTGGATTGATTGCATTGATGGTACCTCAACCTCAACCTCGACTACGCATTGATCTTTCAAAGGAGGGAGGATGGCATGAATAACTTACTGTAGTAGTTGGTAGTTGGTAGGTGTAGTTGTAGATATAGTTATAGACAGTGTAGGTGTTGTTGTTGTTGTCACTTGTTTACTTACTTGTAATCACTCACTGACGTTATGATCCCCCTTCCCCCTCTCTCTCTCTCTCTCCCTCCTCCCCCTTCGCCGTCTTCTGTTTGTTTACTCCAATCCTCACTCGGAACTTCGGCATACTTCAATGTGGCATTTATGAGTGGCTGGATTTACCACGTGACCGCCATGCTGCTCAAGCTGCCCCCAGCTAGGCCAAGCTTGCTTCAGTATCAGCTAGTCATAACCACTCAACACTACCACGAACACCTCTCCAAACATCTAGATGCATTCAACACCTATCTATTCATTCGATTCATTCATTCACTCTTTGATGAATAAAGAAAATTTTAAAGATAATTCTACAAAGTAGGAAAAAAAGGTATATGAAAAACCCTCGCCTTCACATTCAACATCCCATCTTTTTATTTTTTATTTTCAACCAACCTCAACTAGGATCATGCAGTTACTGGTTGAACTAACGTGATGTTGTCTCCTTTTAAGAGGATTCGACCTGTTTCCAGAGGGTTGGGTTAGTATATGATTCCAAGTTGGAGGGTCAAGCGAAAGCAGAAGAGATGGAACACAACGCGAAGAGTTTAGGAGCTGGGACGGGCAGTGGATGGCGTCAATGTGTCCTCCTCTCTGGATAGATTTTCGTTCATTCGATTAATCATTTGACTTTAAAATCAAATAAAGCCCCAACGACCCTTATCCCTTTTATCCAATTATCGAAAAGATAATTTCCAAGACTCATCTAAGTCATACACGAAGTCCCCATTATCCAACTCCAACATCAAAAGATCAAGAAAAAAGGTGATCAAAATATAAGTTAAACCTACCTAAATCCCTTCTTGGTTTAACCTCTTTCCCAGCGTTTTTAGGTAAATCATAAACTTCCTCTGCGTCATCTAAAACGACGTTCATGAATTCATCAAACCCCTGTTGATGTGATGGAATATTTTGTTGGTCCATATGAGAATCAAGTAAATTTGTATTTCGAAAATGATCATTTGAACGATTCGATTTTGAGTATATTAGATAATGAAGGGTAGTAAGAAAAATGACATTTCGTCAATATCCATTTTCCATTGGAACACGACATTGTTGTTCACTTACAATGATATACGCTTCAATTCTGAATTCGTTATTATCATATAACCATATTAAAACACGTTGATGCTGTAGGATTATCAGTATTTCCCATTAACAGGAAGGAAACGTCATTTCGAAGTGAATATACAATTGAACAAGAAAAGTCCAACGTACCTTTTGTAGATAAGAGAAAAGGATGTTGATAGGCTAGAGATCGATTGTCAGTAGTTGACAGATTTGAACACTGCAAGATTCAAACTCACTTGGACCATTACTTTACGTCCACTCATTTTGTATTGATTGTTGGAATTGAGAGATGCCCGCTAGGCTTACTTTTGGATTTGGTGATTAATCCTTTTGTTTTATTTTGTGAATCCTTGAGTAGAATCTTCAATTGACCTTTGACTTTTCTTCTACTGTCGATGATCGATGGATTGAATCAAATGAATGAATGAAATCCTAATGAGAATAATGAATATAGGTAGTTAGTTGAGTTCCAATGTAGAGGTTCCTTTCTCTCGTCTTCGATAACTAGGTCGGATGACCGGATTAAATGAAAATAATAACAATAAAATAATGTTTATTCATACACTCGTTTCGGCTAATCGAACCCGAGTAACTGTATTCAAAAAAGTTGACATCTCGAGTCACCACTCTACCACCACCATCCAACCACAATGTCCTCAACCTCGACCCCAGCAGCTCCCATTCCAGGAAGATACAAGATCCATGTCCCAGCAACCACAGCAAACGTAGGACCCGGATTCGATGTCTGCGGAATCGCGCTCTCCCTCTCGTTAACTCTCGAAGTCACCATTCCAGACCAAACCACCGTCAACCCTTCACTCCCAATAATAACCTATTCAGGTCTCGATTCCACCAACGTCCCTCTATCACCCTACAAAAACTTATTAACTCGAGTAGCCCTCTATCTCCTTCGATCGCATAACATCCAAACTTTCCCATCAGGAATCAAGATCCATGCTAACAACCAAATCCCTTTCGGTCGAGGTTTAGGTTCATCAGGTGCTGCAGTCATCGCTGGAGTTCTTTTAGGTAATCTATTAGGTGATCTCCAACTCCCAAGAGAGAGATTATTAGATTTCGCGTTGATGGTAGAGAGACATCCTGATAACGTGACGGCAGCTTTGATAGGTGGTTTCGTCGGTAGTTATCTTAAAGAACTTTCTAAAGAGGATACAGAAGTTACTTCTATACCTCTAGCAGAGGTTTTACCTGAATATCCAGAAGACGCTGATGAGAATTGGGGGAAATATCCACCAGTGGCTCCGAGGGGTATAGGTCATTATGTTAGATTCGGTTGGGCAAAAGAAATTAAGGCTATAGCCGTGATGCCAAGGTTCGAGTTGGCTACTGCTAAAGCTAGAGGGGTTTTACCTGAGACCTATACACGAAAAGATTTGGTAGGTGGTCCACCAAAAAGTGTCTAGAAAGGTGTTTGTCTAATAATCAATCACTTTAGGTCTTCAATCTCCAACGTCTAGCTGTCCTAACAACGGCTTTAGCCAGATCCCCACCAGATTCAGAATTAATCTACGAAGCAATGAAAGATCGTATCCACCAACCCTACAGGATGGCATTGGTAAGTATCCCTTCCTGTTCTTAACCAGTTGACTGAACACATTTGTTTTTGTAGATCCCAGGTCTCCCAAAAATCTTATCAACCCTCACACCAACTTCTCATCCAGGTTTACTAGGTATCTGTCTTTCCGGAGCTGGACCTACGATTTTAGCGTTGGCAACGGAGAATTTTGAAGGGATCGCGGGTGAGATTGAGAGGTTGTTTAAAGAGGAGGAGGTCGGTGTTGATTGGCAGGTTTTGAGTGTTGATGAGAGGGGTAGTTGGGTTGAGAGGTTGGATTAGGGTAGAGTGGTAGATATTCACTTTGATACAAACAACTTTGATGATTATCAGATACATCGTCACATCTACTGAACTAAACATAAACTCTCAGAATCTGATGGAGGGACAGCCGCACTCGTTTCTTCAGGTAAGATGTTGACCATCCTAGCATGCATGGGGATCATTACACCACCAGGGAAAGAAGTTCCAGGTGGGAAGTAGCTGTTGATCAAATTGTCAATACTATCGGGTGTAGACCACTTACCCGCCATATTTCAACACTGTCATTTTAGGTAGGGCAGCACCTAGTGGTAAGATCCTATATCATCAAGTGATTCAACATAACAACGAACAGAGGTAGATGAGGGATAAACTTACGTTCCGGAAGGTACGTAAAAACCATCAGCGGCTTTACCGACTTTACTAACGTTCTTCAAACAAGCGTCGGAGTCCTATCACCCAACAAAATCAATCAAGTTCCAACATATCCTAATTATGAGATAGACGTACAAACTCAACAACAGCCCATGAAGGTCCCCATTCACCTTTCTTGAAATACTCCTCAGCGAGTGTCTCAGGATCAACAGTAGTGTTCACAGTCGAAGGATCAATCTTCTTTTCATATGGTTTTGAACTTCCACCACTCCTGCTGGAGCTCGAACCACCACCCCCGCTGCTGCTGCCGCCGGCTGCTTTACGTTTCTCGTATTCTTCCCTCGATTGTCCTGGAGCTGGTGGCATTGAATTACTTGATTGATCTTGATTTTGGGATCACTGGTGATACATGTACTGTACTTATATTTTATGGGTGATTCTCCTTTTGTTGTCAGATTTTCTTCCCCTCCTTTGTGCCTCCATCAAGATCTGTAAATTCCTTTGATTTTGGAATACCATTCATGTATGAAACGTGAAAGAACATCATTTCGTCAAAACAGTCCTAAGAAACACTTCTTCAGATATTTACTGTGGGTTTATACAGAACTTCCAGAATAGACATCAAGCAATGACGGAGAGACCTATAAACAATGAGTTAAATTATATTGACAACAGTAGAAATCTTTTGTTATTATGACCTTGACTACTGTACAAGTGCAAAGGGTCACTTGAAACGGTTATTGTGGTATATCGCTCAAAACGTAATATGTGGATAAGTCATAGAAATGTTCAACTAAGGTGGTGTTAACTGAATGACGGGCAGCGTTCCATTCTCACTCACACAAGGACTCGAATTGTGTCCACGATGCGGCATCTACTTTTAGAGTCAACGAGATAAAGGAATGAAATTTCTGTGTTTTGATTTGCTTGAAACACAGGTATATCTGCTGCAAGGTCGCTCATCTTATCTACCATCAGTGATCAGTGACATGGGAAGATGGTTACCATCAGTTGTTTGAAATTTCATCCTTTATGTATCTGTGCCACTTGAAATTGAAACTCCGTTTCCGCCACGTTCACCTCACCATTACGATCAGTGATCAGTTACTTACTTTTCATCACCTCCTCCTCAATCATCTCACCTTTAACATTCTTATCACCTTCATACCTTCATTATTATACCCAAAAGTCTCAAGGGAGCATGTCAGACCCCTCTACAGATCCTACACTGATCGTCACGCAAGCTCTTAATACTCTCTACCATGCCCCAGATCCAGTTAGTATGAAGCGTGCCAATGAATGGTTAGAGGAATTTCAACATAGTGTGAGTCACCCGTCAAGCTCAATTGCCTTCAGGGTGTTTTACTTTTTTCCAAAAACCATATAGAATTATTTCTAACTATTTTCATAGGTCGATGCTTGGCAAACTTGTCATACTTTGCTTACAGCTCCTAATTCACCTTTAGAAGGAAGATTATTCGCTGCTCAGACTTTCAGAGCAAAAGTGAGCGACCCAAAAGCTCTTCATATGGAAGTCCGTGAAACTGATCTCAAATCCATCAGATAGTCTATGATCTTGCTCAACTTCCCAGAGATTCCCTGCCCCCACTTCGAGATTCCTTGTTAGCATCCTTAACTCCTTTAACACAACCCAACGCACCAGCTGGATCTCGAGCTGTCCTTACACAACTATGCCTAGCTTTATCAGCTTTAGCGTTACAAATGCCAGAGTGGGAAAACGTCGTTCAATCTATGATAGAAAGATTTGGGAAGGATCCAACAACGGTCAACGTTTTGCTTGGTTTCCTAAAATGTTTAGTAGAGGAATCTGGGAATTCGAGAATACCTTTGTCGGTATGTGATTTTTTGTTTTTTTTTGGCTTATAAGCCAAAACTTACCCATTGTCTAGAGTGAAGAAAGTCGAGCGGTCTTGACGGGTTTGATAAGTGGATCAGCTGAGCAGGTTTTGGGGATTTTGAGCCTGTACATTCAAGCATCTGGTTAGTGAACAATGGAAGGATAGGGCGATCCCAGCTAAACGATCTTTAGGTATAACGACAGCGATACAGATTTCAATTTTCGAAACGCTGCGGAGTTGGCTAAGCGCAGGTGAACTTTTAGCCTCCCAGGTCGCCCAAACACCATTGTTCTCAACGATATTCGACGCCCTGGTGTCCGATCAATTATTTGATGCAGCCGTCGATGTGATTTGTGACCTCATACACGAAACGCAGGAATTGGAAGATAATGTAGAAGTCATTCAACAAATCGTACCTCGAGTGGTAGCTTTACGGCCGGAATTAGAAGTACACACTGAAGATCCTGATAGGATACGGGGTTATTGTCGAATATTCTGTGAAGCAGGGGAATGTTATCATGATCTAGTCGCTAGACATCCCGCCGATTTACTGCCGATAGTCGAAGCTATATCCCTCTGTACCGCCTATCCAGATCTCGACATTGTTCCCATCACTTTCAACTTTTGGTATCTCCTTTCGGACGCTTTAGTTCGACAATCACCCGAAGACCGATATCAACCGTTCTTGGACGCTTTCGCAAATCTTCAATCAGTCATGATACGGCATTTACAATTCCCAGGAGATGATGAGAGTCAAACAGCAGCGGAACAAGATGAATTTAGAACGTTTAGACATAGAATGGGGGATACTTTGAAGGATTGTTGTCATGTGTTGGGTGCTAATGCGTGTTTGGAAAAATCATGCGAGCTGGTGGTAGCTGCTTACTCGAATCAAAGATCGTGGCAGGAGATTGAAGCACCTTTGTTCTCGATGAGATCGATGGGAGCAGAAGTTAGTACGGAGAATGATGAAGTTCTTGGTCGGATTTTCGATTTACTACCATCTTTACCCCTCACTCATCATCGAATTCGGTATGCGACGATATTGGTCATCTCACGATATACTGAATGGATCGATCGACATCCAGCTAAAATCGGTTCTTATCTAGAATTCATATCAGCAGGATTTGATGTCGCCGATGAAGAAGTTTCCGCAGCTGCTGCTCAAGCAATGAAATTCATGTGTCAAGATTGTCATCAACATCTCGTACCGTTCTTACCTCAACTTCATCAATTCGTTGCGTCAGTTGGTAAAAAATTAGATCAGTCTGATATGGTGGAAGTCTGCGAGGCTATCGGTTATATCATATCGGCTATGCCAGCAGAAGGAGCTGCTCAAGCTTTACGTCAATTTGTTGAACCTCTTATTCAACGTGTCCAGGCTGTTGCTTCGGTCGATGGGGCTGCGAAATCGGATTTACAGGCTACTGCAGGTAGGTAATATTACCAAGTATGATTCTGATTCGCCTACTTAGATGCTCTTGAACAACTGGACGCCTATTTATCCGTCATAAGAACGCTTGATCCAGTTCCAGAATCATGCTTCGAAACAGCAGTATCAGTCTACGGAATACTAGATAACCTACTCTTCCGATACTCGTCAATCTACTATATCGCGGAAAGAACTTCTTCCATTCTCAGAAGAGGATTAACCTTCTTTCCAGCTCGTGCATTGGAACCAATCGTTCAAGCATGCCTAAGTCGAATGGCTGAATGTTTCCAGAAAACCGGCTATGCAAGTTATCTTTGGATTATTGGGAAGGTTCTGAACAAATTTGGCGATACGGTTCAAGCACCGGAGGGTCAGGCTCTGACGGCTATGTTGATTGGTATTTGGGAAAGTGTTACGACGACATTGAGTGAAATGTTGATGAAGAAAGCACCGACTGAAATTCCTGACGGTGAGTTCAGAATGTGTTATTTGACATTACTGATACCCCTTAGTGATGGATGATTACGCTCATTGCTTTTCAACTTATCTCCACTCCCTGACTCGATCGACAATCTCTTCCCCTTTACTACATCTTTTCCTAGCGCACATTTTGAGCGCATTGACATGTCCAAATTCCGAAACTGTTTTAATGTCCCTCACTGTTCTCAGTCAATTATCTGAACTGTTAATAAAGGATCCAACATATCGATCATTCATACAACCGGTTTTCAAACAATACGGACGGGCCATAGTCACTTTAGTGATTGGCGGAATCGTTCAAGGATTCCCTGATGAGGGGTTGACTCAAATACGAGAAATCGTTAACGCTGTCGTAGAAGTTGGAAGGGAGAATGGGGAAATTGAACTATGGATGACTGCAGCTGTTGACGATATTCCTGGTCATGTTGTTCCTGCTACAGAGAAACAAGCTTTCATGCAGGAATTAAGACTGTAAGTTGATATATCGTTCGGAACCAAATTGAAACTAAATCATTTTATTAGACATCTACAAGAAACACCAGGAAATCGATTGAAGAACGCTATAGATAATTTAGTGAGAGCAGCGAGAAGAGCTAGGGAGAGGGGACGCCAGTCAAGGAAATCTTTAGGAGGGTTATAAGTCAACACGAGCTGCATTTTCATGGAAGGAGAGGGAAATTTGTTTCTTGGTATAATTTCATTACGGTACATGTTTCATTTGTTGTTGATAGGTGCATATGATCATGCATTGGTCCATCCGTTATTATTGTCTGCTATCCTTTGAGCGGACGATCCTCCTCAGGGGTCAAGGGGTTACTCAATTCGAGGGGTCGAGGTATCGCTCGTCATTCTACATATTGTTCAAGTAAATCAACCCATCTTGTCAGTTCCAATCAATTGAAACATGTCAGAATCGAATTCAAGTGATAACGCAGCTGAAACTGCTCACTCAGAGATGGGGAATAACCAGGAGGAGGACGAAGTATCAGAGGCAGCTTCCGGGGGAAGAGATGATGGAGACGCCAGTGAACGTGATTCCGCAGCTCGAGCTTTTCACGCAGCTCTATGGGGGAACGGGATTTACACCCAATTGTGAGACATGCGTCGACTTTGATTACTCTTACTAACGCGCATCTATGAAAGTAGTTCCGAAAATGATACCGTCTCTTCTGAAGCTCATATTATTGATCCTGAGAGCCAGGCTGATGAGTCACCGTCATGTGATCCATCAGTGGTTAGTCAGCAGTCAACAGTATATCCATAACCAGTGTAATGTGAGATTTTCACCGTATGCATTAGATACTGTGCACGCAGTGCGCAGATTACATAGATATGTCTTTGAGTCGATGATACACTCTAGGCAATAAGGTCAATCCCATCCATTGTGGTTGATTTTTCTCCTTTCATTTAAAGTCGAGTTGCAATCATTTGTCAAATGACGAAATCGTTGATGAAAGAAGGCGGTTTATTCATCAATGTCGCAAAGTTCTTGTTCCAAATCTTCTATTTCTTCTCTCTTCATAACAGTTTCAAATAAAAAATCGAGAAAAAAAACTTATATTCGATGTCAACCCACAACGGAAACAATAGCCAAACTCAACCTGATAGTACCTGTCCAGACGAGGTAACGTTACTAGCCCATAAAGCTTTGTGGTCAAAACGAAGTGATGAAGATCAACTGTAAGTGGCAAAAAGATATTTTGATTTTCCATCGCGCTGATACATGTCGTTACTTTTTCGCAGAGCTGAAGTCAACAAGATACTTAAGCAATATGAGAAATCAGAAAAGATGTTGGAGCTTTTCGAACCCTACAAGACTGAGTTGGAAACCAGAATCAACGAGCAGAGTCAGGCGAGTCAGGCGACATCAAGTGGCGGCGAGTGATTGCTAGTTTGTATTTTGGTCGGTGTGGACTTTGCATACTGATGCAGTCACGGCTGATGTTGTAAATGATATGTAAAAGAGTTTAAGAGTGATGCATGAAGTGTAAAGCATAACCCAATGGGTCTCTTCAACAGAATTTGATACTACGGGAACTTTTCTAGAAGAATCCGTAGACGCCTTCTTAGCTGGCGAAGCAGTATTGTAAGTCCCTTTGATGGGGCTTGTGCTTCTCGTTGGCAACATGAATAAAAAATATCTTGAATCCTTCATTCCCCACTTCCCACTTGTTTAAATTTTTGCCATCGTACTTCAAATCAAAGCTCACTATGAGTAAGACTGATGATAATTCTAAACCAAGTGTCGGTACACACCAAGTCACCTCAATAGCAGAGACGATGAGTCTACTACTAAAGACCTTAGAGCCTATCGAGCCAGCAAAACGGTTGTGAGTGTTTCAACTCTGATATCATTCTACGAACAAGAGTTTATTGACCATGCCGTTTCACAGGGCATTAGTAGATAATCTGATCTGGAAATTTATAGACAACAAAGAATCTTATGATGAGCTGTACCGACTCAGGACTGAGCTGGATTTAACTCAAGAGTCCAAACCTCCAACATTCAGTCAAACAGAACAAAATCCCTTTTCTTTAAAACGTACGTTCACCATCCAAGACTGGGAGGAGGTGTTGGAGGAGGCGGATTTGAGTGATGTTTCAGTTCAGATGGGTATCAAAAGAACTCATACGATGTGATGGTTTTGGTTGGTGTCTCCGTATAAGATTGTAAAGTAAAGTGGTGTGAAAGAGAATCTTTTTGTAGGGAGGAGTACATATGTGAAGTGATATCATTTTGTGAATAGACATGTCTGCACATACTGTCGAGCGTATACTGTTTTCCTCGCTGGCAGTTTGGACACACCATATAAAGCATTTGAAGGCGCAACAACAATGGAACGAAGTCTGTCAAGATAGCTAGGGTTACTTGCATGCCAGATAAAGATAAGGTCGGCGGTGTTTATCGAATCTCCATCGAAAACGAACTAGTCAACTCGGACCTCGGCCGATCGTTGTTGATTTCTCACATCGCCGAGGCTCGACGTACTGTGCACTGTATATAAACAATATCTGCCCTCAGATATTATGGACAGAGATAAGAAGTGCACTCATACTAAACTTCACTCCAACGTTTATCTCATATCATCAACTTGTTCTACCCACGCCCAATCTAAATTCAAACAAAATGAAAGTCTTCCTCACTGGAGCTGGTGGCAGAGTTGGCAGTCACATTATCCCCCATCTAATCGCTCGTGGACACACAGTCACTGGTTTAGTACGATCCACCACGTCCGCAGAAAAAATCACTATATTCGGTAGTTCCGTAACACCACTCATCGGAACACTGAGTGATCACGACATTCTTCGTTCAACAGCCAAATCCCACGATGCGGTGATTCACTGCGCGGTCGATCTATCAGTGGCGAACAGATTCGAATTCGAACAAGACGTCCTTCGATTGTTTGCTGATGCTTTGGAAGGAACTGATAAACCATTAATCATGTCTTCCGGAACTGGGTTTCTTAGAGGTGAAGGTGATGATGAAACTTGTCGAGCTTCTGCCGCGTCCGGAGTCAGGGGTGAGACTGAGAGTATGGTGTTAGATTTTAAAGACAGGGGTATCAGATCGGTAGCACTCAGACTAGCTATGAACACACACAACGTCGAGGAGATACACGCATTTCACTCTTTCATGCTAGGTGCCGGTGAGAAATTAGGTTACATCCCGTATCTGGGTAACAATCGTTGGTCAGCCTGTAACTCAGATGATGCTGGTTTGCTATACGTCTTGGCGATGGAAAAAGCTCCTGCTGGTAGTGCAGTTCACGCCGTGTCGGAATTGCTTACTCAGAAAGATATCGCTCAAGGTCTGGCTGATAGGGTTGGAATTCAAGCGAAGGAGATCAACGAAGATCAACTGAAGGATGTTGGTGGATGGTTGGGAACTTTGTTGACTTGGGATCAAGGAATTAGTACCAAGTGGACCAAGGAGTTTTTCGATTGGACACCAAAAGGACAAGGGTTATTGGAGGAGTTTAAAGTAGCTCCAGAGAGTTATTTCACATCGAAATCCAAATTCGGTTGATCTTTTCTGTACGAGTACATCCTTGTAGACAACGTAGATTACAGTATGTGGTTCACCTGATATGTTATGACAACTTCGTTCTGTCGAACGAATATCTCACCTCTCCTGAAAAACCTAAAGATGGGATCACAGCTCTGTAGCACTTTATGTTCAGCTTTAGGCACGGGAACGGCACTGATGAAGAATTTGTGCTACTTTGCTTGCAAGTTGGCCAATGTACATGTTAAGGATAGACTGATTTTATAAGTAATTGACTGCATCGTTGTTTTGTATTCGAATTGTCTCATGAACTCCAGTATTCCATATCTCTCAGTACGACCTTTCATGACACTCATACAGCATCTGATTGGTTTAAAGAGCGGATTCCACATCGGCCTGCATGGTTGGTTAGTTTCCATTCTACGTTACTAGCGTTCCATTTATACTTACAACTTTAGTGGTTCTAGCGGGGAACCACTTGATTTTACCGTCTTTGACGAGGAATTTGGAAAAGTTCTAAATAGTGCTATACCTTAGTCCTTTATTGGGGTTTTGCGTAGTAACGTACCCAATCGATATCTGCGACAGGTCCATTCTCAGCGTTCTCCTTGAGGTATTTCCAGATGGGTTGAGTGTCTGGTCCGTTGACATCGGCCTGTGGTAGAATCAGATGGTGAACCACAACAATTGAAGACGGTTCAGCTTACCTTCTTGGCGATTGGGAAAGTGACACCGTAGTTGACTTGACAGAATTGAAGAACTTCATCATCGTTTCCGGGTTCTTGCGCTTTGAACTAAGATAGATTTGTTGGCTTTCCTTAAAATTTCTTTCATGATAAAAGACTGTCCCAAGCTCACTTGATTGCATGGGAAACCAATGATCTCTAACCCGTTAGCGTTCTTCTTCTCGTACAAAGCTTGAAGATCTTTGTATTGAGGGGTAAGTCCTGCAGGTTTGGTAAGTCAGCACCCCATTTTGACTCGTGCAGTTTGACTTTAGGGAGAGAGAGAGCTACATACCACATTTTGAGGCGACGTTGACGAAAAGAAGATCTTTGTCTTTGTACTCTGAGAGTGGGAGTGATTTCTTGGGAAGATCAACCTTTGCAACTAGTTAGCGTTTAAACTCCAAGCTCAAGCTGTTCAAAGGGATGGTAGATCCTGAGATCACTTACGGTGAAAGAGTAAATGTCTGACATTTTTCTTGATAGATTACGAGTGAAGATGGTTCTGATAGAAGGGGATATGATGAAGAAAGAAGAAGGAAAAAGAGAGAAAGATAAGCTGAGTAATTTGAAGGTGACAAACTGACCTTTAAGTGGATGGTGTCATTCAACCGGAGTTGACCCACCGAGAATCACGGAGTAATACACGTAATAAATCGACCTCCTCTACATTCCCAGTTCATGAAATAGCATGCACAGTAAATACTACCTCAATTTAATGACTCCACCACAAGATTGTCAAGAGCAAGGTCAGTACAGTAATGTCATGTAACAGTGACAGAATTTTGATCCATCCCACAGCTTGCGCCATTCAGACTTGTCTCTCGAAAAACAATTACAACGAAGCCAAATGTTCTTCATACGTTGCAGCACTTTACAAATGCTGTGATCAAATGTATAAAACCGCCGAATCCAGTGGGGAGGGGATCCCTAAGAGTACAGCTTGTCCGGTGAAAGAAGTTGTTGAAAGAAAGATGAAAGCTTTGGCGAGGGAAGGGAAGTGATTCCGATCGGGGTTATACCATAGAGGGTAGAATCAACGTTCACTCGACTGAGCTGTCGTACATCTCAGCTCTTACCACCTTCATTACCAATACTACATATACCTCGTACCTTTAAACGTTCTCCAATAGTTCTTCATTTTGTAGCTCATAGCATCGCATGAATCACCATCATGATTTCTTAAAAGGGGGATGAAATAAGTTTCAACCATCACGACGCATTTGGGATATCTTGAAGATTCCACGTCTATCCATCTATTGATTTATTCTCCATTTCTCATTTACATTATATTTTTCAAAAATATCATAAGGTCGACAGTAATTAGATCGACTCATCAGTACACCCTCAACACCCTCATCCGTTTTCGCAGAACAAATCCTTGATCCAATCGCGTAGCACCACAGTTACCTTCAATTCAAATCAATCTCAAAAATGGTTTGTCTCCTTATAGAAACTCTTCTCAACCCATACTGACCCTCGTAACCAGTCCGACAGACCCTCATCCCCTACTGGTGCATCTTCAACCGCTCATGCCGTAGCTAGACCCCCAGGAGCTAACGCAGTCAGGTATGTTTTTATGCTCGCGTGATTTTCACATTTGGACTGTATTGACGAAATTCCTTTCCTATGATCCTTCACTTCTCCAACTTCCCCATCTACAATCATGTAGACGACGTGCCGCCGCCCCTCCTAAACCTACATCATCGAGAGCAGCAGGAGCAGGTGGATCTTCCAACACCATGTTGAAACTTTACACCGATTCCGGAGAGGCTGGTTTAAAAGTGTAAGTTTGGATCAGGGTTTTCTTTTGATCTCTAATAACCATATTCTAGTGACCCATTCGTCGTTATCGTTCTCTCACTTTCGTTCATTGCCTCCATCTTCTTCCTCCACATCGCCGCTAAAATCGTTAGAGCTTTCACGAAGTAATGGAGTCTACAAAGTTGGGGTCATATAGGTCAGATATCAAAATGGAATGAAAACAATATTTGGATCAGTGATTTCGTGTCGTCGATCTCTTGATGCTTGATTGAACGTACTGACCGCGATTTGTTGCGATCTCCCGATAAGATCCACGAATGATATGGCACTAATCTCAATATATACTCAGTTGTCAGTGGTATCCGAAGAACACGACTTTTGATCAAGTGTGTCGATTCTCAACCAACAATCAAGGCGGTCCAAAATCAATTAATTACAGGTCTTGGACAACTTGGATGTAGTCGTAAACGAAGGACAGCAGATCACTCGTTCTCTTGGAAGCCCACGTCTCCCTTGTCCTTTCCACCTGGGTTGATGACTCTCTCAGCGTTTACTAACTCTCTAATTGACCTTTTCATCGTTATTTGAATCCCAAAATTTGTCATTGAGATCAACCTTTTTGGTAGATAGACATAAATGGATCGATCAACTTTTTCTGAATCAAATACCTATTCTAATGGTACCCAAAAGCAACTCTGCCCAGGGACAATACCAGATCGTTGGCAATCGAAGAACGCGATAACGAAATTCCTAGGCTTCGATCCGAACGACGAAGAAAGCGAATTCTACAGTGTTGGCTCTTCAACGATTCTAATCACGAGTCTAGAGAAGAGGGAAACAAAAATTCAGATTGTTGATGGTGATACGTTAACAATCAGAGATATCACCTGTTCACCATGTACCAATCAATTGGGTAGGGAAAACGACAATTTCATTCTTCATGTCGATTTCTGTGTTAGTGAGAGAAGATTGAGTGAGGATCAATGGATCAAGAATGGGTTTGAGTTTAGTAAGCTTGTTGTTAAGAGTATCGGGTCTGATATGGAGATTCTGGATGGGATCAATGCTGATGAAGTTGAGGAGTCTGAGGTTCAGACGGAAGAAATGGGTGAAGATTGAGGTACTCCTGTTGAGGCTGAGTCATAGAGGTTGAGGGCAATGGAATTGTATCAGAGCCATTCATCTCCTACAGTAAAAATGAGACCCAATCTTCAAACTCCCCCATACACTCGAGTAAAGTATAAAGTCTCCTGTTGCATCTTTGACTGTGATGGTCCTGATGACGGGAACTGGCACGGGTCTCGTGTCTTTGGTCGTCAAAGTGATCGAACAAGCATACAGTAAAGTACATTACATTTGCATCACGTCGACACCTCGTTTTCCTTACCACTATGTGACTATGACTTATGGACTATAGAATCAAACCTAGTACCCAACATATCTCCAACCCATATCAACCATCTCTTGAGTAATACCATGATGTTTCATGACATCTTCTTGTTCCTCCTTCGTTCCACCAAGTTTGCGGTTCAATCTCATGACCCAGAATCTGTATCCAGTGAGGGAAAAGGCGAAAACTACAGCACAAGCGAGGACTTTCCGAAAGATTAGATGTGACTTCTAAATTAATAGGGGAGGGATAGCTTACGTGTACCAAACGCTGGATAGTAGTGTGGACCACCGAACCAAACGTAGGATGTCCAAACGTTACTGAAACCTCCGATTGAGTTTAACATCGCAATAGCAGCTGCTCGTTTCGCTGTTGGACGAGGCATGTGTAAACTGATGGTCTTGTTGAGCATCACCTGTGGAACGACTTTTACATTAGAGATACAGTTATACTTCGACTTACCTCCAGTTACTGGCATGAACATCATGGCTACGTAACGTCCTGCGGTGTTGGGCGCTGTCATTCCTAGGATATATACTGGGAATGAGAAAAAGAGAATACACATTGCTAATTTGTAGATTGACGTGTATCGCTGAAATGTTAGTCAGGAAATTAGCGTCAACTTACATCACTGATCCAAGCAGCTATGAAGTAACCGATCATCGCAGCGATGTAAGGTGGAACAGTTAAGAGTAAAGTGTTGTAACTGCTGTAACCCAGAGAAGCGATGATAGATGGGAAGAAGTTGAAGACAGAACCCATAACTTGTCCCATACCACCACACCAGATAAGAAGCCAAACTTTCTTATCGAAGATGGCTAATTTGAATGAGTCCCATGTTCCAACTGAATCGTGACCTTCAGCAGCACCACTTTCAGCCTCGAGACGCCAAACTGCATAATCCCTTTCGATGGGTTTAAGCATTTTCGCATTGTGAGGGAATTCAGGGACGATGAAAGAAAAGATTAATCCGAGACCGACTGTGACAGCTCCTTCCACGATGAAAAGCCAACGCCACTGAAGGTTAACAATGTCATGTGTCGAAAACTTACTCCTGTGATACCATGAACCCCGTTGAGAGTAAGACAACCTGCAGCAATGAAACCTCCCAAAGCTTGACCTAAAGCTTGGAACATGTACAAGGCAGCGATACGTTTAGCCAGCTCCTTTCTAGTGTACCAGGCACTGAGGAAGTAAAGCTAAATCGATGAGTCAATAGTCACTTGATCAAAACCTACAGCTCCAGGGAAGAAAACAGCTTCAGTCAGACCAAGCATTAAACGAACAGCATAGAGCTGCTCTTTGGTTTGTACAGCAGCTGTACATGCACTGACGATACCCCAGAGAGTTGCCATAATGCAAATGTCTTGTTGTCAGCTTTGAAATCAAAAGTGCCACTCACAAAAACCAGGACGACTGATTCGTGACATGAACAGATTACTTGGGATTTGCATGGGAATGTAGGTAGCTGGCAGTGTTAACACAGCATAACATTACGGAAACTCACCAAAGAGAATGGCGATAGCGGTGGCAAAGTCTGTATCAGTCATTCCTAGATCGGTGGTGATACCATAGACTTTGGATGAAGCGAGACCAGATCGGTCGACATCTAGTCTAATGTTAGCTGAAGTTTATTCTCGATTCCGAAAAACTTACAATTGAAGATATACAAGAGACCAACGATTGGTAGAACGAAAATGTCCATTTTTCGAACCATTTTCTTTTCGAGTTCCATGAGCTCACTTTCTGAGAGATGAGCGATACTAGCTGGCTTGGGTAAAGTGGCAATATCATTGTTCTTGCCGAGATCTTCGAGACGTTCGTCTGGAAGTTTGTGATCATCGTCGATAACACGACTTCCAATCGGTTGAAGATCAATATTTTGAGTAACGTTCGACATGGTGTTTGCTGATGTGTTGACTCGATGGGGGAAAGAGCCTCATCGAACCAGCAGACTTCTTATGCTAATGTCGTTCAACCCAGAATCGGAAAAGTGGATTTCGAACGAGCCGACCGAATACAATTCAGGGCGTCTAGGATCTACATACGGGGCAAGTTGGAGTTAGTGGGAGAACATTCGCGCCTCCATGCTACTTTGAATTCCGCTCGATCACCTAGCCAAGGTGTCGGATGATCAGCGTTGTCTGGAGCCAAAGGAATCAATAACGGAAGGTGGATATCGTCCATTTTGATATTCGGACCGTAACCGAGCACTGTTGTTTTTCTATAAACGTTTTCTGCAATGTGGCAGCTCCCAATCCTGCACTCGTACTCTGACGAAAATGACACTCACTGATTTGACTTTTGAAATCCTCCCCCCGATGCCTCAGCTTAAGCTGCGATCGGAAGGTAAACCAACGATTCCAAAATGGGTGCCACCACCAGAAACCAAGCTAAATGATATAGAATGGCAGTCATTAAGAACGTTAGATCTTTCTTTACTTGACGGAACACCAGAGCAGCAACAAGAATGTCTAGATACCTTCTCCGCTGCAGTCCAGAATGAAGGGTTTATGTTGATCAAGAATTTTGGTGTAGCTCCAGAGGAGGTGAATGATCCTCTACGTTAAAGACTAACAATAGATGCAACGTATATACGAACTTGCAAATTGGACCATTAACGGGGACGCTCTGTCAGAGCAAGATAGAATAGATTATCAATGGGATTTCGAAAACGGCAACTGGACTGGGTACAAACCTCCAAAAGGATGGAATGAAAAGGGTCGAGATCTTCCAGATACCCTCGAATTTTATAATTGGTACGGGGAATGTTGGGAGAAAGGGTTGATCCCTCCAAAGCTTCGTCCTTTTGAAGATGAGATTCTTGCTTATGCACAAGTAAGTCTGAAGGCTAAAGTACATCACTCACACCTCAGCACATGTACTTTCAAGTTGCCAGACGAGTTCTTGTTGTCCTCTCTCGTATACTCGGTCTTCACGACGACTATCTCTGGAAGAAAGTCGCTGCTCAAGAAGGTGTACTTCCTTTCTCGTCATATTGTAGATTCCAGGGTGTTCATCCGGTCCCTCAAGCTGAGCGTGCCACCGTAGGAGCCTTACTACAAGGTCACACCGATCAAGGAGTGATCACCTTGATCCCAGGTCAGCCCGTTACCTGTCTACAAATGATGGCAGACGACGGGAATTGGCGTTATGTTCCTTATATGAAAGATGCTATTGTTGCTAATCTTGGTGATGTTATGGAGGTCATGTCAGGTGGTATCTTCAAGGCTACTAGACATCGAGGTACGTTCAAAGTCTATTTTTCATCTGACTAGCCAAGTTATCAAACCCGTTCAAGACCAGGAAGACTCGGAGCGAGTTTCAGTCATTTCATTTAATCACGCTCAAGCTGATCTCCGCATGGAACCTATCTGGGGTAAATAGCTTTTCATACACAAAGTATTTCAGTAACTGATCGCCAAAGATGCCCCACTGCTGAAGAAACAAGGTGTCAACCCCAATTCTCAAGTCTATGGAGCACTCGTGAAAGCTCAGCAAAATGGACAAGAGGTAAGTTCAGGCTTGTTAAGCTACTGCTAACATCAGACAATGACATTCTATGAGTGGAGGACCAAAGCATACAAATTAGCTCAAGCTGAGCAAAAGATCGTTATGATCAATGGGAAGCCTCACTCTGAAAACGTTATTGGTAACGCCAAAGTTTATAGAGAGATTTGATATTATGATGTAAATTCATGTCCACCCAGAATATACATTGTACAGTAACCAGTCCCCTTCAATTCTGCCCATTCAAATTCGAACCCAGCAGGACACCCAACGCCTCTGCGTTCACTGCCGCACTCGAACGGTGTACACTATTTGAGCCTGATGCAAAACCTGAACCAGATCCGTTATCATTGAAATTATTGAAATTAAAGGTCCCCATGTTGCCACCATCCTGAACAAGTCCGTCTGCGTCACTAGGCAGACCAAGAAAGTATTTAAGATCGAATTCGTTTTGAATCTGGAAGAAATCTTCAAAATTGAAATCTGTTTCATTGTTGACGGCAGCTGTCTCCGTTGTGGGTTGTAAGAAATCTGCTGCGAACTGCATATTGTTGTCAACAGCAGGAGTCTGATCTTCAGCAATGCTTTTTGCGGCTCTACCGATTTCTCGTATCGTCTTTGCCAAATAGGTTCCCAGTAAGGTCTCTGACATGTCAGAAGCTTCTAGTAGATCGATCGATTTTTTCAAGTAGTGAGCGAGTACAGCGTTCTCCGTTTCCAGAGCTGCTTGCACTGAGGGCGAAGACTTGGTGATACGAATAATGAAAACTGCGGCTTGGGCGAGGGCGATCGTAAGATACTAGACAGATGAGCTGGGCATTCGCGTCGAAACTTACATCTGTGGCAAAACTGAGTCCCAAATCGGTCTGACTTGATTCAAAATGTACTTGAATAGTGTTGGTGGCTGTGTCCAACGCCGCCCTCAAGTACTTTGCAATCTCTTCATCTTCATCTGCACGACCTTGAAGAGCGTACGAGTTGAGACACAAGCGCAAATGGTCCGCTTGAAGTTTCGCAACTCGCGCTGAAGGTCCTAAGTAAACAGCATATGGCGAATCTAGAAATCAGTAACCCACTGCATCCCATGCCTACCTGTCCATATCCATAATCTCGACCACTCCTCCAATCTCCCATTGAGCTCCTTGAGCATGTTTTTCATGCTTAAATCCGTATCTCTGAACGAGTTCGCCCTACGGGGATCTGCGTAGATAGCCTTTTCTGGATCAGCCAGCATTTCACTCCAATTGATAAGATCTCGTCCGATCTGTGTCAATTGGACTTGACCTGCGATGTAGACATCGCCATATAATGAGATGAATTCTGATGAGCCAGGTCTTGGAAGTCCCTGATGTAGTCGCATCTGTAGGAACCCAGATTCGTCAACCGTTTCGAACTGAGTAGACTGAGGTCTGCCAAAACCCAGGGAGAGAAATCCATCAAACGTGAACCACGAAAGCCAAGTTCGCCACTGAGGTATAAAGGATTGAAGATTATGCCAATCATCTGAACCAAACTCTGTTGTCCGAGCGATCTCCGCAGCTTGAGCAAGAACCTTGTGAACACCTAGTCTCCTAGATACACGGGCTGCATGACCAGTAACAACCCACGCGTCAGGACCGGAACCACCGCCATTGGGCAGACTCCAAGCTGCCAGTAGAAGTATCGCTTGAACATCCGATAACTTGAAATGCCTTCTCAAAAGTGTATGACCCAAATGAGCCTCAGCAAGATTCGCCAGCCGCATAGGCGACGTACTAGCTAACGTCAGTAAATTAGACGCCGGTCGTCGAGCACTGTAGCTGACATAAAATCTTGAGGCGACAGCGGCGATAGCTGAGAAAAGAGGGGGAGATTGACGAATATTCAAAAAAGCAGATTCGTTCGAAACGTTGATGATAGGAAGGAAACGATGACAGTGTTCGATAAAGCTATTGATTAATGATAATTCAAAGGGATGACTCACAATTGGAAAAGAGTTTCAGCCATACTTTGGTCCACAATTCCAGTGCTAATAGGGTCGTCGAGTTCGTTGAAGACACTCGTGTTGTAAGAAAACTTTGGTGCTTGAGCTCCTGTATCTCGTTCTGGAGAGTTGCGTCGTGACTGATCATATCAGTTTACGAGTCTGAATGAAACTCACTTGTCTCATCAAATTCCTGAAAGGAGCCTCATACAGACTCTCAGTTGCTGCCATCTGAATTCCATCGTTATCCGTCTCGTTTCTTTCCGCTGCGCCAGACCCTTTGTAAGAAACAGACCCCGTAGGTGTTTTGTTTACAGCAATACTTTCAGGTGACGTGGAAAGAGGTGCATGGTTTTGTAAATTGACTCCCAGACGAGGAACCTCCCTTGGGCGTGTATGCGTTGGTGGAGGAAGACGATGACTTTTTGAAGTATCTGGAAAGGAGCCATGTTGGTTCATGAGCTCGAAAGACACATTGGGCTGTGATGATGACTGGTGGTTGTCTCCAAATCCGGCCACCAGACTCGCTACACTAGACTCCAGACGTTCTATCCTATCGTCGTTGTCAGACAAAGCCTTTCGATTAACAGAATTTCGACGAGCAGTGGAGCTCTCAGGTTCATTTTCCTTTGGACGGAAAATACACTCGTAGCGAGACTTGACGCATCGCTCGCAAGGGTTACCACCTAGACATCTCAACTTTTGTCTCCTACATCTCACGCAAGCTTGAGTAGCTCGTTGAAAAACCTTATGTTTTGATTTTGAAGATCTTCTAGGTCCAGATGAGGGTTCCTCAACATTCGGAGCTGTGTAGTCAGCGTCAATCAAAAACGACTGGCCAAAATTTGAGCTTCGTCCGAATAGCCCCATCGAGTCGTCATCCGTGAACGATTGAGACATCGAGTGAGAGAGTGCCGAACCGTGAACTTTTAAGTCTATAGCGCGACGAAGAGAAAAGAAAAACAAAGACTATGTTCGGATGGAGATGGAGGATGGGTGTGAAGTGAGTGAGTGAGGAAAAATGAATCCACCGGGTTCCCATGTCATCCGAATCGTTGCCGAGGAATTATCACCCTTATAAACCAAAGCCACACCGGGGCTGGCGGGGGAGAGACCTTCTATGACGTACGCTGTTCATGCCGTTGAGGAGTCAGGTGCGTGGGGCAAAGATTCGACCTCAGGGCAGAATGTGCATTTCTACGCCATTCCCTGACACTTAAAATTCTTTCCGCTCGGGGTATGCATACTGGTAACAAGTATAAAAGTGTGAAAGTGCCACACATCCGAAACTCTTAGTAACCCTTTACAGTCTTCACGTTCTGGATCCTCTCCCAAACCCAAGGAGTTAGGGTCGAGGAGAAGTTGTTACTGAATTTGATGTCAAGGTAGTTGTATCCCTCGTCTGGAACCCATTTGATTCCAATCTTGATCTGAGCATAATCTTCTAGCTCCTGGATCGTAGGGCGTAAAGATTCAGGCATTGGCGTGAAGACTCCGTTTTTGTACCACCTAAGATACATCAGCATGACCCTTGCAAGTCTGGAAAACCTACGAAGCATAATACACCACTGCTAGCATGATTCGTGTGTTGGATGTAGGATTGGGCATTCCTGCGTGCCTGAGGAATAGTCAGATTATTCCTGTAGGTAAAACTTACCATAGTCTCAAATCCCGAAGAACAATAGATCCTTTCTTCAATCTGGGGTAGATTGGAGGGCGTACCTTTCGTCTCTCTTCTAGTCGATCAGGGTGAATCATTGGTTCTCCCAATTCGCGATGATAGTCAAGATTGGTGTTCTGCGTCCCTAGCCACAGCTCTGTCGTTCCATTCTCTGGTCCAACGTCTACTAAACATGTGTTGAAAGCCACCGCGAAAGGATGCTCAGGATGCTCAAAACGAATATCAGCATGAACCAGTTGACGTTCGTCAGTGGCCAATAGCGTGTTCGAGCGGATAAAGTGAATTTCAGGTTGAGGACCAAGAATGTTGGAAACGATACGTGCCCCGTGTTTGTTTGCGTATACCTCTGGGAACAGCCATTCTGGTAGTGTCAGTGGAGAGCTTCAAGCATACATACCCTTTTCAAGAGGGGGAACTTGTGACAAATTCCCTCCAGCTTTCGCTCCTTTCGTCGCAGCGTTTTCATTTAGATGACTAACATCAGCAGGTCTTACTACCTTTAGCCTTACTTGTAATGGACCTGACCTGTACCAGCAAGCATTTTATCAGTGTCCTCTAGCATTCTTGTATTGAGTTTGTCGATGATATCGACGTCAATGGCGTTCTCAATGACAACGAGGCCATCCTTGAAAAACGCTTCAATGGCATTGTAGAGCTTCATGTCGCTCATAACACCACTTTCACGTTCCTCATCAGTGAGACATATAGATTTTGGTGCGTCAGTAGTAACAGGCATTGTGTGGGGTTGGTGATGGAAGGTTTGGGTGCTTGCGATTTTCTTATAAGAACCCATAAGGAGTGGACCCCGTGGTGCACCCGATGGATCTGCGGGTACGGGCCGAGCCATTTATGTACTCCAAGTCCACTATATGACCTCGTGCAGAGTTTGTTCTTTGAATACAATAGTTAATACTCATACCATGTCAGCAGCTCAACACGTCTCGTTCAAAGTAGAGGATCTGTTCTCCGTGAAAGGCAAAGTAGTGGTAGTGACAGGAGGAGGAAGTGGTCTCGGCAAAGCCATCGCTGAAGGGTTTGTTGTTAACGGAGCCAAAGTTTACATCGTTGGGCGACGACTTGACGCCCTCGAGACCGCTGCCAAAGAAATGGATGGCGATATCAACGTGTGAGTAAAGTTAGATGTTAACGAACCTGTTTGACTTTGAAATGTAGCGTGCAAGGAGACCAACAGACAGAGGCTGGTTGTCGAGCCATTGTTGAAGCTATCCAGGCTAAAGAACAGCATGTATGTTCTTTAAATTACGTGTACTGACGAAAGATCGATACTCTTGTCAACTGCGCAGGAGTGAACAGTCCTTGGCGCAAGATGGCAAAGGACCACAATGACCGTAGGTGAAGACGTACCGCAGTATTGACCAAAAACAGCCGATCAAGTTCAGGATATGCTCATCAATGGTATCAAAGAGTAAGGTGAACGCCTCAGAATCGTGCTGATTAGTAGATCCGACTTTGACAGAAGCAACCAAAGTGAGCTCAAGGTGTTCTGATCGTGGTCAATTACTGATGTGACAAGTTAATGTCAATGGAGTTTACTTCCTCACTGTAAACTTTGTTCCCCTTCTTCGTAAAGCTGTGGACCCCAATGTTTTGGTGATTGCTTCTCTTGCTGCTATCGGAAACCAAAGGTATGATTGATTGTGGACCACACACTGATCACTTGAAGGTCAATGGGTTCCATCTCCTATGGAGTTTCGAAAGCTGCTAGTGAGTTCATACAATCTTCGAAGCGTTTTTGGCTGATCGAAACTCAGCGCTTCATCTTGCCAAGTTACTCGCTGCTCGTTTACACCCGTGAGTCAATTACTTGAAACAAAGCTAAACTTCTCAGTATGAAGATTCGAGTCAACACCATCTGTCCGGGTATTTTCCCTTCTGAAATGACAGGTTTCACGACTGGGAAACACGAATATAAGATAAGTAACCAAGGTGAAAAGGCTGCAGCACGAAGTACTGCTGGACGTGCTGGACGACCTGAGGAGATGGTTGGACCAGCAATTCTGTTGGCTAGTCCTGGTGGAGCATACATGAATTATGCTATGCTTACTGTGGATGGTGGAAGACTTATGGGAATTTCCATTCACGATGGGATCAGAATGCCTGAGGATTCTTACACGGACGAGATCACTGGATAAACTTGTAGTAGTCGTAATCCATGCATCCGAATATATTCGCATAGTAGACTTGGAACAAAAGGCATTCTGAGGCTTCTGAGCGGAATCTAGACTAACTTGCAATAGTCGTAATCCTATGCATCCGAATATACTTACCTCCACAAACTACACATGAACAATTCCTTATGGAGACAAGTGGCGAGCAACGGAGTCGGTTCGGAAAAGAATCATCGGGGCGATGACTTGCGAATCAAGTGATCCACCAATTTCTGCACAAAAGCTCGTCCTGTGGCTGTTGAACTCATCCAAGCACTTTCACCCACAATGGCAATCCAAACTCTACCACCTTTACCCAAACTGAAATTGAACAGTCAAGGCAAGCCTGCCATCCCTTCCTGGATTCCTCCCCCTGAGACAAAGGAAGACTTGGAGTGGCAGTCGTTGCGAGTTCTTGACCTCTCACTGTTGGATGGTACACCACAGCAACAACAAGAAGTACAAGATTTAGCCAAAGATGCGTTGATGAACGAAGGTTTCCTCTTGATCGAGAACCACGGGGCATCAATTGATGACGTAAGCTAGATGTTATGTTCCATGACTCATAATGCAGATTCAACGTATTTTCGATATCGCCAACTGGATCACCAATGGTGGTGCTATGACTGAAGAGGACAAGAAGAAATTTGAATGGGATCGTGAGAACGGAGATTGGATGGGTTACAAGCCACCGTATGGTTGGGGAGAAGTGAGTTGACTTCTGGCTAACCACTGAAACCGGATCAGAAAGGAAGGAAAGACTACGATTTCATCGAAGCTTACAACTTTTACGGGGCATGTTGGGACGAAGGTAAACTTCCAGATGGTATCTTACCCTTTGCAGATGAGATTCTTGCCTACGCAAATGTGAGTATTTCGTCTTACCAAAGCTGAAACTCTACAGCATATGCACAACGAAGTTGGTCGACGTCTATATGTTTTGCTTTCTAGAATTCTAGGTCTAGCCGACGATGACCTATGGCAGAGGATCCCAGGCAAAGGCCATGTACTTCCACATTCTTCATACATTCGTTTCCAGGTCTACCACACACTAGGAAAGGACGCTGAAACTACCGACAACATCTTGCCCAATCACACTGATCACGGTGCGACCACTCTACTACCCAGTCAACCGGTCACTTGTCTTCAGATGCTTGGACAAGATAAACAATGGCGCTACGTCCCATACAAAAAGGGAGCTCTCGTCTGTAATCTCGGTGACGTGATGGAGATCCTTTCAGGTGGTATCCTCAAGGCTACTCGACACCGGGGTAAGTTGGACCTAGCTTTCGCGATATCTTTCTGACACTGGAGTAGTCTGTAAACCACCCAAGGATCAAGCTATGTTTGAACGTGTCTCAGTGTGCTCCTTCAACCATGCCAATCAAGATTTGGTAATGGAACCCATTGTGGACGCCCCACTAGTCAAAGAGCTAGGGTTGCAGCCAGATTCAGAGGTATATGGCGCATTCTGCAAAGCCAATTCGAATGGACAGGAGGTGAGATGCATACTTTTACGGGTATAAGCCGTTCGCTGATTCAGACAGATGCCTAAATTCGGAGAATGGAAGACTTTGCGTAACAAAAACGCTCAGGAGCCGACCTCGAAGGTCGTTGAGATCAACGGAATCGAGCATCGCGAACATATTGTCGGTGGAGTCAAGGTGTACCGTCAATTGTGATTTATAGTGAAGCTGTCTGTAACACCATGTACGAGTAGGTCTATGAATGAGAGGTTTACGTTTGGAGTCCACGTCTTGATTCTGCAAGTGAGTTTTGTTCAATGTGCAGTCTCATCGTCACACAATTTCCAAGGAGTCAGCACCATTCAATGACTAGTCGTTCTGGAGAATGATCGCAGTTTTGGAAGGACTTGTCGTAACTGTCTTGGATCGACTTCATCCAAACTGGTGAAAGGCTACATTCCCCTCGCTACATTGGAAAAAGCACTGAAAAAATGCATAGTCTACAACCTACTGACTTTCAATCGCTCCCAGTTATTGCTGATTCATGATCACAATCTTGAGCTCAGATGCGGCCTTGACAGCTTTGAAAGCATTTTCAGAGTCCTTAAGAGGGAAAGTCTTGGAAACCAGTGGTTTCAAATCCACTAAACCACGAGCCAAGAGGTCGATTGCGTCCTCGAAACAGTTGGCACTGTAACGTAAAGTACCGACAACAGTAAGCTCTTTAGTGGCAATGTGGAGTGCTGGGAAAGAGACCATTGGAGCACCCATACCGGCTTGGAGGTCTGATAAACGTTTAGCCCCGCCACCTAAGTTCAGACTTACATGTAGCACCTGAACGCAGCAACGCCATTCCAAGTTGAATACATGGTTCTGCACCACTAGCCTCGATGACGAGGTCAACACCACCAACTTCACCGATGTCTTCAAGAACTTTAGCAGCTAATGCAGTGTTCCATTCCATTGCGTCCTCATCTTGACCTCTCCTTGGTGGGAAGAAGGTATGTGTTGCGGCGTATTCCTTGGCAAATTTAAGTCTCTTCTCACTGATATCGACTGCCAAAATTTTACGAGCACCGTAAGCTTTGGCAACAGCCATGCAGAGGAGACCTAACGGTCCACAACCGAAGATAGCGACAGTTTGATGAGCACGAAGGCCCGAGCGACGAGCAGCGTGAACGGCGATGGCAAGAGGTTGGATTGAACCCGTCAATTCCCAGGGAATATTACTGGGAACTGGTACTGCGTTAACCGCTGGACAAGCGTACCACTGGCACAAAGTTCCGTCTGTAGGAGGGGATGCCATGTAGGTATCGTTCAAGCAGTAGCTACACAAGTGTTAGATTCGAAGGAAACACAAAGTCGGACTTACTTGAACTTTCCGTTTTTACAATTACGACATGTTCTGCATGGGAGCGATGGTTCGACAGCTACTCTGTCACCGACCTTGAATTTTCCTGGGACGACTTCTGAACCAATTTCGCAGACAATACCGCAAGATTCGTGACCAAGTACGAGTGGTTTTTTGACAATGTAGGTTCCGATACCTCCTTTAGAGTAGTAAGAAAGATCTGAACCACAGCTGAGAGTTCAGTTCAATGTCTGGTTTCCTCACTCACATTCCAGTTGCCATGATCTTCACCAAAACATCCTTGGGCCCACATTTTGGAATGGGACGGTCTTCAATGATAACCGTCTCTTTGCCCGTGAGGACGATGTTGATGTTGCTGCCAGTGATAGCTGTTGATTCTTCGCCGTTTGTTTGAGTCATTGTGTACTATGTCAAGTTGGATTAATGGAACAAGAGACTTTAATTTCGTCTAGAGGTCAAAATATCACAGTATTCGTACCAGATTCATCCTGCTCGGTTCGTGCCGAGCAAACGGTTTTCGGTAACACCAACCTTCTCGGATCGTTCAGAGCGGTGGATGTGGACGGTGGATTCCGTTTCAATTACAATTAATTAATGTGGAGTTTAGACTCCAGAAAGAAGTGACTGTAATGCCCCATGGTGACCAACATCATGTGATGTGGGTGCTCGACCCATCGGGCCGCTAAAATTCGGAGAGGAAGCCTGGAGGTTGTCAGAATCAAGCATTTAAGCCCCATGGAGAAAATCTGGAATGTACCCCGCTCTATTGGCTAATTAATTACAGCAGCACCAAATGCGTTCAGATTTCAAACAGTCTTTTGGAGAGATCCCTAGTAAGCCACTTTACATCTTTCACTGCCAAGAGTGCTGACGGTTGCTCAGACAACACCGACAAGACTTGGTACAAGGACCCATGTCTTCGTGCTAATGTGAGGCACTGTGTAGGCGCAGGTCTATGTTCCTACTATCTTGGATGTTAGTCATGATTTTTATGGTACCCTTAGTCGTCAGAAGCTGACCTTAAGTCCAGATGACCAAGGTCTCCTCGGTGGTCTACAATCGTTACCAGCTTGGAATGCCTACTTTGGCACACCAGCTGGCCTTCGTCTTGGAGTTTTTGCAGCAACTCTTTTCCTTCCTGGTATTCCTGGAGTCTTCGTCGCCGAATGGATCACTACAAGATACGGTCGTCGAGTTCCAATCTGGATCGGCTGTATTTTGGTAGTCATTGGATCTATTATCATGACCTGCTCTCAAAATGAAGCAATGTTCTTGTCATGTACGTGAAACCATAGCTGACTGAAGTTTTACTAACATCAACGAAAGCACGTGTGATTGTCGGTGCTGGTGGTGCTATTGCCAAAGTCTGTGCCCCTCCTGTTGTTCAGGAATTGGCTCACCCTCGTCTTCGTTCACCATTATCTACTCTGTACTACTGTTACATCTTTGCTGGCAGTATTCTGTCCGGGATTTTCACATGTAAGTATACTCTTACACATCATTCTTTCCACTCTGACATTCAATAGTGGCTGGTCTTTACATGCCCGGTGACTGGGGATGGAGAATTGCCTGCTTAATGCAATTGGTTGGCCCAGTCAATGTCCTGCTTTTCATATTCGACATGCCTGAATCGCCACGTTGGTTGATCAAACAAGGTCGACTGGAAGAAGCCAAAGTTGTCATGGCAAAATCACACGCTAATGGAGACATGAACGATCCTCTCGTGAATTGGGAGTTTGAAGAGACGGTCACAACCATTCAAGCTGAGAGCGCAGCTGAGAAAACTTCATATGTAAGTTGTTATACTGCTCGTCTTCGTAAGCTGACGCTCTGAACCAGCTCGACTTTGTCCGAAGCAAAGCCAATCGACGTCGTCTTCTTATCCTGGTCACATGTGGTGCCGGTACTAACATGAACGGTGTGGGGATTGTCTCCTGGTTCCTCACCCCAGTCCTAAGAAGTGTCGGTATCACCCAACCCGAACGTCAATTGTCTCTCCAGCTTGGTTTATCCATCTGGAATTTCATCATCAGTCAAACTGTAGCACTCAATGTCGACAAATTCGGTCGTCGACCTCTCTTCCTTACGTCAGAAGTAGGAATGGTCATTGCCTTTGCGATCGTGTGTGGACTTTCTGCGGCATTCCAAAATGGAATGGGAGACTCTTATGGTGTCGCGGCTGTCCCCTTCCTCTACTTGTACTATGGAGTTTACAACTTTGCCTGGGTGCCTCTCCCTTACGCCTATGCCTCCGAGCTTCTACCTTATACCCTTCGTGCCAAAGGAATGGCATTGTTCATTTTGGCACAAAACTGTGGGTGAGTGCCTTTCATTGATTAACATTTGCCATTATCCATGACTGAAGTTCCACAGTAACGCCTTCAATCAGTTTGCAAACCCGGTAGCCTTGGCCGCAATCGCCTGGAAATACTACCTCGTCTACATTGCCGTGAATTCGTGCTACTTTGTTCTCATCTACTTCTGCTACCCAGAAACCTCAAAATTGAGTGTGGAGGAAGCCAGTGTACTGTTAGATTACGGTGGTGTCAAGGACGGTAGAGATAAAGCTATCGAAGCGATTGCTTCACTCACTGCAGCAAGGGAGGCAGCCATGGCCGACCAAACCAAACTCGAGGACTCCGAAAAACCGATGGGTGAGGTGGAAGCCATCGAGAATGTTCCACGACGATAGGTATCAATTGGTTTGTATGGGATACGTATGTAGGATGCGAGACTCCCTCTGTAATGGAACCGTTCATTTGATTTTTCCCTGGATGAATAATTAGTTATACTGTCACCTTGTAATGCAAATTGTCTTCAGAAATTGATGTCAATACATTTCCACGAAAGTTTCGAGTGTAAAGAGATCTCACACTCTACGACTCTTATATATACAGTATCCAACATGGGACACATTTGCATTGCCTGTCTCAAACGAACACAGGCAACAATTTCATCCGGCGATCTCTATCAAGAATACTAACGAATCGAAGTCAAACAAGATACAGGTATCTACAGCACATACTTGGAATGTCACAGAAGTAAAAGAAAGAAATGAAAACATCAATAATGAAAACCAGTTCAAATTTAAATTAGGAGCGTCAAAATCGTAGACCGAAGTCCCAAGCTTTGGGCACTCAGTTCATGTCTACACCTGGACAATCACAATCTTTCGTTAATTGATCGTCATGGGTTCGTGCTCACTGAAAATCGCCAAAACATCATCATTCTCAAAATCTTCCTTCATGCTCCTGAATTGAGTCTTGGGTTTGCCTCGGGAGCCTGTGTCTTGGGGTGTTCCTGATCAGTTCTGACTTCGAAGAGTTTAAAGTAACCTACCATCATTTGACGTGATGTTGCGATTTTGGTCAAGCTCTGTGAAAAGGGTTCGAGAAATCTGTAGTTTCTTTCTAGGAGATGATTGAATCGACGATGAACCCTTGGAATTAGAAATAGGGTGATGTTTGTGGAGTTTCCTTTGGTTCATCTTCTCCTTTTCACTCTCTTCGTTTGGCGTGAGAGCCTCCCCTGGTTCGTCCTAATGTCAGTTGATGTGAGATACATGGACTGGTTATCCACACACCAGTTGAAGCTTTCTCAGCGATTGCAACTTGTTTTTGTTTTCTCCGTGCTTTTGCTCTTCTTCTTTTACTATTGTCGTAAGCGTAGAATCCGAATGCGTTCTAACTACTCACTCGGCTCTGCTTGTAAATCGTGTTCGGTGGTGGGGACCGGGTTGAGTCGTCCCAAATGCGTTCTGATAGAGGAATGTAGAACATGTTGAGGTGTGGGTGATTACATCGTTAAAATAAGATGAAGTGATCGTTCGCACATCATTGATTGAAAGTGTGTTGTCATATGAGGCTGCATTGGTGAACTGTGCATAAGTGTAGGAAGGGACATTGGTAAATGATGGTTCGTTGTTGTATAACGGTGAGTGTATATTAAAGAAGTTTTGAGTTGGGTGAAATGATGATTGTGGAAAGTGACGAGGGTTGATGTGAGGTAGACAGTGGGCGGAGACAGGAGGCGGATAGCAGGGGTAGTGATGTTGAAAATGGGTGAAGGTGAAGGTGAAAGTGAAAGGGTAGTTGGTCTCTGCTAGTGGTTGAAAAGTGTTATCTTGAGATCCGTAAGGATGCATTTTGCTCAATTTAAGTTAAAAGTAAGTTGTTCCACTTCGAAATCAAGTCAAAGGAATTGTAATGGCGGTGGACTTGTCGGTTAATCCTTAGCCGGAACAGAATTTGAAGGGATTAGGCAGGAAGAGTCAAAACACAATGCATGCGATCATAAGGAGCTTCTGGCGACAGAATGTGAAGGTGATTGAGCCACTCCCAAACCACGAAGGGAAATCATGATAATGATAGGAACTAGAGAAATAACTCAGCTTAGCCGAAAACTAGCTGTTTTTATGCCAATCACTCACCACTCCATGCCCAAGCCACATTCATACCAAAAGCATCTCGTAAACCTTGGTACAGCTGTCCAGTCTTGATAGCTTGTTCATTAGCTACTAAACTGGATAAACAAATTCCGAAAGCTGAAGCGATTTGAATGGAAGTTTGAAAGATGGCGCCAGCTACTGATTGTTCGTCACTGCGGGAGGTTTAGTTCTGACACCGTGTTTGAACTCACTCCTTGACCAAGCTAGAAATCAGGATTGAACCAATACCGACGCTCCTGTTCATCCTGATTAGTATTAATCCCATGTTGGTATGAAGTACTTACATGTCTGCCCCGAACGATATCAACATAGCAGCAATAAATTCACAACCCCAATAAGTCGAACCTGATGGTTCGACGGCGTATAGAAGACAAGAGATTCTTTTATTACGTCAGCCGGAGGTCTTTTGGGATTTGGGATATTCAAATTAAATTTTGACCTACCCTGATAAGAAGGTTCCACCACTGATGATGTACGAAGCTTTAACCCTGGGAAGAAGGTATATCACCAGAAGCTATGATGCGTCAATTGCAGTCTTGCAGGTAAAAAAAAATCAACTCACAGAAGCCCCAATGCCACTTATACAAGAAGGTATAAGCCTGATCGCATTATCCAAAGGCGACAACTGTAAGTACTCTTGATAGTAGATACTGGTCAAATAGATCCAACCTGGAACACATGTGAACGTCGCAAAAGCTCCAAAAGTGATTGCTGCGATTCTACCATTTTGACGAGTCAACAATGAGAGCTTAACGATTGGCGGGACGTTTCTTGATAATCTCGAATTGGGAACTTGTTCAAGATGATGTTCCAATAAACAGAACAAAGCGAATAGAACTATGGAGAGTGCGAAGACAGCGGGAATATCTGTTTTGGACGTCAGTAGCGTTTCGGAAGAAAGATCCTACGTGCAAACTTACACGGAGTGGCCCACCCGTAATCAGCAATACCACTTTGAGTCAAACTGAAAGCGAAAAGGACTGTAGCCGTTGTGACCAAACCTGCTCCCAGCCAATCAACTGGTGGTTTAGCACCCTTAGTCCACCATTTCCCAGGAATAACCAGTGCACCAATGACCACAGGAATAATAGAGATTCCAGCGAGGATATAATAAAGATAAGCCCACCCGTGGCTAAACCCATCAGCCAGGATCATTGAAAATACTCACCCTCCGATTGAAGCCACTCCACCGCCTAACAACGTCCCTACCATAGCACCAAGTGGATTACCGAGAGCCAAAGCTGAAAAAGCGATAGTTCTACTAGGTTCTTCGGGGAATGTTATTGCAGTAATACCAAACGCAGCGGGAGTTGCGACCGCTAAACCTAAGCCTGCCAAAGCTCGAATGACACATAGGGCAACGAAATCCTGATGGAATTAGTTTCTTTGTTGCGTTGAATTAGACCTACAGTGATCAACGGAGAGACGAATGAACATATGATGTACAGCACGATGCCTCCGACAAAAAGCGATTTTCGTCCGTGAATATCTGCCATTCGACCAGCTAGAAGTAGTGCACTGGAGAATTAGAATTTATGGCATTAACACGACTCACCATCCGTAAGCCAAACCGTACGATGAAGTAATCCATTGAGCTTGTACATTAGATACACCGAAATCTTTAGCTGCACTAGGTACAGCCATGACCACAGCGGTTGTAGATGCAGACTAAACAGGTTTATCATTTGGAAACATCGAAAGACTGAATTGACCTACAGCAACAAACCCACTCAACATAGTTGAGGTCCCCACAGCAATCCTTTTCCACAGCGCTAAATCCTTAACACCCTCTATTTCACTAGACGGTTCGATCGGTAAACTCTGAGGAACAGATACATCTCCAACTGGTCGATTTGAAGATAACCTGGTAAGCTCGATGTCTTGAGCCCCATGGGTCGAATTAGCCCCAGTGCGGAGTTTTCGAATTTCTGCAATTGGATCACCGAAACCTGGGACCTTTGGTCTTTGGAACGTTTCTTCTGTTTGGTCTTTCGGGGCTTCTTGATTCAATTGAGATATTGTTTGTAGAGATCTTGTCTGTTCGGTGAGGAATTGGGGGATGGAAATAGTTTCGTTCAGTGATGTACCACTCATTTTCGCAACAGAAATTAGAAAGATTGACACTTTTCTTCACGCTAGGATACAAGGTTATCTACAGAGTCTGAACAAATTCATTACATCGTCAACTGCTTTATGTATGTAACTTTTACCCTAATCCTTATCATTAGACTTCAGAATTACTGTCATATTTGTCAGCTTCTCATTTTAGCGTTGTTTTGCTCCACAACCAGAAGGAGAATATGCGGAGAAGCGATCAGTGGCAGCTATGAGCTCATGTTGAATTGGCAACCAATACTTCACCTTTTAACAAGCTGAGATTCAAGTCATGTTGTGCGCAAGAGTTCTATTCCTAAACGTCTCAATTAAAGAAACGTGCAAGCGATGGAAACCCGGGGTTTTCGCATTTACGAAGGCATGTAGGCGGAGCTATAAGCTCATAGACATATTATCTTTCCAGTTTATGAACATTTCCTTAAAACAACTCTCTCATCAACTCCAATGATCTCTCTGCAATTCCTCAAGGGTTCTGGTACAAAACTTCAAAAACCAAGGCGAATAAAAACGCAAGAAAACACCAATGAAGTCTTGATTTATGAACCGTCGTTAGAAGACTCTGTCAGTGAAAGAAGGTCAAAAGTAGAAGCCGTTTTAGGTTTCGATATCACTGATAACGAAATGTCCACTCACCGACATTCAATTATTCAAGCAGCTACTGACGCGATATTCACCAGAAGAGAACAACAATTTGAGATTCGAAATCCTGAGACGTTCACTATCTCATCGGTGATCGTTTCACCATCTTCTTTGTTTTTCGAAGCCGACACCGATGTTTTGAGTAAAGTGAAATTCAAAGTCACTCCAAAAACGACTTCTTCCGCTAAATGGTCAATATTGGGATACGATGATTCAACCCTCACATGTAAGAGAACGAAGATATCCATCCCAGATAAAATCGTGTCTTGTGAAGGATGTCAGTTCAAGAAGAAAGGAGGAAAACAATCCAAAAAGACAAACGAACCACTATTTCTTTCACAATCAATTGATGATTCTGCTTACGGTGAGCTTGATAGTGTAGCAAAAAGTCTTCTCTCCTTTCACAAAAAAGCTTTTGAAGAGGGAGTTTCAAGATTTCAATATATCGATCCTACAAATCGTATGCTGAGAAGTGTCAAGGTATCTTTCTGTAGTCATCCCAATCATCCAGATGGATTTCCATTGGATTTACGAAGTAATATAGAAGTGACGAAGAATGTTTTGACCGATGAGGAATGGATTAGATTAGGGTCAGTGGAAGAATTGGAGATTCGGGAATTTAGGTACTCAAAATAGTTTTTCGGGATTCTACGCATTTTGTTAAATATGCTGTAAGCTTGAAATGTATTCTCGCTGCAAAGCCTGAACAAAGGATTGTTTATTGCATCATATCGTACTTACGACATTATTATCAAGTTTTAGAAGCTTCTTGAAAAAGAAGGACCCTGCAAATTTGTCGAATGTACAATGTCTGTCCCGTCTATCGACTTTCTTTCATACTTTTCCTTGACCTCTCGAACATCGATCTCAAGTTTTCTGCATGCACCAATACTATGTCAAATAGATATTCCAGTAACACACGCTCATACGTTCTTCCCTGGGCTCCACCATCGAACAAAGACGATCAATTGTGAATGAAATATTCGGTTTCGACGTCGACAACGACAAACTACCTTACTTCGCCACACGTCACGAAGCAGTTTGTGATACGATCTTCACAAGACGTTCACAAGAGATTCAAGTACGACTACCCGACTCCTGTGAAATCAGAACCATCAAGATGTATCCTTCAGCTCATGGACTCGGTGTAAATAAGCCAGAGGTCATGTACAATGTCAAGTACGTTTCAGAAAGTCGTTTATTGGGAGAGGAGGAGTGGAACGAATGGGGTTACGACGCCAATAGAATCACCTGCGTAAGAAGTATGATTTCCAGACCTGATTTCACCTATTCATGTCCTGGACGACGAAGAGAACGCTACGCAGACGAAAACCCCTTATTCGGCTCTTTGAATGTCGAGATAAATCAAGTGGCCAAAGATTTGGATTGTGATTTGGAGGATTTCATTCGTCGAATTCAAAGCAGAGCGGCAAGGGCTAATGCTGACAACAGGTCGGTTCGTTACCAAACTCTTGTTCCCCGAGACAAAGTCCTCACTTCAGTCATCGTCTCTCCATGTCACCATGACGATCACTCTTACGGTTTTCCAAGTGACCTTCGAACGAAATATGAAATCTATCTCAATAAATTGTCGGACGAGGAGATGGAAAGTCAAGGTTATCCGACTACCGTTAACGTGAGAGATGTGTGTTACTAGAGCTGAGTCGGGTACTGGATTATTCAGAATCCATGAGGAGGTGGATGTAAATGATATCTATTGTAACATGTATGGATGCTATCACGTTTCTTAGTAGTGACCAGAGAATGCTCTCAGATAATCTTTCCTTTGATACGATAAATGACGAAGACTTCCAAGAAGACTCTCAAATAAGTGTACAAAGCCCTGCCAACACTGTCATTGTTTTCCCATTCTCTCTTCCACATTTGCAAAAATCCAAAATGGAACAGAAATTTTCCTTCACAGCCAATCCAGACAATACCAATGCCAAATCAACTGTTGATAACCTACTCGGATTCACCTCAGAAGATGATCGACCAGATTACAGAAAAGTAAGTCAAGAAGCAGCAGCCCAAGCTACTTTCACCAAACGAAGTCAAGAGTATGAAATCCGAAACCCGAAAACGTTCACGATCAGTCAAGTTATCGTCAGATGCGTTGGCTCCAAAATATGTGATAAAGGCATGGGATGGGGTCTGTTCAGTTGAAATGCCAAGGTCAGGTTTGAATCTGGGGAAGGGAGAAAGGAACTTCGGTAGGAAATGTTTGTAGTATTCAAGATGGAGTTGTTCCGTACAGCTTGAAAACCGTTAGTCAACTACGCAACACTAGTTCGTATGTAGCTATTTCTGTCACTTTCAGAGGTGCCACTACATCGATTATGGTTTTGAGCTACTCTACGAATACAAAGATCAACAATTCGAACATCACACTTCAGATACAAAACATCCCCTCCCCTCCCCTACCTATTCAAAACCTGATTCAACAACCCCATCATCCCTTCATCCCTCGAATAATTCTCATCCTCAACATCCTCCCTATCACCATACCCAGCAGAAGTACCGTCTGCCGTCATCCAACCCAATTTCTCAGTTTCCTCATCAACCTCCTCCCCCTCCCCTTCACCTTCACCTTCATTAACGTTCTCCAATCCACTGAAATTATTCGATTTACTCAATGAATGACCACCGATGCCGACGCCAACGTGGGTAGATCTGTTCCAAGCTCTATCGTAACTTCTAGATCTTTTACTTGAATCTTCGTTGTGTCCACCAACACCTAATCCTCTTCCTCCGTAGATTGATCCGGTCTGGTAGATTGATGGATAGTGATCGCGTTCCCTGTCACGATGGATGTTTACCAGTTTATCCAGGAAGATTGATGAAGACGGATCGGTCGGTTGCCAATCTGGATGTGTCGCTTTGAAATGTAAGAAGGATTTTTCCATTTTGTTTGAAGTTGTTCGATGGTTGGTCAGTGTGGGATTGGTTGGGAAAGTTGAAGTTGTCGGCGTAGGTGTGCTGAGATCTGTTTGCGGGTTGGCCTCAGGTGATAATGGGGTCTACAGATTGTCAGGAATAAAAAACCTCTCAGACGTACCTTGACATTCCCGTTCCGCCTAAAATCGAATACGGCAAAACTACAAACATACCCCACGCCATCAACATGAACCGTGAATTCTCTGAAGAAATCGATGATAGCGTTAGCCGAAGAAGGAAGTGAGAAGAACAGAATAAACGGCGTAAGTAAAACCGATAACAGTTCTTGAATGAAAATCGCGATCTTCAAAGAAAAAAGTTGTCCAAATTCTTCGTGGACCTGCAAAACACTTTCAGCTACAAAGACAAAAGACGTACTCACCATTTGAGAATGTAATTTCCCCTTCCATTCACCAGGTAGATAATGTGTCCATTTCACCACCTCCCTCAAACTCGCGTCTGGATCAAACACTAGATTTTCCTCTGGGATCATTCCTCTTGCGATGGCTAAGACTGAACCGAAGATACCCAAATAAAACAAAACAGTTCTATGAGGTGAGATTTCGAAATGCAGGAATAGATCGGGGTCAATCAATGAAGCGACCAGTAAGACGGCTGCAAATGATCCAGCGACGAAAGCGACGAACCTGTTGACGTGGTTAGATGATCCTCAATTCGAATTAACCTACCTCATCACCAACGCCGTTTTCTCTTTTGGGAACTGATCAATGTACTCTTTAGCTATCGGGTAACTCCTATCTAAGCGTCGTTCGAAAAGATGGGGTAATTCATTGAACTCTCTAAACTTCCATTGGGCGTACGGGGTATACTGTCGTCCACCAATCGAAGAAGGGTTCTTGTGGTACTCCTATGATTTCATCAGCACTCTGCAGCTAAGAATCCAGGACGTACCTCGAAATAACGGAAGAAGGAATAGATCAACAAATAACAAACGATAAAAGGCGATAACAAAGCGTTGATCAAACCCATAAAGATGAATCGATATCGTAATCTGGAATCGTTAGTTTGATAGTAAGGTTACAACCAACCCTTCAACCAAATCCTTCTTCTTTCTCTCCCTGATAAACTTCATTCTAACCTGACCACGTCGATCAAACAGATACCCAACCAAACAGAATCTCAAATTCCATTCCAAAGCTTTCGTAAGAGAGTTGGCACCGAATGATAAGAATTTTCTTTCCTGAGTCGAGTCGGTGGATGCAGGTAATGAGCTTTGTGTAGGTGGGGCAATCAAGGATTGTGGGATTAGGTGTTCGATTGCATGGGGTAATGGGAGTCTGACTCTGAGATCTAGCAGATCTTTGTTGAATAGGGCGATAAGGTAGTTTTCTTGTCGTAGGATTCGACTAGAGTATGTAGTTAGCATTGACCATGCTCTGTACTCACTTTGCGACATCGTGAGCGTCCAACTTGGTAACTTGACCCTTTCCATTTTCTGAAGGTCCGTTTGACAACGAAGTGACAAAGTTATGTTTCCTTATTTCCCCTATCAATCTTACAATCTCGGGCCATGGAAGGGTTTGAATATCGGCCTGAACCAGATCAGCTTCCGACAATATGGAGAATAATGAAGATGCTACTCACGTCCGGAACACCAAGTAGATAAGTGTAGAAATTATACATTTCTCTCAATCTCGGTACTGAAATAGCAAAAGTGATGAGTTGGACGAAAAAGAAGATTGAAACGGCGAAAATGAATAACATGTGGATGAAAGAACCCCTGAAGTTGTCAGTACAATGTCGTTACGATGAAAAACATACCTTGTCAAACATTGACCGACCAAAACATCCTCCAGTCTCCCTACATCGTTGGGACCAGATATCGACGACGAGAGTTTCGAATAATCTATACACAAAGATAGGAAGGTTGTGAACGCGACCACGAAAAATGTTGTCCTATACGAAACGTCAGTTAGTGTATTAAAATGGATGGTCAAACGCTTACGCCAAGTTCAATAGTTTTGCCAAAGCTATACACCAGATACCTTTGCCTTTGTAATATGCGTATACCTGCACTCAGCTAAGATTGACAGGCCCACCTACCTCTTGCAAAAACCCATCCAAATCCTCAACATTCACCCACTGCCATAAAGCTCTTTCATAATTATTCAACCCAACTTTCCCTTTCACCGTTGGTCCCGAAACCTCCTCGCCTTCAGGAGCTCTATATTTCCTACCTCTTAGCCCACTTCTCTCTAATTCGGGTGTTGCACCTTGATTGTCCGGAGGAGTAGGATAATTCCTACGAGCTTTCTCTTTCCCTTTCCCTTTATCCTTTTGACTGTGTTGAATAGGGGGATCGTTATATCCCATCCTGGGTGAAGCTATTGCACGTTTGTTTGGATTATTTCTTGATATTTTGGATGAAGAGACATCTCTGAATGTCGGCGTTTCTCTGAATGTAGGTACCTCCCTGAAAGTAGGTTGTGAATCACTGTCTCTACCTGAAGTTGAGGTCGATGGATCTCGAGATGAACCAACTGCCAAAGACGATTCCATCATAGTCCCTTGAATCCCCGAAGCGTATATCGACGGCGAAGGCGAGGTAGATCTCGATCTACCACTCTGTGAAGTTGATGAAGATGGTGGACCGGGTTCGTTGTCGTTGTCATTATCGTTTTCCAACCGAAACGGATTGATGCTAGTGGAGACAACAGGTTGATAGCGAGGTAAAGCATTCGGTGGTGATCGCGGAGTCCTCTCTGATGATAATCGAGGTTCTTCATTCCCAGCACCGAAAATCAATGATTCAGGTGGACCGTTCTCATCCTCCGATGAATTACTTGATGTAGAGAACGGTGTAGGTTTCGAAGCTAAAGTTCTGGGTTTCGGGGTTGGACTGTTCTCAGATCTGTTTGTTGTTGTTGGATGACCAAGTTGGACTTGTTCAGCGTCACCTTGTAACTCTCTGAGGAGCATTGTTGAAGGTGATTCTGGGTCTGGATAATCATTCCTTCTGAGGGTTGTTGATCGTATCTCTGGAGAGAAGGGATTTGGACCGTCTAGGATTGAATTGGATCCAGGTGGTCTTGGACTGGTTGGTGACATTTTGTTATGCCCTATAGGTGATAAGTTAACCTAGAGAACAACACGACAGCTAACAACTGATATAGGCGGCAAATACCATGCCGGCATCCAGATCATGCGTGCCTAACTGCCTTATCTCCCCATACAGATTTACTTCTCGTGCGCCTAACCCCCCCACCCTCTTACGCGTTATACGCGATCATAAAATCATTAATTCAAGAGAATACCACCACCACACCACCAAAATGACCGATTCAACGGATATGGATATAGATCAACCACCCCCACCACCCAAAGTCAACGCAATGGCAACTTTGATGGCAGGTGCCAAAGGGAAAGCTAAAGAGGACGCTTTGGAAGCTCAATTATCTGAGAGGGATCAGAAGATCTTAGATGCTAGAGAAGGGTTACCTTGGTTCGTTTGGATCCAGCTGATTCTCGACTAGATGGGTGTATTTATTTATCGTTCCGTTTTAGGGTCGAAAAATATCGTCCGGATACTTTGGATGAGGTGGTTTCTCATGAGGATATTACTAGTACCAGTCAGTTGGACACTTTCTTCAATTCTGATCGAGGGGCTTGGCAGCTGATATGATGACCTAGTTGAGAAATTCATTGAAGCTGGTAGATTACCTCATTTATTATTTTATGGTCCTC
The DNA here is from genome assembly GCA_001599715.1 of Phaeotremella fagi. Lineage (NCBI taxonomy): Eukaryota > Fungi > Basidiomycota > Tremellomycetes > Tremellales > Phaeotremellaceae > Phaeotremella > Phaeotremella fagi. Next base: position 2,056,876 of record BCHU01000001.1, on the reverse strand, counting down.
CAGGTATGTCCCATTATAACCAACGAAACTCCATTTCTAACTTGTCATAGGAACTGGGAAAACATCGACGGTTCTAGCATTAGCGAGAAGACTTTATGGTCCACCTTATCGAAAACATATTTTAGAACTGAACGCTTCTGACGAAAGAGGTATAGACGTTGTCAGGGAGAAAGTCAAGACGTTTGCTATGACCAAAGTGTTGTTCTCGTAGGTTTTCTTTTCGGGAGTTGAATTTAGTTGACGATTGAATTTAGGAAAGGATTTAAATTGATTATTCTGGATGAAGCTGATGCTATGACCCAAGCTGCTCAATCGGCTTTAAGGAGAGGTAAGAGATTGAATGGCTGATTTCAAGGGAGATTTCACTGACCAAAAGTTAAGTCATCGAGACGCACACCAAGAACGTCAGATTCTGTATCATCTGTAATTATGTCAATAAAATCACACCAGCTATTCAATCGCGTTGTACGAGGTTTAGATTTTCTCCCTTGCCTGAGAAAGAGATTCAGAAAAAAGTCGACGAAGTGGTTGAGAAAGAGGGGTAGGTTCTGATACTTCAAAATCTTTCCGTCAGCTGATCAGTATTAGGGTCAATATCACGGAAGATGGTCGAGCTGCTTTATTGAAATTGTCCAGAGGTGATATGAGACGTGCATTGAATGTTTTACAGGTATGTCTTACGCAGCTCAAACCGAGTTTTTGAAGAGAATGACCAAGCTGACCTATGTATTTAGGCTTGTCATGCAGCATACGATGTAGTAGACGAAACAGCCGTTTACAATTGTACGGGAAACCCCCATCCCAAAGATATAGAAAGAGTAATTAAAAGTATGATGGAGGATGAATTCGGAACAGCGTTCAATTGTAAGGCCATCTTCCATCTAAGGAGATCACCGATCCTAACCCAAAATCTCTAGTTATCACATCATTGAAAACAGAAAAGGGATTAGCGTTGCAAGATTTGATAGCGGGAGCATACGAATTTCTGGATACGGTAGAACTACCTAAACAAAGTCGAATATATTTGTTAGATCATTTGGGTAGTACGGAGTGAGTCAGACGTTCATTGGAGACGTTCCAGTGGATACTGATGGAAAAACAATTTTTTTAGACATCGATTGTCGGTTGGTGGATCTGAGAAAATGCAGTTGACGGCTTTACTTGGAGCTTTCAAGTTGGCTGTTGAGTTGAGTCAGAAGAAGTGAGGTGGGAGTTTGGGAAGGGGATTGTATAAGTAAAGCATGACTCTCATTTCGTATTCATGCATGTAATATCATAGTAGGTCGAGGGTGCTGTACTCGTACAACTAGCAACATACATGAACTTTACTGGTATAATATTTGATCCCGCTGCCACAATCAATCAACCAACTCCTCATTCCAACCAAGAATAAATCGAGATACCATCCAAGACTTTTAACATCAACACCAACCCCCAATCCAGCATAACCAAGAATGTCAGAACTACCCCCACCCCTCCAAACGGATTCAGTAACAACCTCAATAATAGCCGCCACCGACCCTTCCTCATCAAAATCAAACGGCCACCAAGCAAAAGTAACTGATGAAGAGGAAGAATTGAAAGCTGAGGATGTGGTTATGAAATCTGAAGAATCGACGACGGCAACGGCAACGATACCGACTACGACTACGTCGACGACTACGGTCGAAGTCGTTGAGGACCCTAATAGATTACCTGAGGAGGCTTCTGAGACTCTTTATTTACAGAATCTGAATCATAAAGTCAGGTTACAGGGTGAGTTTGGGTTTTTGATTCTTGCTTCACTTGATTTCACTTTTACATGTTTACTTCGGTATCATGGATGATGAACTGGTTATTAAACATCATCATTGAAGGAAGAGGGAATAATTGGTTTAATCAAAAACAATTTTCATACCCTTTCTCCGTCCATCAAAATCCCAAATAACGTTGCTTTAAAACCTTTCCAACTCACACTGACACCCAAACCCTCAACCTGTAGTAATGAAAGACACTCTATCATCCTTATTCAAACCCTACAAAGTTCTTCAACCAATCACAGCCCACGCCAACGTCCGAATGCGAGGTCAAGCTTTTTTAACATTCCCAAACAAAGAATTAGCGAATAAAGCGAGAAAAGAAGTTGATGAATTTCCTTTATACGGTAAAGCTATCGTATGTATTCTAGCTCAATTCTCATCTTTTCATGTTAACCTGACTGATACGACACACACCGTTTAGCAAATCCAATTCGCGAAAACTAGATCTGATATAGCTATCAAGAGAAGTGAGGGGGATGAGAAATTGGAGGAATTCAAGAAAGAGAGGTTAGAGAGGAAGAGTGAGTTTTGGTTTCACCTTTTTTCACTACTAAGATTGATAACTGAAACCCTTTCTTAGAAATAAGTAGAAAGAATAACCCATTACGACAAAAAGCTCAAGCTAAACTTAAAGCTGGTACGTCAGGCTCCCTCCCTCCCTCCCCATCCATCTATTGCTGCTGACAAACGGACAAAGACGATTCCGGTGAACCCCAAGCTAAAAAACAAAGAATCCAAATGCCAGACGAATACTTACCACCCAACAACGTCTTGTTCATCCAGAACTTACCTAACGGAACTACTTCTGACGATTTACGTGAAGTCTTTGAAATGTAGATCAATTTCCCCACTTACTGTAACAGACTGAAACTGACCTCTCTAGTCATCCCGGTTTGGTGGAAATTCGTACGATCCCAGCTAAAAAGGATATCGCTTTCGTCGAATTCGTTGATGAAGGATTGGCTACCATCGCTAAAGACGCTTTACACAATTTCAAGATTGACGGTGAAACCAAGATGAAGGTGGGTTTTTTTGTTTTATGATCATTTGAGAAAGGGGAGTAATACTGACTGGTTGAATTTAGGTTACTTATGCGAGAAAATAAACCCACAGGGTTTGGAATCGTGGATTCATTCTGCTTCTACCAAAAAAGAAGACAAATTATTCTCCGTTTTTTCTTATACCCATGTATTTTCATTATATTTCAAACAAAATGCATTCAAAGGAAGTTTAGACATAACATGCTCGCTTGTCAATTTGACAATTCATATGATCGTTATAATTTTTTGCATTGCGTGAAATAATATTGACATGACAAGAAAAGTGAACAGGTGGAAGCATGAATAAATATGAAACGAGTGAGCGTATATACTCGAACTTCTCTATCACTTCGGAATCACAAATAAACAAATAAACGGGGTCATCAACAAAAAATAGGAAAATGAAAAAAAAAACATTAATCACATGTGAAAGAAAAACTGTTTGAAATTCGTTAAAAAGAGGATATTTGGAATATTGAAAAGCAAGGTATATATCACAAAGAAAAGACATTTGTATGAACTGAATCCCACACCTTACCCCAATCTCCCAGCTCTAAATACAGATTGAGTAGCGATCCTTCTAGCTTGATCTAAACTTATAGTCTCCCTCTTAAAAGTTCCTTCATCATCATCGTCATCATCGTCATCGTCCAAACCCCGATCTCTCATGTTCAAATTAACAGAAGGTGATAAACCGGCACTACCAAACATCCCACCACCAGGTCCAGTAGCTAACAGCGGTGCACTATAAATCGACGGTTTGCTATCGTTACTGAAAGTCGATACACTGGTGAACGGTTTGAAATCTGCGATTATCTTTCTTGGTGGTGAAGTTGATGATTTGGGTGGAGAGAATGAAGTCGGTGGTGGTGGCGAGGAAGGGGTTGGTGGTGCACCTGGAACTCCTGGTCTTGGGGGTAATCGTCCACCTGGAACGTATTTGTAGGTACTTTTTTCGTTGTTTTTTCTGAAAGTATCGGTGAGTCTTTTAATTGGGACCTGGAGGGTGTCAGATTTAGGTGTCAAGTTGTGTACTTACCCTCTCTATCTCATCCCTTGCATCGGTGATGAATTGAGCTGACATCCAGCGATTGACATTGGCCTTGGCGATATCGTGAGGAACGTAGATTTCAGGTAATTGTATTTGTTTCGTTTGCTCATTTCGTAACATGAGCTTTTCATGTAGCTCCCTGGGAGTAACAATGAGCTAAATTCATGCTGTCAACAATCGTTAGCTCACAAAGCAACCTCTTCCACGCTTTGCATGGTTTGACCTTTCTCTGTGATTCTCTCCGCAACCTCTCGTCCAATTTCTACAGACGTCAGCTATGGCTCACGTCAAGCAATTCCAACTTACCAGCAATCAACCTTTCCATATCCATATTTTCTAATACACTACCAACAATCGTCATAGCTAACAGATCAGCCGTTGTTAACGGCAACATCAACCCGGACGTCATGTTACAAATAGCTTGGAAGAAGTCGACAGCTCGCTGTGGAATGTTAGCCGTGCCTACGATGGCAATTTGTAACCTACAGAGTAGCCTGATAACGTTTCTTCACATGCGACCATGAACTGCGTTGATTAGTATGGCCACGTAACGCAAAGACCTACAAGAGATATCCCATGTTGTGCCATTGTTCGAGCGACTACCAATGGATCATTACCTGATGGGTATTAGCTTGAGCCCAAGAAAGAATCGAAGCTAATTTACCTTGAGGATCACCAGACTTAATTTCTGATAGAGTCAGTAAAATACTCTCGCAGCGCTTAGACTTACGATCACCACTTTCACCAATACCTAGATAGACAGAACAGCATCAACTTCCATTCAGTTCAAATAAATAAGTACTTACCATGAGGCGGTGCATCAGCAATTAAAATAACAATCTTCGCCGCTTCTTTACGCCAACGAAGTTGAGTCAAGGAAGCTGCCATGCCAGCAGTCACCGCTTCGGGACCATCACCACCTCCAGCAGCTAGAATGCAGGTTAGCGGCTGTAACTTTAGTGGAAGATAGCGGACAACTAACCAGTCAGACCCTTTAAGTATTGTTGGACGTCTGGAATATCGGCGGTAAAAGGATGGAATTGGTAGACGTAGGTGTTATCTTGGGGTGGGTGATCTCTGTAGTTAACAACCTGGAATTTGTCAGCTACAATGTTTGCGACACAGAATGATAGCTTACAGCAACTCTGAGATCATCAGGTCCACCTAAACCCTCTTCACCTCTGATCATATCACAGATACCCGTGATATGATCTCTAACAGAATTGATATATCTCTGCATAGATCCTGTACAATCAAGAATGAAAGCGAGGTCGCTAAGATGATCAATGTCAATTGATGATATAGTGAGTTGATGATAAAGACCTACATGCATTTTCCAGATCTACCAGCTGGAGTTTCTTCATAATTAACTTCATAAGAAGTTATAGGGGGTGCAGGGGTTACGATGGGTGGTGTACTTGTACGATAACCCCATGAATATCTTGATGAATGGGTTGAGGAGTAGAGAGATGATGAATAGCCTGAAGCTGTGTCATCGAATTCCATGTCGTCGTCCATGTTGAAGTTGTTGTGGGTGGTGGGGGTGGGTTGGAAGTGTACGATGTAAGTTGGATGTAGATGAGGATGAATTGATGAGAATGCGGTTGAATATGAAAGGAGGACGTGAGTGAGGACAATAGATGATCTGATTGACTGATTGATTGATGTGACAAAAAGGAGAGAAGTATCTAAATGAAATGAAATGAAATTAACTAAGTGAAAAGAAAAGAGAATGATGAATGAATAGTTAGTTGCACGATGAAACGTAGAGCAGGCAGGTGCTAGGGAGGCGAAGGTGACGCACAGGTGAGATCGCGGAGGTTGGCTGATCTCCATGCTAACTAGGCGCGGGAAGACACATTCCAACTATCCTTTATTTAACTAGGCGCGTGTAATTATTTAGTGTCAACAATGTTTACGATGCATTCAGTTGCAGTTGATATTCATACACTGACCATACATATCTCACCTTCACATTCACATTCACCTTCATTGTATCTCTCAGTAGTATACCATATACATATATCATAGTAGAGTATTTGTATTTCACCATCAGCAAGAGAAACGATCACAATCAAATCCCACTGTCACGCTTCAACGACACCGAGCTCAACTTTTGATCAAAAGGCAGTCCAATTCACATACCTACCTTTCATTCAACACCAAGTCCACAATCTACCACCACCACCATGTCCCGTCTTCCTACCATCTCCACACCCAGTCGGTTCACTACACCACCTCAATCCACCGGTATACCAACACCAACTTCACGACGACCTCGCTCCTCGCTGGCAAATAACGTCACAGCACCGTTCACCCCAGATGAAGCCATGGATCAACTTCAAGAAGCTCTACGTAACAGACCAGCACCAGGTAGTATGAAATCTAGAGAACCATCTGGGAGTTCGTTGTTGAGTACCGGCTCTGAAGATCCTGATACCCCAACACAAAATTTGGGGAATACAGAAAAGAGTCTAGCTCCGCGTACACCAGCGTTGAGAGCTCGTACGCCATCAGCGTTAGGTATTGGTCATGCACCAACGACTCCTTCTGCTTCAAGATTGACTTCAAGACCTTCTGTTGGTGGTCGACCTAGTCTTTCAGCTTCAACTGGAACCGGTGTGTTTACACCTCGTAGACCATCGATGGCTTCTTCAACTACATCCGTCACACCCCATGTTAGACGTTCAGAATCTAGAGCTTCAAACGCTAACGAGATGGTGAAATTCGCACCGGTTATTGGTGACAGAGTAAGAGTTCAATCTCAAGGTGTTGAAGGGACTTTAAGATTCGTTGGTAACACTGAATTCAAGGCTGGGGTTTGGGCTGGTGTCGAGTTGTCAGGAGGTTTCGAGGGTAAAGGGAAGAATGATGGGAGTGTTGATGGGTGAGTTGAAGATTTATTGGATATGCTGACATATTTAGCGTACCGTATTTCTCATGTCCGCCAATGTGTGGTATTTTTACTCTCGCGTCGAAACTCTCTGCACCTACCTCAGGCCCATCTCGACCAGCTTCCGTTGCTTCATCTCGACATTCTCTGGCATCTTCCCATGCAGGATACACACTTAGCGGTAGAGCAACACCTTCGATATCTGGTCGTGCGACACCAGCCAACGATAAGGTTGTTCGGTCAGCGACGACTACACCTGGTCGTGCGAATCGATCCGTATCCAGCTCCGTTCGAGGTGTCCCATCTCGAGTCAAGGAGACGGAAGATTCCAGTCCACTAGACGTCAGTCAACGACATAATCGTCCGACGAACGGAAACTCGACAATAGAAGCTAGTAAAATCACCGCTGGTTCTCGAGCATCGAAATATGTTGGAATGACTGCTAAACAACTTGATCAGAATCGAGCTGGTTTAACAACCTCCACTGCAAGCAGATTACTTGGTTCCAGCACAATGACACCCAAAGCTTCTAGGGTTTCGATGGGAGGAGCTACACCTGCAAGATCCCGTCAAAGTTTAGGTGGGGCTTCTAATGTTACTCCCAAACCTCGTGGAAGAATTTCAACTGTAGGAGACATGATGCCACCACCACCTAGTCCATCTAACGTAAATCGTATTTTGGCTCATAATCAACAAACATCTGCTTTGGAGGAGGAAATTCGTCAACTTAAAAAACAAAATCAAGATTTAATGTCAGAAATCAGTAACTCTCAAGTAACTTCAGAAGATGACGATAGAAATCTACTTGTTGAGCTTAAAAATCAGATTGAAACTTTGAAAGAAGAATCTGATTCACTTCGATATCAGTTATCAGCTTCTCAAGCTGACGCTAACGACGCAACGAAGATGGCTGAAGAACTGTCGGAAGCCCAAACTCGTCTTGTCGAGGATTTCGATGCGAAAGAGAAAGAGATTAATGAATTGAAAAAAGAATATCTGATAACGGAGGAAAGAATGAAGGGTGAATTAGAAGCTGGGATGGAAGCTCGTAGAATCGAAGTTAAACGTTTAGAAGCTAGAGCTGAGAACGCTGAGGTTGAATGTGCTGATATGAGAGGTTTGGTTGAGGAATTAACTCAAGCTGGTCAGGTGGGTAGAGGTGTTCGTGAGCGGGATTCGGCTGATAATCACAATAGGCAACTATCGCTCTGTATGAAAGGAAACTTAACGATTCACAAAACAAACAATACGATCTAGAAGCCAATCTACGTAATATCGAAACGTCATTTGCTAAATTGAAGGAAGAGAATTTAACCTCACCAACACTCCAATCGTCAGAAACGTTCAATAGGCAAGCTATCTCAGCTGCTGAAATCGATAACGAAAATCTTACAGCCCAAATCAAACATCTACAAAACAAACTGAACAATCTCGAAGAGGAACTTGAAGAATCTCGACAACTGTATGAAACAGATGCTGAATCTTGGAAGGGACGTTTGACCAAGACCAAAGATTCCGAATTGAAAGGTAGAGAGGCTGTCAAGACGTTGAAAGTTGAGATTGAAGGTTATCTTGCTCAAATCCAAGGTGGGAAGAGTAGGGTCAAAGAGTTGGAAACTGCTTTGAAAGAGAATCAAACGGCTTTGGAAAGTACCAGAGCTGAGATTGAGGTTTTGAGAGTTGACGCTGCTGTATGTTTTCTTCGACTTTTTTTGTCTGGATATTTACTGACCTCGATGATAGGAGGCTTCGACCATGCGTGCAGCACTACAAACCGCTTCGGCTAATGAGAAGACACTGGCTGCTAGTAAAGAGGAGATCGTTCTGCTGAAAGCTAAACTTGCTGTTGCTGAAGCGGCCGAGGAGAAGGTTATCGAACTTGAAGCAAAGATTGTAACATTAGAAGCAGAAATATCAAGAGTGAGTCGGAACCCGGTAAACCATGACTAACCTTATCAGTACACACATAACACACCTGAACCAGTTGCGATCTTAACACCTGTCGATCCAAACAGACTATCAATCTCAGTCTCATCACCTGAAAGTAACACTATAGAATTATCACCTTCCAGACGTAACTCCCATAACTCGGATATATCATCTTCATCAGCTAACGGTAACGGTACACCTCGAACTATCAAGGCTAGATTATCTAACGGATCTGCTGCGTCTACCGATAAGAGTTTGAGAGGTTTCCAACATATCATCTCGGAACTTACTAGTGAGAACGGTGAATTGAAGGGTAAGGTTGAGAGTTTGGAGGAAGAGGTTGGGTTGTTAAAAGAGGTATGTCATTGGCTTTGGTTTGGGTTTGGGACTTAATTACGTTTTAGGAAATCAAATTACTTGAAGAAACTGCTGGTACTGGAGATGTCACTGTGAGTCATCGTCTTTAGCTTGTATTGTCCATAGCTGACATGGGTATAGAAGGAATTAGCCGATGCCAAAGCTACCCTGGCAACTCATACTCAAACCATCAAAGAGGTATGTGGGACACGGTAAATCTTAACTGACACGATCCACAGCTCAACAGAGAAGTATCAGAACTAGAATCGTTGATAGAATCCAAGATCTATCGGGAAGACGAACTGGAAACGAGAACGAGTCAACTTGAAAAAGATCTCGATAAATGGCGTCAAAAAGCTTTAAACATTTCAATGGCAAATGGGAACCCGTTGAGCGCTACGCTGAGTAGTAACACACATTCAAGAACGGCTAGTGCATCGACAGCGTTGACTGTTGATACTGAAAATGAAAGATGTGAACTATGTGAAGGGTCACATACACTCGATTCATGTCCTATCTTCGCTGGAAGTTTGGATGAAGAAGGGGGACCTAGTCCTTTAGCTAAGAAGGGGAAAGGAGTTTGGTGTGCTGATTGCGAGGTTAGTTTTGGATTTTTTCTACTTTTAGTGAAGGATCGCTGATGGGAATCGGATTTAGAGTGTTGAACATGATACGATTGACTGTCCGATGGCGGAGGAGGTGTTTTGATTTGTTTTGATTCATGCCATGATTTGATGAAATCATTAATGAAGTTTTCGGGTGTTATCGTTTGTTGATATTGTGGAATATAGTCTTTTGGGGTTTTAAGTAGGAAAAATTACACTTTCATGTATAATACTATAAATGATATGGGTGACGATCGATTTATACCCACTTTTACAACAACCTCTCAACTTTGACCCCGGAAGCTTCAATCTCCTTGACAGTCCTCTCACTACATTCCCAAAGAGATTTCATCAACTCGGAACACTTTGATTTGAGTTGATCGTCAGACAAAGAAGAGTTGGATTCGAGACATGAGGTATAAGCGTTGATTTGGGTGTAACAGGCTGCTTTCATTTGAGCTAGGTGGGGGACACTAACCGAATTCTTTAGTTACGCTGTGGGAAGGGGGGATACTTACGCTTCATCAGCACAAGCTGCTAGATCCCGACCTTCAGGTCGACAGATCGTTGCCCAATCACCCATTTGATTCCTGACTACGCACTGTGAAATCGACTTCAGTGGGAGGATGAACACCTTCTTCGATGGTTAACGTACATTCTGGTATTTCGCCATTTGATCTGCGCATTCTGCATAGTTTTCATTTTAGTTTTTTAAGTTTACCTTGAACCAAGAGGGGGGACTTACTAGACGCTACTTGATTCCATGAAAGATCCATAGTTGATTTATTCTCGATGATGGTTTTGGTTGGATGAGAAATTGGAGCTTTGAAAAAAGTTACGAAAGTAAACAAATCCCGTTTGAAAGTTTAAATATTTCAATTTTTAAATCCAACCTCCTCAAAACCTATTATTACTTCATTCACTGAAACATCAACATTTTTGCCATGGAGGAGATATCGGATAACTTGAAAAGGGATAGGGAGGTCACTCCAGAATCTGAAGTTATGCGTAAAAAAATCAATCTTGATTCTACGGCAACGACGGGATCTACGACTGAAGGTGTTGAACCATCATCGATACCAACAGAAGACAAAGTTATCGAACCAAACCAAAAGCAGGATAACACTTCGTCTACAGATGACAAGAAAGATAAAGGGAAAGCAGGTAGAGGTAACTCCAAACGGGATCATGCAGATCGAAAACGAACGACCGTTTGGGAACCTCGTGAAAAAGCTGAAGGTGAGGTTCGACTGCCCAAGAAGAAAGTTGCAGTTTTGATTGGGTGAGTGATGGCTTCCTTTATATGCTGTCAGTCAGACTTGACTGATCGTGTATCTGTTTTAGATATTGTGGAACTGGTTATTCTGGAATGCAAATGTTTGTCAATCTTCCAAGGGTTTGATTGGTTTAATCTAACATTTTCTAGACAAGAACCTGGATCTAAGACTATCGAAGGGGAATTTTTCGCGGCGTTGGTTAAAGCTGGTGCAATCTCTGCTGAAAACTCTGATGATCATAAGAAAGTGAGTGAATTCTCATTATGTAGATCTAAATGTCGCTGACTATAGTCTTAGATCGACCTACAAAGAGCAGCTAGAACTGATGCAGGTGTACATGCTGCCGGTAACTGGTAATGTACCTTTCACAATAAAGAAAGAACCTCATACTAACTTTTACTCAGTATTTCACTTAAAATGATCCTTGATCCACCACTCCCAGCGGAATATCCCAACCTGAGCTCCTATGTGAATTCATTCTTACCACCACAAATACGGATGTGGGGTTTCGTCAGAACACTAAAATCATTCCAAGCAAGAATGTAAGTCCACCTCAACTACCAAACACTGAGGTTGGGGCTAACAAAAATCCTAGGGCATGCGATTCAAGAGTCTACGAATATCTCCTCCCGTCATATTGCTTACTTCCCCCTTCTTCCTCTGATCAATTGAGTAAACAATTGGACGAATCTTCACCAGGTTGGAGACAGGGTTTGGAACCTGGCGCATCGTTTTCTGATGCTGGTTTCGTTCAGGATGAGAGTTCTGACGAGTCTGATCCGAAATTACGCGGGGAATATGAAAGACGAAGAAGTTGGAGAGTTGATGAGAAGACTTTGAATAGGTTCAGAGAGATTATCGCTACATACAAGGGGACCAAGTTAGTTGTCTTTTGGCCAATCTATTGGATTATGTTTAGACTGATGACCCATTTTCAGGAATTTCCATAACTATACGGTTGGAAAGCCATTCAATGATAAGACTGTTAAACGATTCATGATAAGTCTTGAGGTTAGAGAACCTATTGTACATGGTGAAATTGAATGGATATCAGTAAGGATACACGGTCAAAGTTTCATGTTACATCAGATTGTAAGTAGATAACCAAAACCCCTTCTCACCACACAAAAAAATAATTCACTAAACTTTTGCTTTAGAGAAAAATGATTTCAATGGCAATGTTAACATGTCGAACCAACACCCCAACCAAAATAATGGAAACATCATTCTCCAACAAAAACATCCATATCCCCAAAGCCCCACCACTAGGCTTGTTACTCCAACAACCTCAATTCAAAACTTACAACGATAGGTTGACCAACGGTTCTATCAAGGGTATGAACGAGGATCGAGATCCGGTTAATTGGGATCTATATCAAGACGAGATGGAGGTCTTTAAATTGAAATTCATTTATGAGAAATTGCGTCAGGAGGAATTGGAGTTTTCTGTGTAAGTTCTACCACTCTCTCTCGTATTGCTTAAGATGGATACTGATTTCTTTTCGGGGTCTAGATATCATAAATGGATAAGACAGATGGATTGTACTAATACCAAAATGTTGAGTTTCTTAAAGTGAGTCCACGGTTTCGGAAAAGATCATGCGATTCAGAATTGATCTTGGTTCCCAGTTCCAAAGGAGAGATACCTGCAGATTATCATGTTGGTAAACCCCCAAAATCAAAAACCAAACCAAACGACTCGGAAGCAAAGACTAAATCAGAGACAGTTCTAGAAGTTGAAAGTGATGACGAAGAAATTGATTTGAAACAACTAAACGCCGGTGAACTCGATGGTTAGGTTTATGTATCATGCAATATGGATTCATCATGTTTTTACAGACGACCTTAAAGGAAGTAATCCATTTTGATTAAAGGGGTTATCCTTATAACAAACAGAATTCCTCTTGTAAAACTGGTTTCTCCCTGACCCCCCAGAGATCCCATAACTGATCAACCATATCTCTAGAAATGACAATTTGGATATCCTTCCATTCACCTAAATCATGTTCCAAGTTCTGATTATCAGTCAAGGATTCACCTCCCTCAGGTTCTTCACTTTCCAATCTATCAACCACACTGATTTTATTTCCAATTCTGTTGATCGGTTTAGGTTGAGTTCGTCTGTTCTTCAGAAATCCTAGTTCTGATAACGTGAATGCTGTATCGTCTATTCTCAGATGACAGGCTTTAGACAATTGTTCCAGTGTCGTCGTTATAGAATATTGGGATTTATAGTTTGTTATACTTGTTTTCATCATTTCTGTTGAACGTGTTCGCCGATCAGTCTTATAGCTTGTGGATTAAGTAATCATCACTTACCAACACCGTTGACAACTTCTTTACCCGCAATCGCCTCTTTTGGCACAGCAGTGCTACTACTACCACCACTACTTCCAACATTCCCATCTGCATTCCTAGTTCGTAAACTCCGTCCAGAAGGAGGATCAGGTTTAACCGGAGATAAAACTTTCTTCGGTTGCGGAGAAACAACAGAGTTAGGTAAAACTTTAGCTTGACCCAATAGTTTACGAAGTAATCGCAGAACTATAGATACCCAATAGGCAGTGTATGATTTCAAACCTAGATCTGATAATGGTCTTTCTGGTGTTCCAGGTGAGGAAGTTGGTGACCGAGAAGATGGGTGGAGAGTTAGATAATAGCCTACATCGATCTTTAGCTGGGTTCACGGAAGATAGGAAGACTTACTGAATTCGATGAGCAGTTTACCGAATCCTCGGTTTTGATGTGGTGGGAATGTGACGATACAAGCCAAGTTGTAATCGTCATACGAGAATTTCTCCTTCAATGGAATCTTCAGTATTCTGGTTTCACTGTCTGAAGGATTAAACAACCCACCTTAGAGAAAAAAGCCATCACTTGATCTCGTCGCGATGTCGCTGCATCACACAGGACATAAAATAGAAAGTTTTCCACCTGGTAGCTATCAGTATTGTTGTTCGATTTCAGCAAATCTCAAGCTCACATGGAAGAACACTGATTTATGATCTATGAAAAGTTTACCGAAAAGAGACAAGTTCTGACAGTACAGCTAAGATTGCGTCAGTATGGTTCATGAAACTGTTCAGCTTACCCTCGCTTCTGCACCATCAACTTCCCATATGGTGTAACTACCTCTTTGATACACCTTTCTTCCTGGTGGTTGCAGTTGCGTGCAAGTTGCCTAAGGTGAGAAGTCAATTTTACTCCACGTAAGAATGCTTCCACTGACAGTATGTCTTTCCCACCCATCGCGAGTTCTCATATACTTGAAACATAGCTATCGATGTCGTCAGTCGCTTTCAAAGCAACCTCAATCCAAGACCTACATCACACGCCCATAATCTTCCACGAGCACCTTCTCCACCTTTCCCAACCCCTGCAGCGAACATATCACTGGCCGTACGAGTAGATGATTTATGTTTCAACGTCTGATTACCATTGGTAATCGGCTCAACATCAACATTTTCTTGATGACCATGAGACGATGATCTAGCTTTACGTTTATTTGATCCAGATGGAGGAATTGTTGAAGAACTAGCTTGAACTTGTTCATCTAATGGAAACGGATACGGTGAATAATACCTAAATGATTTAGTCTCCATTTCCAGCTGTTTGCTCACCATGTCTTGACGAGATATTCACCAAATCTGACATCTTCAAAATTCCTAACTCGAGTCATAGCCGCATGCTCTCTTTCTGGAGTAGACGGAGCTGAAGGCGAATGATCGTTGTTGTTACGTCTAGGTACTTTGGAGGAACTAGCTTCGGGTTGTGTATCTGTCAAGAGGGGTCTTCCACGAGTAGATTCGCTCTGAAAGCATTGATCAGCTCATCGAATGAAGCAATAACTTACGGTATCTATTTTCAATCTCTTCGAGTCGGAACTTGAAGATTCAACTAAATCCTTTTCCACCTCAACTTCTACCCCTGTTGAACTTTTGTTCTCAACAACTTCATTACCAACATCACTTTCTTTGACCCAAGTATCCAGTCTTTTATCTTCACCAACGAAAGTGATGTAAACCTCGTGAGCTCCAGATTTTGTGACTCGTTTATCAAGTATTGTCGCAAGACCTAATTGTGGTTAATCTTCACTTCCAAGTAGAGGGATAGATTTCATTGTTGACACCTACGGGGATTTCCATTGTCACGATGGACGAAATGGTGATTTCCTACCACTAAATTTTTAGGTGAATTTATCGCAGTCGTTTTCGATATCGGTATTGGCATACTGTCTGACATGCCGGAAATGTATTAACACTTCAAGTTGCCTTTTTAAAAAGCTTTTCTGGATGTTGAATAACCCATTTTGTTGTTCAAAACAAGTCTTCGAAGCGGAGGTTAGGGGATGTCCGTGTTGTGATGACATTTTGTATGGTGATGGTTAGAATGATGGTGACGATGACAACAACATTGATGTAGATGAGATACTCTATATAATGTGTGGTAGATACGCTCTAGGTGTACCAGCTGATGAGTTATTCGAAGAAATAGAAGTTCAACTTCCAGCTTTATTTCAAAGACGTCAACCTCGATGGGAAAGGCGGCAAGACTATAGACCAAAGTAGGTCAAGTAATGTCTTACTCAACTGAAAGTTTAGTTACAACATAGCACCACGATCTCGAGCTGCTGTTGTACATCGAGATCGTGATTCTGGAGAGGCAATAATGGAGACGATGTAAGTGCGTCTCAAGTTCCAATTGGCTTACAATACAGGCAATGGGGTTTAATACCGCATTGGACAAAACATCCTCCGAGTGGTGCTCTGAACACTATCAATGCTAGATCCGAATCGTTAATGTAAGTCATGTCATTTCATTGCTCTGATACCAGTGATCCATCTTCTGGAGGTATGTGGCATGCTCTCAAAGGATATAAGAGGTGTATTGTACCTGCTCAAGGGTGAGTCGATGTGATGATAAAATGACTGATTGCCCAGTTACTACGAATGGCAGAAGAAAGGTTCGAGCAAAGTAGCACATTTCACTCGTCTACCTCTTCAACCCATCTCAACTCAATCTCAGGGTGAATCATCCAAATCAAATCAAGCACCTCACATAATGTTTTTCGCTGGTTTATGGGATACCGTCAATTACGTTTCCCCAGTCGAATCTCGTTTTCAATCCAAGGAAGATGAAAACGCGTCACCAAGTAAGACGACGTTTGAGCCATATCCCACTGGTAATCCGATTCCACTGTCAACATTCACCATTCTTACTACAACACCAACGAAGGATTTGAGTTGGTTGCACGACAGGATGCCTTGCGTTTTGAAGGAT
The DNA here is from genome assembly GCA_001599715.1 of Phaeotremella fagi. Lineage (NCBI taxonomy): Eukaryota > Fungi > Basidiomycota > Tremellomycetes > Tremellales > Phaeotremellaceae > Phaeotremella > Phaeotremella fagi. The sequence goes on along the minus strand of BCHU01000001.1, from coordinate 2,040,645 downwards.
TGGGCGGATATTGAAAGATGGTTGGATCTTGGTAAAACACCCAAAGGCTGGGAAGAAGGTAAAGGTGGAACAGGGGATTTATTGAGAGGCTTTCCGGGGTTGGATTGGTGGGTCGAACAACAGTCACCGTAACTGACTGCGTTAGTTATCCCGTTCCTCCAGAAGTTGGCAAGATTGGAACCAACTCGTCGACCTTCATCGAACCAGTTTCAGAAAGAACCGATGGAATAAAATCGTTCTTCCAAAAGCAAAGTCCTGCCAAACCGAAAATCTTACCTTCGAAGAAGGAAGTATCTCCAGTCAAGAAAGAGGAAGTCAAAGTCCCAAAATCAACGCTATCATCTGAATTACCTCAGGGAGATAAGGAAGAGAATCTGGGCGACGATTCCAACGCGCCAAATCCCGATGTGAAGGGGGAAGAGAAACATGAAGACGACGGTGATATCAAATTCGAAACGACGCCCAAAGGGAAAAGAAAGAGAGAAGATGTCAAAGATGAAACTGAATCTAAATCTGAACCGAAATCTGAGAGGAAGGGGGGACATCAGACTAAAGTCGTACGCAAGGAGGATACTTCGAACAAGAGTGTGAGTGCTCCATTTTCGTATTATCGTTTATACTGATTTGATACTGGGTAGCAACCTGCAATAACTAGTTTTTTCAAGAGTCCTGAGAAAGCGAAATCTTCTTCCGTCATTGAACCGAAATCCAATGCGAGAAGAAAGAAGTGATCTGACTGTCTAAATGTTCGAGTTTGCTCGGATTGGGAAGGAGTGGGAATGAAGTTCTAATAGTCTTGGAATATAGGGAGGCTCGTATCCACTTCTTTTTTTGTATACGCCAGTTGGCGGTAATCTCAAGACTCAACGTAATGTACAATAACAAATATTCTGTGCATTAGGCATAAAAAGAATACGAGTCATGTATAGATTCCGCGTCATCTTGAAGGAGCGAAGGCGGAGCTCTCAGAGTACCATGACCAAACCCAAGGCAATGGCAAACATAGTAATACCAACGCTCAAGATCGAACCTGAGGAGGTCCGTTGAGCACTTGAAGGTAACGAAGGACTTGCTGCTGCTGAAATCACTGAAGAAAGAGCTGAGGCAACAGCAGAAGTTGCCTTACAGAACATTACATCAGGATAATTTCGTCAATTGATTGGATTGAGTACTTACAGATACGCTTGTGACAGTGTTGGTATTAGTTACTCTTGTGTTTGAGGTTGCGAATGTCGTTGTGGTTCCAGTTCTGGGGGTGGTTGCCGCGCCCGATGAACCAGATACGAAACGACTGGTAGTTGACAATCCAGTTCGTACTGAGGAACTGAAGCTAATCAAATCTGTCAATTCCGAATTAACATAGGATAAGTAGAACGCACGTTAAAGAAGGTAAAGTAGCAGTTACAGTTTTTCCAATACCACTGCAGGTTCTTTTCAAAATGCTAACAGCATATTCCAAATCCGAAAAATCAGCTTGTGTAATATCATTCTCATTCTGGGCGGCGCAAGTTAAACAACCGACGAAATCGTTGAAAACGTTGTTTTCACAAACTGTCAAACATGTTTGTGCGGCTGATGATGAGGTACTGGTACAGGCATCATAAATTGTGATGGCTGAGCTACAGATTGATTGACAGGCTGCTGGAACTGTTTGACTGTTGATTTGACGGGATTCCATCAAGGAACGGACTTGGGTGTGAGGTTCGAGAGCAGCTGTAGTTTTCTTGTCAGTGGAAATGTTTCTTGGTACTGTATGGTCTCATCAAACCCACCAATGGAAGTGGCTCCCAATAAAGCAAGGAAAACTGAGTAAAACATTGTTAATTCACGTGCTGCAGCAATCTCTTGGATGGGTGAAGCAAGACTTGGGTTTGAACAGAGACTAGAAGAACAGTAGCCTCGACCCCATCTCTACCTTTATACACCATCGACACGGTCCTCAACGGACTTCTCGGTAAAAAGAAAGCATAAATTGAGATCAGGGAGAAAGTGAACCCTCAAGAGTTAAGCTTGAGATCCCCACTACTCCTAATACCCGAAAAAAACCAAGCGGTGACAAGCACTTTAGCTCATCCGTTCAGGAACTTATATGCCACTGCCAAGGAATTTCGGTTAGGGCAAATCTTGCATTCCGGCATAGCTTTATGTCTGTTTTCTTCGTCTTTGGTAAGACGAACGTGACTAGCATGGATAGTTAGTTACCATCCTATAAGTCTTCCCATTTTCACTTTCCTTCAGGTCCGGTGAAAAATCCACTTTGTTCTGCCATGTGCCAAGCATTTTACGGCTGAGGGAGACGACTGGTGATAGCTGGGATTACAGGACACGTTGTTTGAAATTTCCTTCAAGCATCTCAAGGAAAAGGTGAGATTACAGCATTCTTTTACATCCCGCATCGTCCTAGAATAATCACAGTTCTCCTACTTATTCACACTCTGTATCGCTTTCGTCTGGAAACACCGCCACATTTCAATTGGTTGTTATAAGTTGAGGTCTGACTGTACGAATACAATCATGGCTGCCCCAGTGCCGCTAATTGAGAGTGGAGGTGACTTGGCGATTGTCACTGGCTTTGTCCATCTGTACCCTTGTCCTCTTTGAACGCCCTAATCGTTCGTCGTGAAAATCCTTTCTGCGATTTCAAAAGTGGCACATCTCAAAGAAAATATGCAGTAAGTTACACAGAATACAGCACAATCTCTAAGAATTCTTTCCGTTCATTTCTGTTTATCTCATGTATAATATAAAATCTGCACTATCGGTTTATTGTGAATATCGAATGAAAGGTAAGAGGATAAGTGGTAACCAAAAAAACACGGAACTTTTGTTACGATTGGTCTTCCACCGATAACTTCTCTGATTTTCATTCCGAAACTCTTCATATAATATTTGTGGAGCACTGCCTAAAAGGAAAGACAGTCTTCGAATGCATGCCCATTTTTTGATAAGCATCCCAGGTTGTATTTCACTTTCTCTCTTTTCTCTTCTTCATTCCCCCCCAAGAAGTTCTATTTTTAACAAACTTTCTATTTCCTTGCGGCTACCTTCAAGAACAGAACAAGATATTGAACATCAATATGAGTGAAGTAAGTGTCTGAACTTCCCAATCATTTTAATTGATTCAAACAAATAACCAACCTGAGATAGAAAACTTATGAGTGTGAGAACTGCACTGATACCAAACAATGTCTCGATTTCATCGATGAGATTGTCCAAAGAGGTGGAAGCCTTCAAAGTGTACATGAAACAGGAAAGTATTCTTTGTACCAAGGGTTCAGAATTGGTATTACTCCTCATCTTAAAGTGGTTCTAGAAAGAACTAAGTGCTGCGACACGTGTGAGTGGCACTACGAAAGACTTAATTTGTACGGTTATCAGCGCTACATCACAGAATCGGGCTTCAGATTCCATGAGTTCAAAGACGGAGAAACCTTGGAGGACTCTTTTGTAAGTCAAATGCTCCTCCATACACTTTCTTACTGACTTGGATGATTTGTCACAGAATGATATCACTCCCTTCTCCACCAGCTACGAAATGTCCGAATACGTTTTGAACACCTTGGTCAAACTCGCAAGTCTCATCTTTTATCAAGGAAGAACACTTGATATCCCAACTAAAGGAACAGAGTACTGTTCGCTTACAAAGGATATAAAAGCTGTTCTGGAATCCATTGTTGATAGAGCTGATACAACCAATTTTGGAGAGAAAGAGTTTGAGAAAACCGCAAAAATCAAATCTGAGCTTTCAACTGCTCCTTTCTGGAATGTTGAGTAAGTAGATGAGGAATGTTATGGCTTGAGAAGGGACGAAAAAGGAGTGAGGTTTGAGATAGTTAGCTTAGGTTTCCAATGATATGCAGTGTACAGTAGTGGTGATTTCATTGAGAAAAAGTTGATTTCTTCTTTCATGATACTTCTGATGACCCACTTGACCAAAAGGATATTCCACTCTATGGCAATTGTTCAAAATCTTATCACATACTAGTGTTCGATAGGGTCGTAACAATTCTGAAGCTTCCTTTCCTACTTGTGGAGCTACGTTGGAAGATCAAAACAGTCTTCTAATGCATAATGTCTAATGCCGAAAAACATCCTTTCAGAGGAGAGAAAGTAGCTAAGAAAGGGAATAAAGTCTTCGTAGGCTGGATGGATTTTGTTTCTATCACCTTAGTTTCTTTTCTCTTCTTCTTCCCCCCACCCCCCAAAGTTCTACTTTTAACAAACTTTCTATTTCCTTACAATTACCTTAAACAACAAAACAGAATACGATGAGTGAAGAATTACCAACCATTATGATTGGTTCAGGAACTGACCTGAAAGAGCTAACTTTTGTTTGTGAAAATTGTAGAGATACTCAACAAAGTCTAGATTTGATCGATTGTGTAGTTAGAAGTAGAAGTAACTTTATGGATATACAAGAAACAGGAAAGTTTTCCTTGTACCAAGGGTTTTCTCTTGGTATCTCCCCTCATCTGGAGGTTATAATCGAAAGAACAACAAGCTGTCAAACATGTTATAATCACCTTACAGGCAGAAACGACCGCGAACTTCAACGCTGGATCACAGAACTCTCGAAATACGGCGACTTCACACTCTACAAATTCCGCAATGGGGAGAATTTGGAGAAATACTTGGTGAGTTCAAAGTCACATTATGACATGAAAGGGGCTTTTTGTGCTGATAATCTATTCGCAAGGAAAATACCACCCCTTTCTCCGCCAACCACAGATTCTACAGACATACGTTACACGATTTGGTTCGACTTGCAAGTCTCAATATACTTCCATTGTTCAGCGAAGAAAAACTCGAAGTCCCAACCAAAGGAACAGAATTCAGTTCCCTCACAAAGGATGTAAAACTTGTACTCCAGTCCATCATCGACAGAGCTGATACCAGCAAGTTCATCAAAGAAGACTTTGAGAAAACCGCCAAGATCAAGTCTGAGCTCTCAACTGCTCCCTTTTGGAATGTTGAGTAGAGGAGGAAAGGTGTGATTTGAGAAGGGACGAAACGGGGGAAGGTTCGAATTCATTAGCTAAGGTTTTCAATGATATGCAGTGTTGTGATGTTTGTTATCAAAAAGCCGATTTCTGCAGTCTTCGTTCCGAAGCTTCTTTTCACATTTGTGGAGCTATGTTGAAAGATTGAAACAGTTTTCTACTGCAACATGTCTAATCCAAACGCCGAAAACATCCTTTCAGAGGCGAGAAAGTAGCAAAGAAAAGAAATGAAGCCTTCGACACCTGATGGGGTTTTGAGAGAGGAGAGACTGTCAAGCTCACGTCTTTTCTCTTCTTTCACACATATTGCTATAACGTGATTTCTACTTTTACGCAATTTGATTCTATATCTCAAGTCATAAATAATTTGAAAAATATGGAACACACTGTGAGTCGTGCCTAATCTTTATCAGCAGCTATCTTGAAACTCACGCTTTGCCAGACCCCCACAACTTGCGGATACTGCGACGACACAAGACTTTCCATTAAATTATTGGATACAGTCGTCTATCATTCAGGTCCACATCAAATGCTTCATTCTGAAAATGAGAACAGTGAAAGATTCTCATTCATGCAAGCAATCTGTAAGAGCGTAAGTCCACATCTAGAGGAGATTTTGGAAAGATCGAAGGGCTGCGAACCATGTCAGGAGTATCTGTATGATCGTAGAGGAGAGTTTAACGACAATTTGGTCAGAGATAGTGTCAGGATGTTTGAGGAGGAGGAGTATTTTAATGTTTATGGATTGAAAGAGGGTGAGGAGTTGAGGGAAGAATTGGTATGTATACAGTGCCCTTGGATCGTAGTAAACGCCCATCTGACAATAATCTCTCGTCAGGATAAACTCATTCCCTCGTCTACCGGCTACAACAGAAGTTGGGTTAATACCATGAATACCATCGCAATCCTCTCTGAAGACCACCTACCTTATCTACCGGAGCCTGTCAGAGGGACAACATATTTTTCTCTCAAAGAGGATGTCAAACTGGTTCTCGATACCTTCGTTGGAAGAGTCCTCATGCCGGGATTCGAGAATCTGAGGGATGATCAAATCAAGGAATTCACAAGAATAAGATCTCTTTTAAGTTTGTATCGCTTTTGGTCTGCTTGAAAGGGCGTGTAGACGGGTGGGGTGGGAGTTGATTTATTTGTACAGTACTGACTGATGTTACAATTTTGAATGCCACTTAGCTTTCGGCTCAGAACTTTGAACCGAATTTGTCATCTACACTTTTGCACTCTACTGAACAGTCAGTCCCAATCATTCAAAATGCCAGCGTACACCCCAGCAATGAAGACATTCATAACCTCTGAAAGGTTCGCAGTCATAGGAAGAGTACTATCAGATAGATCAAGATTCGACAACAAAGTAAATCCATCTCAATCACTGCACTGCACTTGAATTTGCGCTGACTAATTTGAACGATTTCAGGTGTTGAGATGGTAAATACCTCTACGTTGTGATGTACGAGGTTCAGTTGGACTGATTTTCGAGTACAGGTATCAAAATCATGAATTACCTGTGACTCCTGTACGACCTGGTCAAGATAATCCAGAACCAATAGAGGGATTAAAAGTACTTTCCGATCCAGTATGTCCCATTTTTTTTATCAATCATTGAGAATGATCTAATTCAAGTCATAAACCAAAGTCACAACTGCCCTCCCTCTCAGAAACATCAATCTCAATAATCATCAACCCAGTTCTGGGCTTACCAATCCTGAAATCCCTATTCCCAACCTCGACATCGTTGAAATCACCACGGGCAGTTTGGTTTCAACCTGGTGCAGAATCTGATGAAATCCGACAATACGTCAAGGAGATTGGTATTGAGGATAGAGTCGTTCTGGGAGGACCATGTATCTTGGTCTTGGGACAGGGTTTGGCACAGAGTGAACGAGATGCCCGGGGGAAGATGTAACTTGGGTAAGGACTGTGGATTGTGAATTGTCCTTTTGGTTTGAGTTTTCATACTACGGCTACTTTGTATGGGAGGCTTTCAACTTTGTATTTGTAAAGTAGTATACTTCCTCTAATTACAATATGTACTAAGTCATAGTGTAATGAATTATTCCGTACTATATGTAACTTACCGTCTTCTGGCTACGACCTTACTGGGAGCTAAGGATCTCAACCCGAAATCCAAATCCCAAAATTCAACACTTAACGTAAGACAAGCCGTTGAATGGTGAAAAGAAAAGGTCCAGATGGATTAACTTAAAGATCATCTTGACAAGTCTATGAATCCTAAATCACCTTATGGACGAACCGAAACAATGAAAAACAGACTGGAACCAAATAACAGAGATCATCGATCATCTACTTCATCGGTTGGTTCAAAAGGCGTTTTTTATGTTTTAACATTCAGTCTCAACTGTAATTTATTTACTCAACTTATCGTCAAGGTTAACGTTCTAGCGATCGTAGGATAATAGAATAATAGAATATACTCGGTAGTTAAAGTTAAGTATGAAATGATTACAAGTCAATACAATACAAGACTTAGGGGTGGCCGGAAAATGTCTTGAAAAATTCATTGTTCGATAATCGTAGGCTACTACATCTTTCAAATGGTCTGGAATCACTATACAATACAGTAACTTATTCTCTTTACCTAATCACTATGCTTATCACGTTCTCCTGAATACCTACTCTTCTCTATCAATTACTTTCATTTCTTCTCCCTTCAAATTTTCTCACATTCTTTTGAATCACTATCTACGACTCCTCAACGATATTCACTGTCTTTACGATTTCTAGCTTGAAGCTATCGATTCTATCTCAACGACATCCTTTCCTTTCATCAATCAACTCCGTGATCCTTGACGTAGCCATCTAACCAAAATTGGGATCCCCATAATTTCAACCCCGTACAAATAAATGGAGTGAGAGTGAAACAGATCAGGTGAGTGAGAAAGATTCATTATTTCCTTTATACCAGAGATCGTCATTGATCACATTCCACTAGATACTAGATCGTTCTATAGACAGTGGTCATATAAATGAAACTCCAACCCAATCACATTTGACATTCACCACTCAACCAAGATTACAAAACACCCGTCGAAAATGGGAAATTTCTCTTTACCAACTGGGATATTCTCTCTGATCGATACCTCACCACCCGTCTTCTATCCCAATCCAAACCCAACAAAACCCTTCTCACATTCCCGTTCGAATTCGTTCAACTCTGATAGGATATCTATTCAAATCCCTGTCTCCGTTTCACAAATTCAATCACAATCTCAAGCGGCTCAGAATTTTAGATCAACGACACCGACGTTACCGTTACCTTGTTCACCATCTTCTAAATCGATTTCATCGGTTTATAAAGATGAATGGGAACCTTTACCTAGATTGATTGGTAGACGTCAATCGATTAGCGAAGCTGGAGCTGGAGCTGGAAATGGAGTTGGAATCGTTACTTGTCCTTCATCACCCTGTAAATCGAAACCACTTACACCAACCCGACCTATCCATCGCAGATCCCAATCGGTCGTTCCATTACCTCTACCCATCCCATCGTCATCTTCAAAAAATCTTGTCTTCTATCCACCGACCTCTCGATTAACTGAATTCTCAAGAAACCGATTAGCGTCAACTTCAGCCATCAGTTTACCTACACTGGCTGAATTGGATAATAACAATGGTATACCTGGTTCACCACGTACCAGACCGTTATCCAGATCATCAATGTTAGAACCTTGTTCGCCCACACCAAGAATCCGAATCCCAATCCCAGAATCAGATTCAGAATCTGAACCCCAAGAAAAAACGGAACCTAGATACAGAAGATATTCAACTTCAACAGCCGTCACACCAGTTGAGAAAGACAAATTATCATCAAAAAGACGTCCCCCACCATCACCGAGAAGTTGGTCAGCGCCTAATGACACTTTACCGACTTTGTTGAAATTGAATCATAGAAGGAATTCAATCACGACTACGTCGGATGTCGCTGTTTTGGCTACTTGGTCTTTTCCCAATTCACCGGAGAAATTGGATAGAGATGATGAAGGGAGAAGTAGACAGTTGTCTTCAGATGGGAATGGGGGTGGAAGGAATAAGAACAGATTACGAGATCGTTTGAAGAGTTTCTCTATGAATTCCGAAGACTCGTCTAATTTCCAATCTTCCTCACCGTCGAATCCAAACCCAAATTCAATTCCCAATTGGTCAACACCATCCACCTCACTCAACCCCAATCCTAAACCGAAACCACCCCATTATCTCCAACACAGACATACGAACTCTTCGCCGAATCTAACGACCGAAATGAAATCATACACCTACTCCCACAATCATTCGAATAATCAACCCTCCTCCCCATCAAAATTGGTACCACCGTTACTCCCCCCACCTCGTCAACAACGTCGACCCACGACTTCACGATTGAGACAACCGGCTTTACTACGTATGCCGTCCGAGAACAATCCAACTCAACCTCAACCCAATCAGAATCAGAATCAGGTAACAAATCATAAATCCAAAACCAGTTTATCATCTCTCATCAGTCTAGGTACCGGATCAGAATTATCATCTTCCCCAAGCAGTTTCACCGATGACTCGATAATAACATGTCCGTCACCTGCCAATTCGTTTGAATCCATTTCGTTACCCCCAGTTTCAGTTAGGACGAACACGAGTTCGAGTTTCAGTTATGGTGGATATACTGGATACGGATATAACGGGAAAAACTATGAGATCCCTCAAGTCATCTTAGATGAGGGGGAGGATGAAGATGGTGAAGAGGGAGATAGGAATACGTCTTGGTGGAATTCTAATCAATTGCAGGCGACGACGACGGGGATGAATAAGAATATTGGATCGATAGCGTTGAGTAGGAGTCAGAGTTGTGGTTCGAACTCTACTACCAAGAACGAGCATATGACTTTGGGCAGTAAGGGATGGTTGAATAGACATTCGAAAGATGATTATTGTTTGAACTCTTCCTCTTCTGGTATGAGGTCTGGGTTTGGAATTGGCTCGGGGACGGGGTCCAGGAGTACGCTTGGAGTTGGACATGATAACGATAACGATAACGATGATGAGAGTTTCAAGGATCTTGATGATATCTAATGAATAATACCTTTTTCTAGCCTTTTGGTTCTGGGTTGTAGAATACTTTTTGTACTTTATGTGCCAGTATCTTTACTTATGTAAATTCATGTATGAATGTGGAATTTGGAATCAATCGAGTTAACACAATACGATGACATTTTTGATTTCTTCGAAACGAAACTAACTACAAATATGTAAACTACGGAATTATACTTGAACTTTCATTGAAAAAAAAGGTCCGAATTATAAGACTGAAAAACGAAACTAAACCACAACAAACACTGTCCACTTAAAAGCTATTAAACAGAAAACATTGTTCATGGAGTCCTCACGAAATGTCCTTTATTCTATCTTGTGTCTGCTTGGAATACGATTCGGACTTAACATGTCCAAGTTGAATCTGGAGTACCTGGTTCTTGGATGTATTCATATGGCCATTCACCTAAGGTTTCCTATCAGCTTGAATCTCGTATTCGATACTGAGATGGACTCACCACTTGATCCAAGACATGTATCAACGGCTACAAGTTGATAACCTGCCGCCTTAAGTTTGGGGATGGCATATGGAAGGACGGTACTTGAAGCTATCACGTTGAGTTAGTGCAAGTAAACTGACATTTGATGAATGGACTTACTGGTTTCGATGGTTGAATGATCGAGAACTAGATGTGGGGAGGGGTAGGAGGAGATGATACCGTCATAGACGTTTTCACTGTAACCGACTGATTCTCCGTTGGCATCTCCTACTCGATTTTGTCAGTTTTGATCATATGAAGTTTGGAATTGTTTAATACTCACCAATGTCATCTGACCAAAGGAAGACCTCTAAAACATGATTAGTCAATATAAACACGGAGTTTGAAGTTGAATTTTACGTACTCTTGTAACCTCTAGCATCAAGGACTGAAAGGACGTTATCGTTGATTGAACCGTAAGGAGGTCTGAACTGTATGATATCATTTAAATCAATTAAACTTTCATGATATGGATACGATTTAAGCTTACATAGAGGGGCTTAAGACCTAGAATCTTGATGAAAGCGTCTTCGACTTTTGAGAGTTCTGAAAGGAGCTTTTGGTTAGTATGCGTTTCGGATTTGAGTTTCGGGTTTGGTCAAAGGTAGAGACGAAGGGGTGGTTTTGACTTACCGTCGTTGATTTGGGCTGTTGAACTGGGGTTGTGTCAGTGAGGGTTCGGTTAGGAATGGAGATGGGACTTACAGAGTGGTGAGATCTGGGTGACTCCAGGTATGTGAACCCAAGGTGTGACCACTAGGACGTGTTAGTATGAATGAATACCAATTCGGGACCTACGCTGCATGAAGGGCTCGAACGGTATCGACATGATTGTAAATACAATCGTAATTGTTTCCCTGTTGTTTGTCAGTGTTGATAAGTTGAGATAGAGGTGTTACTTACGTTAAGGAAGAATGTACCCTTGTTAGAACCTAGATCACTGGCGACGTCGTTCTCGTAGATGTATGGACCATCTGTGTTTATGTTAGCTTGGTTGTTGGTTGATGAGGAAACGGGGACATACCATCAAAAGTCAAAGCAGCTTGACCAGAGACATAACAGTTGTTGATTGTTTCAACGTTGTATCTCTTTTGGGGTTGGGGAGCGGCACTAACCAAGAGAGAGATGAGTGGAAGAGCTGAAAGAAGTGTTGTGAACATTGTTGGTAAGTTGGTTGAAGAAGTGGATTTAATAGTTGTAACAAGTCTAGTTGATAGTTATTATTTAATTGGACTACTGACGAAGACGAATGAATGAAAGGACTGATTTATATATATATATATAAAGTGGGGAATGAGAAGGAGAGTGGAGAAAGAGAGGATAGAGTTGTACAAGGGTGTTCTATATATATCTTAACGTCGTCAGCTGAAGAGATGCTTCCATTTCGAGTTCTAGTCACTCATCACTGGATATGACAATCCTAGGGAATAACACCAATTACCAAACAACTCATTGCCTCGTGGAATAAGCTAAAGCGAATAAATAGCTTGGCATAAGGTTTGGTTTGTGGATCAACGTCAACGCTGCCTGTGCGCTTTCCTGGTTCCTTCCCCCAAGGCGATGATATCTCTCGATAAGTTACCATAACATGTCATTATCTACTCAGTGTACCAGTACCAGTGTCACTTAGCGTGAGTATAAACAAACGACCAAAAGTATATTCTAAGGGAAAGTAAAAGGGGTATCCTTTCTTACGGCATTGACGACGCACGCCCCACACATTCCAGCAGCGCCCTAGCCTGTAACCGGCCACAAGGCAGAGGCTACGTCTCGTGATTTGATCCTTTCTTTCATTGCTTTCTTTCATTGCACCATCTACTCCAGGCTGCAACTGCAACTCCTCATCCTGCAGGTATAAAACGAGGCAGTGTTATCAACTTGAACTTATTGCAGTGCTATCATGTTACTCCCTTTTTAGCAGTGAGGTAATGCCAGGTAATGTAATCATCGCGGAACTAACTCTTTAAACTTAACTTAAATCCACTTCCACTTCCGCTCCCACTTCAACCCACCCTGCCGAGCAGGATCGTCGATCATTGACCGAGTAACTGACCGTAAATACGATAGACAACATTCTTGACTTACATGTACGAAGTACAATTCCACAGGAAAAGTCTTATCTATATTTTTAGAAACTGTTCCACTTCGTACTACGGCGGAAGTAAAGTGAATAGGTTGGTTCCACTCAGTTACCCATTGGAAACGATGGTTATCCTGGTTTAGAGTCTAGAATACATACGAGTACTTCCTTACGCTCCAATGGCATGGTCAAAGGGTTGGATGGATGTCAGTTTTGGTAGACTAGTTACTTTCTTAAGTGAGGGACTATTTAAGTTACCATTTATGGCGACTGCTTTTTATCTAAAATTGATTCCGTCAACTTGCACGTTGGAATGAATCAACAAACAACTGCTGCTCAACATTTAAGTAATCTTGATCTTTATCCAAACATATAACATCTCTCAATCTCATCACACCACCCACCATGTCATCCTCTTCCTCTTCAACCCGTCCCCTTCCCAAAATGTCATCAAGACCCCGATCGGTCATCCCCTCCAAACTCAACCCATCAGCCCAAACCCCACCAAACAAACTTGCGCCTTCTCCATTAACCACCTCCAACAACTCCAACGCCCCCCAACATCTCCTCTCACCAATCTCAAGTTCTGGTTTAAAGCTGAAAATTAAATCGACCACTACACCTGAAGCTCGTTCGAGAATACTCGTTAAACCTCTATCGAAATCCCAGAGAGGTGTTACCCCAAGCGGTAGTAATGAGAGTTTGAGTGAAGTCGATAACGGTTGGGTAGATTATTCTTCCACTCCCGCACCTAAGACTATTTATTTATTGGATGAGCTGGAGGAAGTTGATGAGAAACAGAACGAAACTGTTCTAGTCACTGTTAGGTAGGTTTTCCATTTATCTGGAATTTCGTTTTGACAGCTCTTTAGGGTACGTCCACCTAATTCCGCAGAGCTTCGAACAGATTCAAGTTCAGCTTGGGTAACTCCTACATACGATCATCATCTTATAAAAATGGCTAAAGATAAAGATGGAAGTGTTAGTGATAGAGAATGGATCTTTGGTGAGTTGCGTTGAGTGACAAATCTAATTTTAGATCGCATTCTGCCTCCTGATTCAACAAATGCCAAAGCCTATTCAACTTCAGCGAGAGCCCATGTCAAATGTAAGCTTTCAGATTATCGTCAGAGCTAACCGCCAGCCGCTATGGAGGGTTACAACGCTGTGATCTTTGCTTACGGTCAAACTGCATCTGGTAAAACTTACACCCTTTCTGGTCAACCATCTGAACCCGGTATCATCCCTCTATCAATTCTTGATCTCTTCGCCCAAATTCGATCAACACCCAACAGAGAATTCCTCCTTCGTGCGTCGTATCTCGAATTATACAACGAAACCATTCTTGATCTTCTTTCACCTACTGGTAAAGAAATGACTTTATCGGAAGGGAAGAAGAAAGGGGAAGTTGTGGTTAACGGTTTAACCGAATGTGCAGTCAGGACTGAGGAGGAGGTGAAACGTTTGTTACAGAGTGGAGAGGAACGACGTAAAGTCGGTGGAACTGATTGGAACGCTCGAAGTTCTAGAAGTCATTGTGTTTTCAGAATCGTATGTTATCTTCCAAGACAGAACTGAATTGTAGGTTATCGAATCTAGACCACACGGGGATGAATTGAAAACCCCGGCGAAGAGGATGACGAGGATCAGTACTTTATCTATTATTGGTGAGTTGTTAGTGGTCGATATGGCTGATATCAGATCTCGCTGGATCGGAAAAACATACAAGTTCTAAAGAAAGAAACGCCGAGGGGAAACATATCAATCAATCGTAAGTCTGCACCGCAGGTTTTGCTGATAATAAATCTTAGGTTGCTCACACTCAAAATGGTTATTTCGAAACTTGCCGATATGGCAAGTGGTCGAGCCGTCGGTCATGTTCCTTACAGAGACAGTAAACTGTAGGCCATCGATTAGTAACAGTACTAATATCAGTACTCGACTATTGCAACCTTCACTCTCTGGTGATGCTTTGATATCTGTCATTTGTACCGTATCACCCTCACCAGTCAATCTGGCCGAATCTCTATCGACACTGGCTTTCGCTCAAGGGATCAAGAGGGTCTTGCTCAAAGCGCAAAAGAAAGAAGTTGTAGATCCCCAAGCTCTGATTCAGCAATACCAAAACGAAATTGCTGAGCTCAAAGCCTTGTTGAGAGAGAAAGAGAGTGGATCGATTGGAAGCAATGGAGATGTGAGTTAGATTAATGTACTTGAGCTGACAATTAGCGCCAGAAGAATACAGCTGCCGAGAAACGTCTCAACGAGCTCAAGAGTTTGATTCTCACTTCGGTGTCTGTTTCATCGGATATAAAGAATCATGAAGTGGGTTAGACAATTGGTCAATGCTAACATCAGACTCGTCCATTGTCTCCTACCAAGCTGAAATATCCTAAACTCAATTTCGATAAATCAGCCGCTATGGTAAGTTCAAACCCCGCGAACTCATCTAACATCCAGCTTCATGAAGAAATGCATGCGGCGGAATTAAAACTCTCTGAACAAGAGGACGAAATAGCATATCTCAAAGCTGAACTTGAGAGAAGACCTTTGGAACCTGAAATCAGGATACTTGAACTTCAGGAAGAGCTGGATCAACTTAAAATGATTACTGCAGATTACGAACAACATTTACTTGAACCACATCGAAAAGTCCGTGAAGACGTTGAGAGAGAGTGGTCAGTCAAAGTCGACAGACTTCAAGATCAACTTGAATCGAAAACGATTTGGGCGAATCGATTGGATGAAAACGTTAGAGCTGTCACTGAGGAGAATAGGGTTTTGAAGAGCGTAAGTTAATGATTGAGGAATGGACTCTAACACCGTGTTTAGCGATGCGACGAAGCTGAAGCTAAATTCGATAAGATCATGGATTGGATCGATGCAGCTCTAGAAGAACCCGAGGAGGAGACCTACAACTTCGGTAAAGGTCTACCCCCCTCGACTTCAAGTGACGATTTCGGTCCTCAATCCAACGTTAACGTCAACGTCAACCCGCCAACACTTACGTTGAACGCCAACAAGATGAGGAAACAGATTGGAGCCCTGTCGACTTTGGATTTAGTTGGGTTCTCGGAACGGTTTGGAAGTATTAATTTGAATGGGAGGGGCAGGGGTTTGAGGATGATGACGGAGGAAAGTAGGTTTGATCTTAGTGAGGAGGGGGGTGGGTATTAGGGTGGACGTGTACTGGAACTGCTTTCTTGAGAATGACGTTTTGAAGGGTTTGCCTGGTTGGAAGTAGTTGATTGCTTTACATTGTTACATAATAGTTTTTTGGATGTATAGTAAATTCTTGAACGCGTAGAGTTAAGACCCGATCTCATCGGCATGATTGACGGAGTGTTCCTGCCAAGTTGGTTCAACAAATAACTCCAGACAGAGCGGGTAACTCAATCACCTGCGATGAAAGCTAGTAATAAAAGGGAGCTCACAGTTAAAAGTCTGGGCAGATCTTTAATTGGAAACCAAAATCGAAACCCTGAACGGTATAAAACGGTTGAATACGGGGCGCCAAGGGCCCATAAATAGGTTTTAGCCAAGTTAAGGAATTTCACTGGATGCAACCCTTTGGGGCCTGTTCACATGGTAGCACTAGCTCGCGGTATATAACGGTTTGATCAGGTTATTTCGGGGTAGAGAGGGTAAACTTAGGAGAAGGGATTCTGGATTTGTCGGTATGAAACGGGTTTGTATTGTGTTTTTTTGTCATATATAAAGAAGTTAGTACAGTTTCGAATTTCCCCCAGTTCAATTTAAACAAAAGACACTTTTTGCCACCATGTCATCACTTGAAGAGAAAAAAATCTCATCTGAACATCTAGAATCTTCACATCATCACGTTCATCGAGAGGGTGTACTAGGTAAACTCGACGATGAGAAGTTGGCCGTTCATCTACCTGAATCTTTACGGGGGTTGTCGGTTGAAGAAATGGAAGTTTTGAATAAGAAGGTTACTAAAAAATTGGATATTCTTTTGATGCCTACCTTGGTCGTTCTCTATGTCTTGTAAGCTTTATCTTGTTTCATTCTTTCAGTGGATAATATTGACTAAAACGTACGCGCTTAGAAACTACCTCGATCGTCAAAACATCTCTTCGGCAAAACTCTCAAATATCGTTACTGAACTCAACATGTCCGCCGTCGATTATTCTACCGCCGTCGCAATCCTTTTTGCGGGTTACGTCTCTCTTCAAGTCCCTTCCAACATGCTCGCATCGAAGATTAATTATCCAGGAATTTACATCTGTTTCATGTGCGGCATGTGGGGTTTAGTCTCTGGTTGTACAGGTGCAGTTCAAAATTTCGCTGGGTTGGCAGTTTGTCGAACTTTCCTCGGGTTCTGTGAAGCCGCTTTCTTCCCCGGTGCCATTTATTTGCTGTCAACTTTCTACGAGAAGAAACAGATGGCTTTGAGATCTGCTATTCTTTATTCTGGGAGTCAGATCGGGAACGCTTTCGGTGGTTTGTTTGCCATCGCGATTTTGACTTTGGACGGGAAATATAATTTATCTGGTTGGTGAGTGAAACTTTTGTTTTTCTTGGGGGTCCTTTGACTAACGAACGCCACACTAGGAGATGGCTCTTCATCGTCGAAGGTGTCATGACAGTTGGTCTCGCCATCATTTTCTCCCTCTACATTCCCAACAAACCACTTACAATGAGATGGTTGACCCCAGTCGAACGTGAACTTCTCCAATACCGTCTCGAAGTCGATCGTGGAACCCAGGACGCTACCGAGTTGGTCTCAGCCGGTCGAGCTTTCATCATGGCCGTCAAAGACCCAAAAACATGGTTACTCTGTGGTTGTCTCCAAATGAATTACATCGCTGCTTCAGTCACTAATTTCTTCCCTATCGTTGTTGCTGGTCTTGGTTTCGACAGGAACACTACTTTGGCTATTACTGCTCCACCATACGTAATCTGTTGTTTCGCTATTATCGTCAATGGTTATTTCTCTGATAAATATCAAAGACGTATGGCCCACATTGTCGGTCCATTCATCATCACCATCATCGCCAACGTCATCGCCATCTCGACAGTCTCCATCGCACCAAGATACGTCGCCATGTGTCTCTTACCGGGATCATTCTATTCCGCATCAATAGTCATCCTCTCCTGGATCTCTTCATCAACAACAGGTCCAGCAGTGAAAAGAGCAGTCGTCTACGCGGTGATCAACGCACTCTGCAACACCCCAAATATCTGGTCTTCATATCTCTACTTTGATTCTCCACGTTATGTCGTAGCTTTCGCCGTCGATCTCGCCGCTTCAGTCGGTTTGATTTTGTTCACTTTGGCTACTTGGTATTACCTTAAACGACAGAACGCTAAGATTGAAAGAGGAGAGGAAATGGGTGAATCTGGTCCTACTCGTGTTCAAATCGATGCTGGGTTCAGATATCAACTTTAGGCGGTTCAGGTTTTTACGTAGATATGAGTTTTTTATGGTTCACTTGCATGCACTTGATTTGATTTTATGGCACGCTCATCTGCAGCAACGTTATCAAGCCATGCGATAAACTTTCCCAGATAATAGGTCACTACAGACTTGGTCGATGAGATACAAGTATTCAGAGATGACTAACTCGCTGCCCGCCACGAACGCTTATCGATAACGATACCGGAGAAACTTTGTCACGAAGATAACGCAGGACTGTGGGAAACACAGGTTGAACAGATATCCCCCAATACTGTTAATTCTGCCCCATGAAATAAACAAGTTACCCCAGAGATCTCACTCATAGATAACTTATCAAATCAAGAATTCGTGGGAGGTACCTTTGAAACGAAACGTTTTTCTCACTGACTCTGCCATCGAGTCGATTACTGTAACTTCCTCGGATGTATCGTACATGCAATTGGAATTCATATTTTCGAATTTCGAATTTCCTGTTAAATTGTTTTCGAATCCATTGGATCCTTGGAAATGAATTTGTCTTGTTCCCCAAATGTTTTTAGGAGTTAACGGGTATAATGGGGGATGTACTGTATATGCTATGGTTAATATTACAACATTTTACTACGACTCATATTGTTTTACAGCTCGCAACATCCAAACATCCCTTTCCGATTCATTCCGATCTCACGAGTACCTTTGATTTGATTTAACTTGACTTGTCATTTTGACTGGGGTTGGTCTCAAGGTGATGAATGGTAGATAAGATACTGGTATATATACAGTACAGCTCCAGGATGATCTCCCCTCGTCTTTCTCTTCCTTCATTCAATAAATCATTTCGTCAACAACGTAAAATGTTAGCTACTCTATCACCTTTACCTCAACTTGATAACCTCAATCTTAACCATAACATACCACCCTATACACCGAATTTGGATATCCCCAAACCAAATTCGAAATGTAAGTTCACTTGAGCCAGTCCTACTTCTGTATCCATGCTTTGAACTATCGCTCACTCCCCACTCGTAGCTCACCCACGTATCAATCCTCAACAAGATTTACTAAGACTCAAACATGTCTTACAGAATCTACCTACTTCTCTATTGAAACATACCCATTTATCTACTGTTCGTCGTGAAAACCCTCCCCTTTTCTTTAGGGCTTTACAAGATGATCTTGTTGGACTGTAGGTTAATCCCTATCCCCTAATTGGATTATTGACTTAATTTACTACTGTATAGCGCCCCTGTAGTCTATACCCCAACCGTTGGTGAAGCTTGTCAAAAATATTCACAAATCTACACTCACCCCGAAGGTTTGTATTTATCAATCGACGATATGGTATGTATCATACAGTCCACCAAAAAACCACTAATCAAGTCAACAGGAAAATCTACCCAACCTCCTCCAAAACCATGCCAAGACACTCAAAACCCAACCCCAGGTTATCGTCGTCACTGACGGTTCTAGAATTCTAGGACTAGGTGATCTAGGCATAGGCGGTATGGGGATCAGTGTCGGTAAATTAAACCTCTACGTTGCTGGGGGTGGTATAAATCCCGACGGATGTTTACCTGTTATTCTCGAGTACGTTTCGTTACTTGTTAGTCAAGAATCAACTGATGGAATTCGGTTAGTATGGGAACTAACAATGAGACCATCCGTTCTGATCCTTTATATATCGGGTTGAATAAACCTCGTGTTGATCTCACCAAGGTATTTTTCAGTTTTCCCACTGTTGAAGTCTGTACTAACGATGTACTCGTCCTGTATCATAGGCAACTGAATTCATGGATGCGTTCATGTCAGCAGCCTCGAAAACTTTCCCAAAAGCCGTCATCCAACATGAAGACTTCTATTCAGAAGCGGCATTCAGTTTCTTGGATAGATACAAGAACACCCACAGAATGTTCAACGACGATATCGAGGGGTAAGATCTTCCTCTATTTACTCGAGACTTTAGTCGTAGCGTACTGATGAAACGAATTTTTGATTACATAGCACCGGTTCTGTCATTCTCGCTGGATTTTTAGCTGCTGCTAAACAAGCCTCTGAAGCTTCTGGTGAACCACTTGCAGATCATCGTATCGTTTTTCTAGGTGGTGGAAGTGCCGCTGTTGGGTATGTCATCTCATCACTATCACTTTTTTGTGATCATCCATCTGATAACACCTCTTTAGTGTCGCTAAAGAAATGATGAATTTCTTCAAAATGCAAGGTCTATCAGAACAAGAAGCCAAAGAAAGATTCTGGTTGATAGATACCAAAGTGAGTCAATCCACGCTCGAGTGTTAAGAACCTTTCATTAAAATATTGTATGGTCGTAGGGACTCATCACTTCCACTCGACAAGACGTCGTTAACGGTAAAATCGCCTCCCACAAGAAATATTTCATTAGAAACGATACCGAAGGAAAAGAATTTTTGTCGTTGGAACAAGTCGTTGATCATGTCAAACCAACAGCTTTAGTTGGACTTTCAACTACGTTTGGAGCGTTTTCTGAGAGAGTCGTTCGAACCATGGCTGAAATTAATGAGAAGGTGGGTGTGAACTTTAATTCAATTTCTTTTGGATCCAGCTAACTGGTTTGGGACTTAGCCAATTATCTTCCCACTCTCAAACCCTACTTCGAAATGTGAACTCTCTTTCCAAGATGCTTTAGATTGGTAGGTCTCCCTCCAAAACCTATCAGATTCAGATTTAACAAGAAACCATAGGACGGACGGTAAAGTCCTGTTCGCCTCCGGTTCACCTTATTCCCCAATCAAATATAAAAATCAACTCAAAGAACCAGGTCAAGGAAACAATTTCTTAGTTTTCGTAAGTCCTCCCGTATCCACACGGAAAATCTAACAAATGTACTCTTCCAGCCCGGAATAGGTCTAGGTGCATTATACAGTTCCTCCCGAAAAATCACTCCTGGAATGATCACCGCATCTGCAATCTCACTTTCTGAAGCTTTGAATCAAGAAGAGAAAGACTGTGGACTTCTTTATCCAAGATTGGAGAGGATTCGGGAGATCTCTGCGTTGGTCGCTAAAGGGGTAGTTAGGGCTGCTATTGATGATGGGGTTTCGGATGGGTTTGGGATTCCAAAGGGTAGGTTGGGATTGGGGATTGATGTAGGTGCTGATTGTGGGTTTTAGATGATGATATCCTTTTGGAGGATATTAGGAACGCTCAATGGAAACCTTAGTCTTTAGAGCTCACCGAATTCGATGGCTTTGGATGGATTGGTTGGTAAGATTCGGAGGGGTGGTATGGATATTATTTGTATATAGTTTTTTCCGCGAAACAGTCATGTAAAAAAGATTCACTTCATTGATCACACTCTGTTTAGAGTCAGTATCAAGATTGACAGTAACAATGATCACAGATGGAACAAAGTTGATTGATTAAAGCACAAGTTTCGCCACATTGATATTCAAAATCAATTTTTGATCACGTTCAATATGAACTTGACTGATCAACAGTCTGATTTATTGGAGATCAAGAAATCGTGGAACTTGTGTACTTTTGCACTGGTGGATACTGCAAGGTATCGGATCGATTCAAGTCGAATTTTGCAAGTGTTTGCCTTTCAAAGTCATACTCAAATTTAAATCCGAAGGTTTTAGTCTCCAGTTTTTTTCGATCTCTCAATCCCGTCTCAGTGAAAATCGTACTCAACCCTCATGTGACGAGCTTCCAAAGAATTCCAGATGCAACATCTTCCAAAACCACTACTCCCACTGAATCGTAAAATAAACCATTCATACATAGTATCCCAACGAATTGATACCATCTACAAAGAACCCAACCCTATCCAAAATGCATGTTTAAAACCTATGCTTCGATAGCGTTGATGGTCTTCTTACTCTTTTTTGAGGAGGTGACGTCGAGTTCTGAAGATCTGGCAACTTCAGATGATGGGGTTGAGAGGATGACTTCGATGTGACATGGGTGACCTTGGTATGGGTTACTGTTATTCGTTCAGGTTAGTAGATATTCCCAGAATCATTGGGTCAGAAGACATACATTCTACCGTGGGCACGGAAAGTTCTTCTCCTGGTCTTTGGGGCTTGTTGAACGACAATGTTTTTAATCAAGAGTTCATCAACGGAGAGATCTTTAGCGTCGGCGTTGGATTCTGCGTTTTTGAGGAGACGAAGAATGACAGCGACGGACTTGACGGGCCATCGACCTAAACAAAATCAAAAAACGGTTTCAGCGTTTTCATCCCATTTTCGCTAAACCTAAAATCCTGTTTTTTACCCACCTTTGGTAGTCTTGAATTGTTTAGCTTGGGAAGCACGTCCGATACCACCAGCGAATCGTCTGAATGGGATAACTTGCTTGTGGTCTTGGACGTCGGCAAGGTAGGTGTAGGCTTTTGCGAGTTTCATACCTAAAAGAGGGTTAGGTTATACTTATCTCCATAGGGTTAGATATGACATACCAGAAAGAGCAGCGGCGACTTCACGCATATTCTTGAAATGCGTACGACAGTATTCACCACGAGATTTGGCGACTATGAAAAAACAATTTGTCAGATGAATGTTCCGTTTGATTTTGTTTGTCCATCATTTCTGCTTCTTCCGATTCTACTCCTCCTCCTCCTCTTTCCATATTCCAGATAACAGTTTCAATGATGAAAGATTATAACCTACACTTCTCGGGGTTTCCAGCAACGGTAGCGGCGGATGCGTAACGGACCATCTTGCTATTAGTTTTAAGGTGAGATTTGGAGATTGAAGATTTTATTGAAACGTGAATTGAGTTGAGATAGAGATAGAAAGGAGACCTGTAAGTCAGTAAAATATCCTCCTGAAAGATGATGGTAGTGAGATGTTGACGCACGAATAATTGGTCTTTTTGAATAGATGAATAAAAGAAAGAGAAGAGAAGAGAAGAGAGATTAACACCTAACAACGACTACAAGCTACAGAGACAACAATTTCACTCTCACCATGCGAGCATTTGTATGTGGCACTTGGTCAAACGGAGTTTCTCGGAGTTTAGTGAGGATCTATGTGGCAATATCTGATTCCGCTTCTATAGATCTACACGTGGATGCCTCTTCCATCCATCTGCATACATCATATTTTGGTACGAATCACTAAGCTATAAGCTGCCTTCTCAAAGCATCTCAGTTGCATACGTTGATATCTAACTAACAAGTCGCCTCTACTACGCACTACGGAATATTGACTGGATTCCATGAACAAGCCCCTTTAGCACCTTCATCCAACCCATCTAAAGCTTTCATATCACTTTCATCTAACTCAAAATCGTATACTTTCGTATTAGAAATGATTCTAGATTCAGTAGTTGATTTAGGTAATGGGACGTATCTATCAACCAAAAGTACATCAGTATAGTGTACCAATACGCTAACAACTGTGGAAACCTACCCCTTCTGTAAACTCCATCTAATAAGGATCTGCGCAGGTTCCTTGTGATGTTTCTCCATTAATCGTTTTACGACGGGATCATTGAATCTTTTGGGATCTGCTCGTACCAAAGGACAATAGGCTTGTACGACTATTCCATTCTGTTTGCAGTAAGCGACAATCTCCTTTTGTTGACACCATGGATGAAGTTCAATTTGGTTGATAGCTGGTGTAGGTTCAGGTAAAGCTTTTAAATGAGCCACTCCACTAAATGTACAGTACATTACATAATTAATATCGAATGAAAAGAAGAAGAAAGGGGATGACCTACAAATTAGATACCCCGATATCTTTTATCCAACCTTCCTTCTGAGCTTTTACGAGTGCTTGCCAATGATTAGATCGACCGTTTACACCGCCACTTGGACTGTGTACCAAGAAGAGATCAATGTACGGTGAAGAAGTAGAGGTTTGATCAATCTTGGATAAAGAGGTTTTGACTTTCCGATAAACTTGTTCGGTGGGTGTTGAATCCCCCGGCATATATTTCGTAGTTATGTATAACTGATCACGAGGGATTTTGGACTTTAGGATAGCTTGACCAACCTCTACATGGAGACTTTAGATTCTAATCGAAGAAATTGAAGATTCTACGTACCCTTCTCGTTATTGTAATATTGGGCACTATCAACTAATTGTATGATGTCAGACTAAACTCTTACTTGAGAAAGGACGACGTACTATGTCGATAACCAGCTTCAAAAGCTTGTCTCACGGAACGTTCACAATCGTCCCCTAAAGCCGTGAACACTCCGAAACCGAGTTGAGGGATCGTACGTCCAGAAGGGAGCTTTAACGTTGATGAGAGAGATAAACTTGTCATCCTTGGTGATAAATAAGATTAGACAAATGTGGTTTGATTTCTCGTTAACCTTATAGCCCCCCGGGGTGGAGGTGGTGAAAGGTGGAGGTGGAGGTGGTCCCCGATATTATGTTTTTCCATTGTTTTACCTTGCTTTGGCTTATAAATAGTTACTTTTTTTCTATTTGTGATGACTGGAATGTAGGTGTGCTGACGACTGCGACGGATATACATTGACTTGAACGGATGATTGTAATAGATAAGTTGCAGTGGCTCGCAGCTTTTAATGATGCCGCCGATGCGTGCCGTGGCACTGACAATTTCTTTCGATGTCGTTGGTGTCGTTAGAACAAATCAAATTGGTGCTTTTCGAGACTGGCTAGTGGGTTATTCAATCATTCACATGGGGTTAAGAAGCGGGTGCATTGATCAGGTGCTTGAGATGCTACATATCGTGTTAAAATGTGGCTACTATGTACTGTTTTCGAACCACGGTCAAGGCAGTATGATACCTTGCCTCTAAAACTCACGCCCAAAGTCCAGTCCAACGTGTACGTTCTCAGCCCACTACTCCAGACCTCGCTGATCCTTCAATCTCCTCCATGCACCCCCGGAATGGATTTCAGGCTCATTTCAACCTCTGCGAACAGCCATGCTTACTCCTGCGCCGTCATCTTCACACCAGACCAGGCAAGTCCAGCAATTCCGCCGCCAGCAATGACGAGCCAAGGTGGAAACTTGAAGGACCGGGTCGCGATGAAACTTCCACTGGCTACGACCACCCAAAACGCATCAGTGGTCAGGGGACCGTTCAGTGTCTGTGTCTGAGAGGTCCCACTACCCCTACCGCTACCATCTGCAGATTGATAGATGTATCCAACTAGAAAGAGTTGCCATACAGCCGTGAAAACGAGACCTGACGACGTAGCGTTGAGTCCACGAAGGACACTTTTAGCCGTCGCTCGATCTCTCCAGTTACTGTAAAAAGGTAGGAGTGCCAGCTTCAACACAAGACCTGGAGTGAATATCCCAAGATAACCCAGACAGGCACCGAGAACTGGAGTACTAGGTAAGGTAAGGACGCCCAAGGCGACAGCGAAGTTGAAATTTGGACCAGGAAAAGCTTGGCTAAATCTGATTGAGCGCTTCTCTAAGATATCACTCCAGATACAGTACTTACAGAATGGCGAAAATCAACAAAAAATCACGGGCGCTAACCCAACCTAGTCGCATAAGTGAATTCAATTTGACACTGACTACGGAGTCTCACCAGTAGCAACGACATAATTTCTCAACAGCGGAATGACAACTGGACCGCCTCCAAAAATTATTGTACCAGCGATGATCATGTTGGTGAAAAACTGATGTGATCAGCCGGAGCCTTGTTTGACTGAAACGTACGTCAAGTGGTAGAGGTACATCTTGGTCAGCATTCTGCAGCCCAGCTCGCGTTGCCAAGGGGACCGTTATGAGTAGAATGAAACAAAATATCAGCACGCCTGCTGCACGGGGAGAAATGACCTTGAGTATATTGACATGATCAGTGTCACCGTCGGCAGGCGAGCTGGGTACTGTCGAGTTAGGAACTCGCTGACGGTTTACGCTGCTCGTAGAATGGCCATTCGCGGACGAGACAAAATTTAATCTATTCGACTGTCCCTGAAGATGAGATGGTTGCTGACTTCGAAGAGCAGATCCCTCGTTATTGAACTGTCGCAGATGGAGATCCATATCTGATGGGCTGAGTCTGACGTCGTTTGTGTTGCCAGTAGCCTCACTTTGTCCACGGAAAAAGTTCTTTATCGGTCTGAAAATCCACCGCCTTCGGAAATCCCAGATCAGTGTCACCAGCCCACCCCCTGCTATCAAAACTGGATACATCCATGGTGCATGGTAGCAGATTCCAAAACTCGCTGAAAGCCAAAGCAAAAGTAGTGTCACATGATCGGTGACTGAGCTGCCACCAAGTTGTACTGCTGCCAGAGCGATCAAGCCGATTGCAGCAGCATTGAAGCCTGTCAACAGAGCGTACACCAGAGTAGGTAAGGTGTCTGATATATGAGAGATCCCGACCGCTAGACCAGTCATGCCGATAGCTCCGGGTAAAGACCAGCACAGGAAAGCAACCAGACCAGGCAACACCCCATGTTTGACCAATGCAATCGAGAAGGCGAGTTGGGTTGATCCTGGACCCGGTAAAGCGTTGCCAAGTGAGAATAGATCAAGGAACGTCTTTGAGTCAACCCACTTGCAGTCTTCTACGAGCCTTTTACGTAGGATCACGACGTGCACGCCTGGTCCACCGAAAGAGATGAACCCAAGATCCCAGAAACGATGCACCGTATCCTTTACGTTCCCTAAGATCGTCATTCGAGTCTGTACCAGGAGATTTAGCCGATGTGAAATCCCCATACATAACGCTGTAGAAGGGGTCTCATACAGTGGCGTTATGGTGTTGAGAAATAGTTTATTTGTACCTCTCACCTACAAGTTCAACACTCGACGAAGCTGCCACTATCGAAGCAACCACTTTAAATGTAATTAATCAACCTGTCTCTCTCTGCTGGAAGAGAGTCATCCTATGTCTATGACAAGGATACCAGCCAGGATGACCTTGTCTTCGCTTCTATGCATCTTCTTTCCTTCGTTCCTTGCTGTAAACAAACAGAAGCATCGATGTAAGACATTTCAATGAATTTACTACTTACATTACGTCATACTATCCTGTCAAGTGAGGTACCGTGACTAGAGAGCTGGCGATCAAATAAAGCATGAGGTCATAAGATCATTGTACAGTACAAGTATATAAGGGAACGAATAACAATAACTTGCTCTTACTTACCAGTTACTTATCAAATAACAAATCAATTACAGTGAGTATACATCAACATTATTGTGGTATAGAGTACAACTAACACCACCCACCACCAACCACCTCAGTCAACACAACGCAATGTCACCATTACCAGAAATTCTATTCGACGTAGCGAGAAATCCAATTTTCGCAGGTATGTGAAAAGTCCATTTAATAGGCGACCACTAAATCCATTCCACAGTCGGTCTCCCAATCGGATTAGGTGCTATCTCAGGCTACATCACTGGCCAAACTTCAAGAAGTAATTGGTTCACCGTAAGTCCAAACTACCACACCGAGAAAGGACTGATCAAGAATCAATTTAGACAATGTCACCACCACCAGGTAATCCACCTCGTGAAGTTTTCGGTCCTGTATGTATAATCTCCAGTTGTTGGATTTTGGATAGGTATTGATAGGATTATACAGGTTTGGACCGTCCTTTATGGACTTATGGGATATGCTTCCCATTTGACTGTCAGAGCTTTCGATAGTGCTGTTACACCAGCTGGAACGTAGGTTCAATCTAGCCTAACTGTCAAAATGATTCTATGCTAATTGATCATAGTGCCCAAGCTTCTGACGCTTTGGTTCTTTACTATTCACAATTAGCACTCAACATGCTTTGGACACCACTTTTCTTTGGTGGTATGTATTTTAATTCCCTTTGTTTGGATCGAGAAACTGATCATAACCTATGTTTATAGCTAAACAAAAGGAAATCGCTCTCGCCAACATTCTAGCATTAACTGGAACCGTCGTAGCCATGACCGTAAGTCTCTTTTTCATCGTTCGAAAAAGAGTGAATTTTGACAGATTGGAATTAAAAGGTTAAAATGCACGATCTCAACACTCCATTCAGTACCACTTGGTTCTTAGCTCCTTACTGCGCTTGGTTGGGTTACGGTAAGTTGATACCAAACAACACAGTTGGGATAGTGACTGATAGTGAATAGCTTCTTATCTTAACGCTGGTTACGTCTTCTTGAACAGAGGTTCAGCTAAGAAAGATTTCTAGGAATTTGATTGAAATGGTTGGGAAGGACGGTGTACGATAGCGATGGATAGTTCTTTTCTGATAAATACTATGCTATGCACAATTGATTAAATGATCTTATGGGTCGGCTGGTCGTATGGATGGTAAGATGCACTCCTGCAGTGTGCATGCATGCTGTTTCCTTAACTGAACTCAAATGTTAGATGTATCGTTCTGATACAGTACACGCGTTTGAGGGAGACGTAATATAATTTTCAGCAAGGGGGGAGGGTGTATCGCGTGTTAGAATAAGCATTGGATTTAGATTTATAATCTTCTTTCTTCATCCATACATTCACAACCACATCCATCTTCTACCTCTATCATCAAGATTCAAGACAGATATCAACTGGCTTTGATACTTACGGACACGGACATATAAATCTACTTTGGGTTCCTTTATGAATAGGTCATCTGAGAGGTCAAGGTCAAAGTACGATTTGAGTCGTCAATAAACGGGGTCGACTTATCAGTTTCAGTTAATCCATAATGCAACATTCAGATTACCCACCATCTTCATCGACGTCCACACCAAACAGACCCACAGTCCCACCACGTAACCCATTAAAAGTCAATACCTCGTTCCCATCCACGTCACAATCCATCAGATCAGCCGATAGGAATCATCCAACATCAGCTTCAGCTTCTTCATCACCTGCCCGACCGTTTCATCACAACAACAACAACCATAACGCTCCTTTATACGAACTGCCGTTCACTTCTGATACCTCATCTATCATGTCTCACCCTCATCATCATCCTAATTCTAGAGCTAGACCTGGTGGTTTAGCAGGATCTGGATCTGGATCAGGAAACCATAATTCAGATTCTATAACTGTCTCAACGAATTATCATCAACGTGTTAAATCCCCGCCTCAAGCTGCACCAGGTGGATTAAGGGCTCTACAATATCGTAATCAGAATCAAAATAATAACACTGCTGTTAACGGGAACGGTAACGGTGGTAGACCTACACCACCTGCTTTACCTTCTAGACGATCAAGTAATGAAACTACTCAAAGTGCTGTTGTCAGAAAGAGTTCAGAGTTGAATTCGTCATCTAATCGACGCGATAATTCAAGATCTAGAACTGTCGTTTCAGGTTTACGAAGTCCACCACCTGGTACTTCAGTGTTCAGTGGGAGAGAAGGCAGTGTTTATGGTAAAAGAGTTGAAGGTGTTAGTAGTCCAAGTCCGGCTGTAAGTGTAGACGTCAGAAAGGGGTATTTAATGTTGATTGATCCAAATAGGAACTTCAACTTTTCGCTCATCATTGCAGATTATTCTATTTCTCACCAAACCCACCACCAGATTCTGCAACCTTCATCTCAACGACTTTAGCCTCCTTACCACCCTCCCATCGAGCCTCCTACACAAGACTTCAATCTTCTCTACGTTCTTTAGCCCATCTTCATCATCTACGAGTCAGAGTTTCTTCATTCCACGCTTTGATCTCTAGTACCGTCGTGTCAGCTTCTTTGACACCTTTAGCTAGGACTGAATTACGTTCCGCTAGAGCTAAAGAGGAACGTAGAGAGAGGTTCAGTAGATATTTGAATACTTGGTGTACTAGTTCTGCGGGAGGTGTCGAACCTTTCTTCAGAGGTTTGTGGGCGGTTATGAGAGCTCAGAGTAGGGGCGACGAAAATAGAGGTGGGGCTGGTGGAAGACGTGTAGTTTGGGAAATCGATGATGCCGTGTTTCTAGAGTCTGGGTAGGTCAATCTTGACGGTGAAAAAACAATCCTGAATTACTGGACTGACAACACTATAGCGGAGCCGAATTTATGCACGAAACTGTAATGATCCTAAAAGGAGTTTTAGGATTCAA
Source organism: Phaeotremella fagi (assembly GCA_001599715.1). Lineage (NCBI taxonomy): Eukaryota > Fungi > Basidiomycota > Tremellomycetes > Tremellales > Phaeotremellaceae > Phaeotremella > Phaeotremella fagi. Next base: position 2,010,634 of record BCHU01000001.1, on the reverse strand, counting down.
CGATCAACCGTTAACTTCACCACCTAAATTACGTCGAATCAGGACTATCCCACGATCATTCCTCGATGGGAAACTCCGACCACCCAATCCTTCTTATGCTTCAGGAAATAAATCACGTTCTGGATCTTCCTCACCTCGACCTGGATATTCTCGACCTCTGCTATCTAATCAACACTCACAAGAACAAGAATTGTTGAACGAATCGAAACCTCGACGAGGATCTGCTTCGACTTCACGCATCGCACAGTCTGTCGAGGGATCACGTACTCGTGCGATTTCCGATCCGTTCATTGATCCCTCTGCTTCGTTGAATTCTTCACCTCAGAAACAGAGAGTTACATCGTCTAGAGGTCCGGCACCACCTCCACCACCATCCCGAAAATATCATTCACCTTCTCCTCAACTTCATCCTGGTACCATACCGAACCCTCTAGAAACTGTGGACTCTGCGGAATCTTTGACACCAGGATGGAACACTTCCAGTCATGTTCAATCACCCCTTCTTCCTGAAAACTCTGGAAACTCGTCAAAAGGTGTTGATCCTTCTAGCGTCGTTTCAGCCTTAGAAGCTGCAGTTGAACGTGATCAAAACAGACAAATCAGACCTGCGAACGGTGTAGAAAGATTATCGGAGGATCAGGAATTATTGTTAAACCGCTCAACCCGATTATCGAATTCGAATTCACGTCGAACGATGTCGGACGATTCTGAAAATTTCTCTGGTCATTTATTCAAATCAGGTGTTGGTGGTGGGATGCAAGTTTATTCAGTTCAAGAAGATAACGAAACCGCTCTAATCGATGATGAGGATGATGAAATTGATGATCCGACAGAAGACGATATTACAGCTGAAGAGACTGAACTCAATAAACCGAGATTCAGATTATGGGTCTTCCCTTCCCACATTGACGATCAAGAGATTGAAAATCTAATTCAACTGTTCCCGAATTTCATCAAACGTAAGAAAGACGTTAGGTTCCCGTTAATAAGACCTGGGAGGGGTATCAAAGATTTAGAATCTGGGGTTGGGAACGATGGTGATAACGGCTGGGATAACGTTGTGGTTGGAACTGAAGAATTCAAGATTCCCAAGATTGATTCGGAGAATTTGGAGGGGGTGGTAAGGATTGGGACGGGGAGGATGTGGGTTGGGTTGTTGGGTCGAGAGAGCGGGTGGGGGGGTGGGAGATGGTTTAGGTTTGCTAGATGGTGGAGAAGACTTTTTGGGGCTGGTTAGGGTAGCGGATGTCGTTTTTAGATTTTGAGTTTTTTTTTTCTTCTTTGATTTTCGTACTCGACATTCAAAGATAACGAACGATATCGCATTGCATGCTCATTGGATCACTGGTAATTGGACTTTATGTTTGTATGTATCACATATTGGATTCTAAAATCAAGTAGCTAGAGAATCTCAACACACATCGAGAGATTCTTTGAAATCTCAAAAGTGGCACATTTTCAACACGGTCACTACACCAATAATTCGACATGGGTGTCTCTGAGCTAAACTTAGTAAGACAGCTCCACGAAATCTGTACTAAAAGTTCCTTCCAAGTCGAACTGTTATGAATCCAAATGAAAACCGAGGACAAGAAGAGTGCTTTTCTATTGCTCGAAGGCGATTCCCAATTTTCAAAAAGACTTTCTTTTGTGACGTTTGGCTTTCGGAGCGAGTCTAGAAGTCTACACAACGGTTCGTCGGTTTAAAGTGGTGGGTCGAGCTTCTTTTGAGAAGCTTGTAGACTTCTTGTGTCTTAATAAAGACTTGGTTTGATTGTTCAATTAGTTGTTTTTTTTTAATATATATTTAGCATATTCAGCATATTTAGAAAAATTCCCAACCTTCACTCTTTTTCTTTTTTACGTTCACATAGCTTAAATAAAGATCTTTAAACACCATGTCCTCTCGAAAATCTTCTATGAAGCTTCGACCAATAATCAGAACTGTCTCGCCGACCCAAATTTCCGAAGCAAGATCGAATGAATCCGGATCTTCAAAATCGATTAAACCAACTTCTGTTACAGAATACAATCACCCACATAGAGATATTCTTAAAGCGTTAGCAGATCAACAATATGGTCTAGATGAAAAATCCTGGATATATGTTAGTAGTGTGGATGGAAACGGTCAAGAGATCACTAAGAGGATTTTAGCAGTTGATAAAGTTAGAGGTGATGAGTATGTTTATGTTTCCCTACCTTGGTCAACCTCCACTGAGAAGAGTATGGTTCATGCGAGAATAGACAGACAACCAGAGTGAGCTTTTCTTCCCTTTGTCTGTATATCATTCTTTATCAGTACAGTACTGATGGGTACTCGTTTTCCTCTTTTTAGCGGATCAATCAAAATCTCAACCTGTGTTGATACTCATGGGATGCTAAAGCTTCTTCAAGGTGATACCGAGCTCAAGGAAAGGACCAAAAGATCCATAAAACATTCTAGTACTTGGTAGATAGGTTTTCTTTCTCCGTCAAAAGATGATTCGTTAAGACTTGTTTCGTGTGTTAATTTTGTACATAAATATAACTCCCTTGTTTCCATTCGCTTACCATAGAGAAGATGAAGAGATTGATTTGAAAATGCATCTTGATCAGAGTGTCTGCAGAGCATTTCTTGGCTACCAAATGGAAGTATAAGAGACAGCGGAGAATGTCGTGCGTTTGACGTTCACTGAGACAACGGTCACTTTCTCTTCTCATCCAGAGGACGGTATTTAATTCTATCAGAAGACTCGTTGAGTTACGAGGAGAAGTCGTAGAAAATCACTCACACCGAATTGCACCCTAACTGTACAGTAGATACAGTACTGCATTACAACTTACAAAACCACTCAATCAATCTTTACTCGCTGCCAAAACTTGAGCATGAAGTTTATGCAAGGCGGCAATAAGTGTAGGTTACGAAAGCTGGAGATTTCTCCTTCAATGGTCGTCGCTTGGGAAACAATTGGGTATATTGCGTTCATATCATGAACTAAGGTAACGACTATATAATGTATATAGAATCCATTCGCTCAGACAGCATCGACCACAGTTAAAGTGACGGATGAGTCACCTGACGACGAACCACCCAAAGCCAAATGTGAACCATCGATAGTCGGTGTCATACCAGCTACGGAGTAGGTGAGGGTGTTGCCGGAAATAGTGAATGGAACGATATCGACAGTGATACCCCCGGGATATGACGTGAGAAGGTCTGTGGTTGAAGAAGTACCTTCTCCAGCCCTATCGACGACGACTAAGAGTCCGTTGCAGTTAGTCTCTGACGGGAATTCCAATTACTGTGCTCGAAACTCACCTATACTGTTACCAAGCTGTAAATTACATTGAGCAGAAAGTTTGAAAATAGACGCGCTTCCGATTGGAACACCAACGTCAAGATAACCATGATTGTTCAATGTCACACTTTGGATGTAGGTTGAATCAGCTGAGGTTCCGGTGCCAGAAACTTGGATGGCGAAAGTCTGACCGTTACCGCATGTACTGTAGAGAGAAAAGAAAATGAGAATGTCAGTAATGTGAAAGCACCACGATGGTTCAAAGAAACAAGAGATTCAACTTACGGTGGTGTGGAGCCCGAAGGGGTTGCTCTTTTAGCACCTCGAGATCTTGAAGCACGACGAATAACGTCTTGTCTTGTAGCCTGACGAATGAGGAAGACGTTGTCGGGCGTTACTTCTCTCGTATCTATTGTGGTGTATGCAGTGGTATCATTTCGTATTTCTATGGTCGAGGCAATGACCAAAGTCAACAAAACTGAAATTGAAAGAATTGATAAAAGTTTGGAGGCAAACATTGTAGTCGATATTGAGTTATTTGGTTGGGAAATGAAGAGAAAGAGCGACAGGAATTGTCAAGGTATAAATACATCTTTCAGCAAACGCAGTGTTTGTTTGTTTCTTTGTTTGTTGTTTGTGTTTGATGCACTGGATGGTTGAATTCAAATTGAATGGATTTCTGTTTTTGGCAAGTTCTTGGCTAACGGAAAGGACCAGGAATAGACCACAGGAACTGGGCAAGGTCAACTTGTTTACGACATTACACAAACATTCATTATTGCTACCAGGGATTTGGGAATTGAATTGCCTCTGGTGCCTGTGCCACTAGGGATAAGCTTATTTATATGTTCTTTGCCATGGGTTTCAATGGCGTTGACAGAAGGTTTGGAACATTTCTCAATTAATAAGATCATCTGGCGCGAAGATTACTCAATACATGGTTACGTAGTTCAGTGTTGGTCGAATGGTCATATCGATAGGGGGTAATCGAGTTTTCTTCTTCGGCTTAGAAAAAAGGTTTGCCGCCTTCAGGAGCAACGTGAGTAATATTTGAGTCAGCATCGCTAAGAACGAAGGGCGACTTCACTCAGTTAGAAGAGGGAAGAAGAAGGTTCTGAGATTGAGGTACTTTTGCCAGTAATTATAATCACCGGTAGTCCTGTTATTCCTGCCCTGGATCACAGTTTCCTAATCAAGATGTGACGAGCTGATATCCTTTATTGTGGCACAAAAGCCGATGGGTATGTAAACGGTTGTGTGGAGTTATAGTTGTGTACAGTATTCGAGCAGAACCTTTCATCTTCTGTGAACACCAATGTCGAAATCTTTTCATCCACAAGAAGACCTAGAGCAAATACGCATATCCAAGAGTCACGCAACCTCCATTTACGTTTCTTTCTTTTTCTCCTCTTCATTCCAACTTTGCCACCCTCTCTATTATCACTTCTACAAACACAATCAGACAAACGTAAACCATGGCCTCAGCATCAATCGCCTCAAAAAGAGTCGAATACGTCAATGAGTATAACATACCACCATGGTGTAAGCCTTCCTGTGAATGGTTATCAACCGCAGACTACAAGAAGTTCCAAGAAGATTTTTTCAAGTTAGAAAAGAAGAAAGAAGAGGGTAAGACCGGTACCGATGGAGAAACCCAAGAGACCCAAGAGGGTATCTCCATGTTCACAACAAAGGGTAAAGCTAAGGTTAAGTATATCTCAGAGAAAAGCAGACAAAATTGGGTAAGTCACATCATGAGGCGTTCATCTTTTGGGGTTTAAAATCTTCGTCAACTGATCGAGTTTCTTATTGACATATGTTTGGTAGGTGTACGATGTTCGAATGAACTGTGCTTACGACGGGAAGGGTCGATTGATGGAGGATTGGATGTTCATCTCTGAGTGTCTCAAACAATCTGAAACTTCAGATGAAGGCGGGGAAGAGTCGAGGGATGTCTCTGCCACCTTTGAAGACATAGCTTCCCTTCTAGCAGAGTTGGAGAGAGAGAGAGGATCGGGTGAAGTCGTTCCGTTCAATTCTCCCTACTTCTATCGCTTGACAGAGAATTTTGCAAAGTTCTCCAAGCTTTTGTCAACCTTCCAATAGAAGGTTGTCTCTACTTTTGTTCGGGGTATCTATTTGTGAAGGGAATGAAAAGTGGTGCTGAATGGGGGGTCTTGTTGAAAGGAGAGAAGAGGAGAGGTGATTTTTGTATCAAATGGTTAGTGATTGGATAATTTGAATCATGGGATTTGTCGCACGATTAAGAGTCTGCATTTTCGTGTTGGTTTGCATATCGTTCTATTGAGCAGCGAGAAATCGGCTGAAGAAGCAAGTTACAACCACTACCGTATTTCCTAAAGGTCAAGGGAGATTTGGGTACAGTAAGTACTGTACGAGTACAGTGTCTAGTGATTTCTTTTTGCCACATTTTTTAGTACGAGGGCATACAATTCACGTCAATGAAAATCAAATGAACCTTGGTTTTGTCAAGTCCACAGCGGAATTACCTGATTGTCTTGGTATTCTGGCTGAGTACTGGGTTTCATTCGAATTAACGAGTACTGTACAAGTATAAGTACAAGAACGACCGACCCAGAATTCTGTCAATCGAATTGCTTGTGCATTGCTCAAGGAAAAAGACCTTTCAGATGTGTGCAAAAGATATATTGAGATGGCATAATTTGATAATACAATTTTACTCAGTAGTATGAGATGGATGACCAAAATCTCTTTTGTCAATTTCAATTTCAAGCTCGAATATCAGTGATCCCCCCAATCATCCTTAACCTAGATTTTCAACTTCTTATTCCCCTCCCCCTCACCCTCACCCTCAACCCCGTCCTCCTCCCTCCCCCTCTTCTCAACCCCCTCACCCAAAGCCTTACTCAAATTCCCCTCCCGCTGTTTATTCTTAGCCTCCACCAAAGCCCTAAAATCGTTCTGACCAATCTCTTGATTCCCAGCCGTAGCCGTCGAAGCAACAAATTTCGGTACAGATTTTTCAATAGTTTTATCAACGACCGGTGCACTTCTTCCCTTTCCTAAACCTAGTTTGTTTTTACGGGGTCTTGGGGCGAACGATAATGCTGTTGTTGGGGTTTCTTTGGGTTCATTCGTTGTTGATGATACTGTTTCTGGTTGCGATTTGATTTGAGGTTTCATGTTACCTTGTTCGGTTATCGTTATGGTTACACCGTTGACCACAAAAGGTTCGATTCTGAGTAACAATTTTCCGACTTCCTATTAAACACGACATTGATCAGTCTGGATTTCATCATTCCAAATGAGAAAGTAAAACGTACAGCAGCAGACTCCAATTCAGCAACAGCTTGATGAGTCGTGGTAAACATCTCCAATCGTCTGACTGGAGTAATCTTCTCTAAAGCTTGTTGTAACAATCCTTCCTGTGTACCCTCTGGAATACCATGTAGTCGGACAGAACGAAGTCGTCTCTCATTGGCAAACTTCGAAGCTGCATTTTGGGATCTAGAGAGTGGGATGTTTCAGTCCGATATTTCTAATTTCTATTTAGGGAATCAACCTACCCCTCAGGTTTTTTCGATGCGTGATTAGGATCACTGATTGAAACTTTCAACGTCTTTGTGTGGAACGGTTTCCCGTTCAACTCAAGACTCGCTTGAGCTTCTTCCTAAACATGACGTTAGTCTTGAACCTAACCCGATGATCGACAGAAGTACCTCGGTAACCATCTCAACAAACGCGAAACCTTTACAAATCTTCTTCTCAGGATTCCAACCAAGTTTGATATGTTTGATGTTACCAAACTATCCAATGGATCAGCGAAAAAACTTTGACGAAATCTAAACCTACCGGTTTAAACAGATTCTCAACATCTTCTTCAGTAGTTTTCGAAGTCAAACCGCCAACGAATAAAGTACTTTGAACGGCGTCCGTACGTTTATGTTTCGCCGATGGATCAGAGATCAACACTGTTAAACCGAAACCCCCCTCTTTCTTCCCATGGAGTGATAGAGCTCTCTCCGCAGAGGCCTGTTGTCCCCGTCAATATTGAACATTGTATTCAGTCAAACCACATACCGGTGAATCCATAGTGACATAAACGAAACGTCTACTATCAGCGTATTTCCTACTTGGCCAACGAGTTTGTAAAACACCACCAAACTTTATTAAGATCAGTTCAGAAATTCAATTAAGGTGTAACCTACCTCATTGAACATTTTCTTCAAGGAATCGTCATCCAGTTCCCGAGGGAAATTAGTGACGAACAAAGTTGATTTCCATACAAGTGAAACCGAGATAATATTATCATCAACATCGTGACCATCCCGAGTCAAGGCTGAAGGTACAGCATCCGTACTTTGGAATTCGATTAGTGCTGCATCAGTCGAACGTGATTCTGAAGGTATGACTGTAATCTCTCGAATTGATCCAGACTATTTTCCCTTTCTGTCAGTTTCCCACAGTCGGTTGCATGTGGAACTTACGGCTTTGAAAATGGATTCAATCTTTGAATTGTCGATACCTGTCGGTAAACCTGTGACTAGGATCGTTGTATGTTCTCGATCACTATTGGATATGAGCTAGAGTCCAAATCTAACAGAACTAGCTCACCGCTTGATAAACGAATCCTCTTGAACAGGGGCAACAACTGCAGCTGCAGGTAAAACAGTCTCTCTAACCTCCTCAACTCCAACCGGATTCTCTACAACCGCACCAATCTGATTCAAAGCAGCCCCAACAGATGGAGCAGTGGCAGCAGCGACCTGTTCCGTATAAGCAGCGACAGCCTGAGCCTGAGCAGCCATTAATTCCTGATTAGCCTTCTCCCGTCTTCGATTCAATTTCTCAATCTCCTTATCAACACTTTTCTTAGCGTCCAGATATGTATCTAAATCACCGTGAACGCTTTCGAATAGCAGATACGCTTCGTAGATCGTTTCAGGCCAATCTAGATCCGATCTTTGAATCGATCTTTCAAAGATCTCTCGAGCTGTTTCGATGTTGCCTCGACGTCTGTATGATCTCATTAGTATTAAGATAGGACTGGATAACTCAAATGGATACTCACGTTTCTATACCTGTTCTAATGAGGATTATTTGGTAGGACGCAGAACGATGTTTGCTGGGTTTATCAAGAACACTCAATGCCTGCTGAAGGAAATGTTTCCCTCTTGTTTCAGCCTATAATCGGTCAGTCAAGATCCTAAAACATCAGCCAACTAAAAAAGCCCCACCCAATCAACCATAAACTTTTCGAGTTTCAGAGATGGATCTCCAGTTTTATGAACTGTGATATAATGAATAAAAGAATAGCAGAAAGATGAATACGACTTACGTTCAGTGACCAATTCTATACCTCTCAGCAGTGTCGTCATGACAGGATGATAATCACCTAATTTGACATTCATCAGCAGACGGAAGTCCATGTGGTGCAAACCAACGTACCCTGAACATCTTCAACAGGTTCAACTCTATTTTCAAAAGCAGCTCTACACAGGAAGACATCGACAAGATGCGAAACAGATCCATCGGGTGATGTCAATAAACCTAGAGATAATGCTTTTTCGAATGTTCCCGTTAGGTCTTCCAATGGTGAACCTGCTTCTTCCTGTTATAAATTTGTTATTCAGTTCCCGGAAGTTTTGTTTGGGTTTGACTTTACTTACCATGTTGATCAAGAGGTTAGTCCAGGGACTTGAACTACCAGGACAAGCTCTTGTAGCTCTAGTCAACACCGTCATTGCTTCCTCCTCAGCGTCATTTTCGTTCTTCTCGATTAGTAACTGCAAACAAACATTCCGACTCACCAGCCAAGTAGAATATCTCTGCCAAACACTAGCTTCAGCATCCTTATAAGCTCTGACAGTTTCCACAGCAAGTTTCTTCTCTTCCTTTCGTAAGTTCAATGCAGCTTCAGCTTCCGCGTCCTTTTCCAAATCTTTAGCACGACTCTTCCCTTTCCTTTTAGATTTATCCGGTAAAGCTTCTTCAGCGGCTTTAACTGAATTTTCAGCTAATGTTAATGTAGCTTCTGCTACCGATGCAGCTTTAGAGTATGTTGACAATGCTCTTTCGAATACTGATCTGATAAGCGTTGGATCTGCTGATGGTCTTTTATCTGAGGGTTTTGAATTTTTGGCTTTCAGATCTGTTTCCCAATTTATGTACGTCAAGAAAACTTGTGATTGGATAGCGGGATCTGAGCTATAGGACTGATTTTATTAGTTATAGATTGTTGATGGTTAGACATACAACTTGTTGTTCTAAATCCTCTCTAGTTTGTTGATAGCGCTTCTCTAGTGAAAGTTTGAATTTGGCAGGTTGGGCGATTTCAGTAGCTTTGATCATTCTTTGTTCGTAGTCGTTGGGAGAATGTTGAGAGCAGAAGGTTGAGTATGAACTGGATGTCGAATCGAAAGCTAATATTCGGTCAATTCAAGATGACACTGCCAGTTGAAAAGAATGGACTCACAAGTATGGGGTACACTCAATCTTTCAACGAAAAAACCATGAATTTGATCAATCTGTTGTTTCCTATTTCTTGATGAGCTAGACTTCATATTAATAGACGTATGTCTCACTTTAAATTCGAATCGGTTATCCTCTCCAACCAACCCAATTCCCATTCTAACCAAGGCTGCCATAAAAGATGACTCTCGCTGACAAGTCCTAAACCCCGATGGTAAACTCCATTCGACATACTTCTCGTTGTCTCCTCCGTTAAAAACTCTTTGATACCTTCATCAACGGTGATTGTGTTTTGGGAATCATTGTTTCCTTCTTCAGTGGGTAGAGGATAGGCTGAGCGTGAACAGGAGAGGATGAATTCTAAATGTCGTAAAAGAATTGCTAGGGCTGAAACGGTGTCAGATGAGTTTCCATCTTGAAGGTTTGACTCACATAGATAATCTTGTTCAGCTTGATCGAATTTCTCAAGTATATCAATGAATTGATCTAAAGATAAATTGTCTGATGGGATTAAAAGATCAAAGTAACCTAACCAGAGGCCTGGATATTCGTCATCAGTAGACATACATGGCGATAAATAAGATATAGACATACTTTCATTTAACATAACTAATTGGGATAACTTTTGGATCCCATCGATAACTTCGGTGGTCATACCTAATTGTTGCATTAATTGAATTTGTTTCTGAAGAAGTTGAACATTTTGAGGATTGGTTTCTAGCTTTTCTAGAACATCACTGAGTTGTGTTATAGCGTTTTCCATTTCACCATCAGTCTCTGGAAGAGTGTTGGTGTCATTGTTATTGTCATTGTCTATATCCATCTTGGACAGGGATTGTTGTGGATGGTCGTACTTGTACAGTAGTTTGTTGAAATGTGTGTAAGTAGAGTTACAGCATACGGAGATGAGTTGGACTCCATGTGTCGTGAATCATCCTTTATCTGCTCCCCCCATTTATACTCAGTTAAATTGTGGCGGACAAGGTACTGGTACAAACAAATACGTGATCAACCCTTTCAAGTACAAGTAGTACCATACTTTATATCGTACCATCCAAGTACCCATCGACAAAAGTGATCAGATCCCTCTCGAAATAACCTTCAAGGGAAAAAACACAATGAGGGCTGCGAGGGCGAAAGTCTAAACGACCAAATTGATCCGATCCGATCTGATTTAGCAAGGTGTGATCACCCATTTGGAAATAATTTTTTTATTTAACGTTTCGTCAAGTTTAAGGTAAGGTTTACGAAATCCCGATGAGATTCCCATTACCTCTGATTCGGGAGGGGGAGTTGGAGATCGTTTCTTGGTGAGAGGTGAGGTCATAGATTGTAGTTTGTAGTTGTAGCTTGTAACTTCGTACGTTAGGTTTAGGTTAACGTTAACACCCGGGAAATGAGATTTGGATGTCACCTAGAGTACTTTAGATTAGATTGATTCCCATTCACCGATCACTGGTGACGAAAGGATTACTACCTTAGCCTTACCTCGAACGAACCAGAAAAGTCTGGATTATGGATTAGACCCTGAAGTGCGACGTTCAGGTACATTTGTTAGGGTAACACCACGTTTTCATGCGTCATTATGATTTTTATGAAATCCATTCCATGTTGATGAAATGGGAGGGAGGTGTTGATGAGATGCAGTAGAGAGAGAGAGAGATATAACGTACAGTATATACTTAACATTATATAACATCATTCTCGTAACCATTATCTCATTCTTATTCCATATATTCTCTTCCTCCTTCTCCTTTCACTCCTTCTTCTTCCCCTTGTCATAATTGCCTGCAGCGGGAATATATATATACTGCTGATCACTGATTGCAACTGAACGGTTACTACCTTCAAGTTAAATCAACTCAAACACGCTGTAAGTAAGCTTAAGCGATTTGATTTGATGCGATCTGATGCTGATCTCTGATCTTGCCATAGCTTGAACCCTGTTTCTTAGCATCCTTTGGATCTTCATAACGGTGTGATTGTGGTTGACTACAGTTCTATGGAAACGATTAACACCGAATGGATGGATGGGATAAAGTTAATTGTATGTTGTTGATTAAAACTGTCTCACTCTGTAACTGTAACTGTAACCGTAACATTGACTCCTTCTAACTAATACCCCTGTAGCTATAACATCGCCATCTACATCGCCATAAACCGTCTACTCCTTAAAAGTAAACACGAGTATCCATTTTAATTAATCACTCATTAATCACCTAAACATTAATACATCATATGTCAAATCACTCCTCACAACTACAACTACACACACGCTTTATCAAACACGATCATTATTTTAGGGATATAGCTGGTACTATAACTTATCAGCTGTAAATAGAATTAAATTCGATCTCGCTTATATCAAACGTATAAAGTAAACAAACCCCATCTCATCATGTCAGTTTATCCAAACATCTCACAAGAACAGGATCAAGATATAGATAGAGATAGAGATAAAAGTGGAGACGATAATATACAAGATCAACTGACGACTGGTGATAATAGTGGAATGTATCAAGGTGGGTTGGATGTCAGGACAAATAAAATGAACATCAAACACTGATCGTCGTTACTCCTCGTACTCCTCTTAGATCAATCTCAATCTCAACCTCATCCTGATTCGGATCAACTATATTACCAAATGCAAGGTATACATATAGGTTCATCAAACAATCCAAATCAAGAACAATACCATAATCAAGGTCAAAATTATTATTCAATTTCACATTCACAATCTACACCCACACGTAACCAATTACCACTTCAACCTCAATTCGCTTCTATACCTTCACCGAATTATCAAAATTTCAATGCAAACCCAAACACCAACACTCAATCACCTAACAGTTTTTCGCAACAAAATTTCATGTATGGTCAGGGATGGCAACCTAACAGAAATTTCGGATTTCAACCATCACCTCAAAGTGGATTCACGTCTTATCCACCGTATTTTGATAATCAACATGGACAGCAACAACAACATGATTTCTCGATTGACAACATGCATGGTATGCCTGGATACCATTCCAGACAACCTGTTAACAGATCTAATCAAACCTCACCACAAAATCCATCTCCACCTTATCCACATCAGAATCCAAATTTTAACCCGTATTCCAGACCTGCAACTGCTCAGACTCAAGCGAGTTTCAGTACAGGTCAATGGGCTAGTCCACCGATGAGTCCAATTATGGGTGTTCAACAACCAGGTTATTATTCTATGGGGAGAGGTAGTGTTGGGAACAGATCTAGACATGGTTCGATGGCTGATGAATTCGGTGGAATGAATTATAATCCAAGACTTCATCAACATCCACAAGGTTTACCACCTTCTTCTTGGAATTCCCAAATGTCTTCACCGTATCAATATTTCACACCTTATCAACAATCAAGAATTGATCCACAATTCGTTCAAGGTTCTTCATCCGAGTGGTCAGGTTCCCCAGCTTTAACTGGAGGATTCAATCAACCTCAAAGTCAAAAGAGTACGATACAGTCTAGATCTTTAGGTCAGAAACGAATGTCTTGGAGTGGACCTGCTGAACGTGTTGTTCATCCTGTACCTTCTTCTGAAGGTGGTGAGAAAGAAAAGGAACAGGAAAGAAAAAATTATCATCCTCAGCCACCAGCTAAACGAAGTGATTGGGTCATGTGGGTTGGAAACGTGTAAGTTGATTGATATGTAGCTGGGAACGATACTGATCGTCGTACTAGACCTAACAATGTATCTCATGAAGAGTTATGGAGATTTTTCAATACTACTATACCAGCTCCTTTACCTGATACAGAAGAAACTGAACCGTGGAAAGGACCGTCTTCGATTTTCTTGATTTCTCGATCATCGTGTGCGTTCGTCAACCTATCTTCACAAGCGGATTTAGATCGTGCAGTGGCTTTCTTCAACGGTAAACAACTTCGACCTTGGGATCCAAGATGTCCTAGAATGGTATGTAGAATCAGACGTAAGGATGATGATTTGAAAGCTGGAGTTGGTGGACAAAGAGGTACTGGTATACATCGAGAATGGGTGAAAGGACAGGAAGCAAGAAGATTATCACAACCTTCAACTATCCCTCCACCAATTCAGATTGATCTACCGTTACCACCTTTAGGTGATAGACATGAAAGCAGTAATTCTTTACTTTCAGCAACGTCAATTCCAACAACTACGAGTTCAGTTCCACCTTCACCTGCTGTACTCGAAGCTCCACCCGAAGGTGAAGGTCGTAGAAGAGAATCTATCATTATCCCGCACGACGAAACCGATTCAAAAAATAGTAAACATAAATCTCAAGCTAGTTATGCTAGTACGAATTCAAGTTTTTTGGCTAGACATTTCCCAAGAAGAGTTTTTATTTTGAAATCCTTGACAACGGTAGGTTGTTGCGATTTGAAGTATGGTGTTTGACATTTGACTGTGGTTTAGGCTGATCTCGAGGATAGTATCAAAACTGGTACTTGGAAAACTCAAATTCATAATGAACCTATCCTTGGTAGGTCTTGATGTTCGATTATAAACAAGTACTGACTTAAAGATAGATCAAGCGTTCCGTACTTCCCAAGAAGTGTTTTTGATATTTGGCGCGAATCGTGCAGGTGAATTCTTTGGGTACGCCAAGATGATCGAACCGATCAACAAAGAACGAGCGGCAGCAGTTGGAGTCGGATCAACTGCTTCAAGATCTGTTTCTTGGTCTTCAAAAATCGCTTCTTCGCCTGGGAGTAACGCAGCTTCTTTGTCAGGTAGTGGATCAGGTTCAAGTGGGGTTGTTCCCAGTATAGCTAAATCTTTATCAAATCCACCACCTCAGATTCGTGAAGAAAGTCCTGAAGGTGAAGATAAGGATAACGATAGGATTAGGGCTAGTTCGAATCCCGCACCTGAAAGACCAAGTTTGTTATCACCAACTTCATCTTTTAACGTTAAACCTACGGCTTCACCTGGTGAGATCACACCCGGGGATGACAGATTAAACACGAATGTCATTCATGCGCCGGGTGAACGAAAGACTGATCCTGAAGTACGACCTCAACATGATAATCAGGAAATACGTTCCCACACGTTAGATCCATCTTCGTTACGACGAACGAATTCCGGTTATTTCCCACCTACGTCAACCTCAACTTCGAATCCTAACCTCACGACCCTAGACAAACAGAAGAATCAAGGTGGTTCGACCCGACCCCAAAAACAAGATTCCGACGGTATCCTAAGAAAAGATACTTTGTTATCACCGGTTATCAATCCTACCATCACCAACACTGCTGAAGGTCCGATCTCTGCTTTGGCAGCTGCTCAGGCTTTGAAAGGTGATTTACAGGGTGAGGAGTTATCTACCGAAGCTGAATCTTGGGGTTTACCTTTCAAGATTCAGTGGATCAAGGTTGCTGGATTAGGGTTTTCGAGGACTAAACATTTGAGAAATCCTTGGAATGGGGATCGGGAAGTTAAGGTTTCGAGGGATGGAACGGAAGTTGAACCTAGTACGTTTTTTTTTTTTTTTTGTTTGTTTTTTGATGATTGATGTTGACGTTTGTTTAGACGTGGGTACTTTGCTTATGGCTGAGTGGGAACGTCAGGAGAAAGCACGTTTCGATACTACACCCCATCCACCTGATATCAGACCACTCCAGGAATTACATTATCCTGCTTTACGATAGTGGAGGCGTCGCCTTTCTCGGATTCAACTCAACTAATCTATCAGTCTTTCCTTTCATCTTAGATTGGTCAACGGAAACTTCAACCTTCCGAAATAATCTTTATCATATCATCAAAAGAATAACAAAAATCTTTTTTATCATGTCGAAATTAATTCTCACCTTGTCATCATCTTGTCGGAAACGAATCCAACCCTGTGAAATGTCAAAATTAACATCGACGCTGATGATTTCAACAATCTGTTATTTCCTACCCTTAATACCCTGCTCAAAATAAATTTATACCTGAAATCATATATACGCGATTCATCTATCTCTCTTCCATACCCCCCAAATTAAATCCCTTTCGATCATTATCTAACTTTGACCGTGAACACACGGTTCTTCGTTCTTTTTGATTCGATTTGGTTTAATTTGAATTTTTTCTTCTTTCATCTTTCTTCATACAAATCATTATTGACTGCCTCATACACGACATGCATATTATTTATTGTCTATATAATTCGTAACAAGTACAAGTAACTTTATGCCAAGTTCTTCTACAGTACTGTAGTACAAGTACTTGTAATCACTCATTGCCACAAGGTAATCAGGGTTCGCCACCTACGTTGCCGTTGCCGTTGCTCTAAGAACAACACCACCACCATAATCTCTAGTCACAATAACATCATCTGAACCACATTACATAAATCCAGCTGACACCAAAAATGGCATCAACACCACCAAAAGATCCTAACGATCTCTTGAACAAATTAAAAGATCTAGGGATTTCAGAGAGATCAGCGAAATTCGCTTTACAGGTGTGCCGTCTTTTCCGTTCCCTTGTGTTGTGTTGACCTTTTGTTAGAAATATAAAAACGATCTCGATAGAGCGGCTGAATATGGTATGTCTACCCCCTTTTTAGATTTATTGCGATGATCTCGGATTGGGGATCCTTTGAATTCCCTTACTACCATCAAACCATCACCATCAAACGTCCCACGCCTCCACGTTTCTTGTACTGTATCAAATGAAATACTAAACTGACTTTTCTATCTCTTTTCATCAATCTACCCAATACCACTATAACCCATGGCACCTCTCAATCGATCTTCATCTTTACCCGTCCCTCTACCCAATCGTGTTTCCCGTCTAAAAGTGTTCTCGGGTGCAGCGGGTAAAGACGAGGTATGTCCATGTCCAGATCCCCTCCTTTTCACCATCATCATATACTAACTGAGTTTTCGTAGGTAAGCAAAATACGAAGAATCGTTTCTCCATCTTCTCCGAGTTCTTTGGATCCAGTTCCGGAAGTCTTTGATGGCGATAAAGGCAATGAGAATTTCAGTGGTAGTGAGGACGACGGTGATGGTGACGACTTGTCATCACCTTCATCACCTCGTTCTGCTAGTGGTTCAGGTAAATCCTGGGGGAGAGCTCAGTTCTCCTCGTTACCTTCACGTATGAAACGACGAATCTTGGGGAATGAGGATGACCGTGAACGTGAACGTGAACGAAACGGCAATGATAAAAAAGAAAAGGAACTAACTAGAATTTCATCACTCTCTTTGGACGATCAGGTCTCGAGTTTATTTCAAGGTGCTTTAGATCGTGGTCGACCTTCGACACCTAACTCCAATTCCAACACCAACACCAACTCCAGTTCGACGAAATCAACTTCAGGCGCTTTGGCCGTTTTAGGTCTGAGAGCCGCAGCGGCAGTTGGACCCAATCTATCTTCTACACCCATCTCTCCACCTTCTGGAACTACCCCTTCACCATCACCAGAACCTAAACCAATATCCACTAGTTCAAAAACAAGTTTCTTGCAACCATCAAAACCTATCGGTAGTTCTGTCTCAACTTTAGGTTCTAATCTTTCACCGACTCCTCGATCGGCTCGTGCGCCCAGTCCATTTTTCCGAGCTAGACGATCGAGAGATCAGGCTAGGGCCAGGGAACGGTCACCTGAAGTCAAAGCTTTGGGGAAAGATACGGATGCTGAATCGGATGGTGAGAGTATTTCGGCTGGTCCTAGGAAATTCAGACCTCAGGTTTCGGCTTATGAAGATGGGGATGATAGTGCTACCGAAGCTGAGGATTCGGATGATGAATCGGCAGTGGTTGATGATCATCATGATGACGATGAGGATGAATTGTTCGATGCTGATGGTGATTTCTTCGATGAGGAGACGGAAAAGAATACGGAAGCTAATGCGGTCTTTTTTGAGGGTGACGCAGCTGGTTTGGGTGGTGGTACCACCCCCTTGGAAGGGATATTGAACGACGAACCTTCAGGTTTAGATCCCACCGTTCAAGCTCAACAATCATCACTTGTCGACGAACGATCAGAATTAGACGTTTACGGTGAAGAAGTCGAACAAGATCCTTTAGGCGAGGGACCAAACGTCGTCGTCCCACCTGAACCTTTATTCCAGAATCCGAACTTACCTAAAAGATCGAAATCTTTGTTATCAGGTTTAGAACTTGTTACTGGAAGACCTGATTTCGCTAGAGACAGATGTACGATCACCCTTACACATGGTGATCCTGATGCTGCTTTGGAGAAGAGCGGGAAAAGGTTACGAAGATATGTGGTACTTAGTGATTTGAGTGAGGAGAGTCGTTATGCTGTTGAATGGGCTGTTGGGACCGTTGCTAGAGATGGTGATGAGATTTTCTTGATTTCTGTCAAGGAAGATGAAAGTAAGGGTGAGTGGTGGTGTTTTTTCTTATTGATTGAGAGTTAGTTTGTTGATTTACTTTTAGTGGACCCGAAAAATTGGGGTAATCAGGATCGAGCTGCTAAATTACGAGTTCAGAAAGAGGTATGTTGGATTATACGATTTGTCGAGTTTTTTCAACTGACTTGCAATTCGTTATAGCGTCAAACCACTGCTTTACTCCTCGTTAGACAGGTTACTGGGTTGTTGCAAAGGACGAGATTGAATATCACGGTTACATGTCAAGCTTTACATGCTAAGAATGCTCGGTATATGCTTCTAGGTGGGTCAGGTGTGGAAAACCGTTATTGATCGATGTAGACTTGATCGATTTCCTTGAACCCACTATGGCTATCGTCGGTTCTCGAGGTTTAGGTAAACTCAAAGGGTGAGTTTATACATACCATATAGTGGTTGACAAGGATAGTATTCTTCTAGGATCAACTTCACATTATTTAGTTCAGAAATCGTCTGTTCCCGTCATGGTAGGCATTCAACTTTTAATCCCATCTAAACTTGCTAACACTTACTTTTTCATTACTTCAGGTCGCTCGTCGTAGACTTCAACGACCATTGCGTAAAACCAATCCAGCGGATTTACGTCATTCACCGAGAGTTAGCTTGGCTTCGGCAAGTATAGAGAAGACGGCGTCTAGTAAACAGGAAGATGAGGAGATGGACGTTGCTGTTCAAGAAGGTGCTGGTGGGGGGGCCGGTGGGGAGGAGAATGCCTGATTTGATTTGTTTATTGGTTGTAATTAGTTTTTGTTTTGTAATATAGTAGTATGACTCGTTCTCTACTCCACTCCTGCCGTTTCAGCCGAGTGATCGATGACGCCTCCTTTGTTGTGGTGATGAGATGAGATGAGGAGATGGGTGATTAGTGAGCACGACATTGAATTCAGTTTTATTGGTCATCAATTGGTACTGAAAGGAGAAGTTGGGGGGTATATATATCATGCAATCAACCAACATCTCTTCTTCATCTCTTTCATACAACCATTGACGATAATTAACTATTTGCCACCATGTCCGATTCACTCACAACCAGATCCATCCATATAGGTTCAAAACCCGATCCCACAACAGGAGCAGTAGTCCCAAATCTAAGTGTAGCCACTACATTCCAACAAGATGGAGTAGGAAGACATAGAGTAAGTCGACCAAGCTCCCCATATCCATTCAATCTAACTACCCCAGGGACACGAATATTCTAGAACCTCAAACCCAACTCGATCATCTTTAGAACAACTCCTAACCTCTTTAGAAACGGGTTCAGAAGAAGGGGAGACGTTAGTCTTCGCTTCGGGTTCAGCTGCTACGGCAGCTATCGCTTCTTGGGATAGTTTGGCTAAGAAAGAAGGTGGCGCTGGAGGTTCTGATGGGGTTAGGGGAGGTGGTGGTCATGTTTTGGCAATTAATGATGTCGTAGGTAGTTTCTAAACTTGTTTTTGATTGATTGATTCACTGACGGTGGTTAGTATGGAGGTACTGAACGTTATTTGACTCGGGCTGCTAAGAGTACAGGATTAGAGGTTACTTTTTTAGATATGAACATTGGTGAACGGGGGATTAGGGATGCTATCAGATCTGATACTAGGGTAGGTGGTTATTTGCGGAGATAAAGTCGATTACTGACGGTTGAATATTTTAGTTGATTTGGTTGGAAGTCCCTACCAACCCTTTACTCATCGTTCCACCCATCCCATTGATCTCCAAAATCATCCGTTCATTACCAGAACCCAATCGACCCCTGATCCTAATTGACACAACGTTCCTCTCACCATTCTATTTCACTCCCCTAATCCCCTCAAAAGAAGGTGACGAACCCTACGCCGATCTAATCTTATCATCTCTATCCAAATACAGCGGTGGTCATTCAGATATCATCCAAGGTTCAATAACCGTTTCACCTCAAACCAAAATCACCCATCAAAATTTAGTTAAAGGTTTAAGATTCCTACAAAATTCTTTAGGTGCAACTTCTTCACCTAGAGATGCACATCTTCTTATTAGGAGTTTGAAGACTTTATCGGTTAGGATGATACGACATGGATTGAACGCTTTGATTATTGCTTATTGGTTGAAACAGAGGGAGGAGGTTGAGGAGGTTAGATATCCTGGATTGGTCGGTGGGGATTACGAGTTGGTTGAGAGTTTACTCTCTGGGAACGCTAGAAAGGAATTGGAGTTTTTGGGTTGGAATTTTCCGCTGAAACGTGAGGGGTATGTCAACGGTGATTCAAATGGCATTATCAACGGTCATGCTCTCACAAATGGACATTCTCATCTCAATGGCTACACCAACGGTCACACCCACTCAACTCCAAATCCAATCCCAACTCTCGCCCAACTCCATAAAATCGGTATCCCATTCGGTGGGGTCATTTCGTTCAAACTCAGAGGAGCAACTGCAGAAGAAACAGATACCTTCGTTTCGAATCTTAGATTGATAACTCTAGCAGAGAGTTTAGGGGGTGTCGAAAGTTTAATAGAAGTCCCGGCTGGTATGACACATGCTGTAAGTGAACGTTCTATTGATTTGTTTCGAAGGATAGGAATTGATTTTGATATTTGATTTTAGGGTCTACCGGATGCTACGCGATTGACACTTGGGATTAGCGACAATTTGATTAGATTCTCTGTTGGGATTGAAGATCCTGAAGATCTTATTAGGGATCTTGAAGAGGGTTTGGATAGATTTGCTGGAAAGGCTTAATTAACATTGAGACATGGACTTTAGTTTGCTTTCCAATCGTTTCTTTGTGACGGAGTTTTTTGTGTATTATACTCATTGTGTTTTGTATCCTACTGCGATAGAGTGTTCTGTAGATGCTAGTAACGTTTCAAAAACACCAGCATGTCGGCAATCGTATTGTACGATCGTCGCACATTTAAATGAAAGGAGAGAAAAACATGAAAGGACACAATTCAAACCACGATGGTCATTGAGTCTTCCAGATTTTTGTTTTTTCTCTTGCCATTCATTCCAACACTCAACAATCATAAATCCTCACCATGGAAGTTAAATCAGATAGAACAACTTACGAAACCGAAGAGATACTCCGTTCAACTATAGACATCGATTTGGAGGATCTCTACTGTGCAGCGGTGAAGTCGAAGACCGACACCCAAATCCAAGAATTGGTCCAGAAAACTATTGGAAACTTCAAACATTCAGATTTATGTTCTCCATTATCTGAGAGAAAGATGAAAGAGACTGAGACGGAAACTGAAACGGAAAAGCAATACACCACTCTGATAACCAATCTGACCGATATCGTGACAATAACCTCCTCTAACTCCGAGTCCGAAAGGGAATTCAGTCTAAGAGTCCATCAAAGTTGTTTCCTTGTCTTTGGGGGTTTAAGTGAGGTCGGTAAACTTGATGAAGAGTCTGTTCGAAGGATGCAAAATCGGTACGTTTTCTTTTTGGGTTGGGTGTTGACTTTCTCTTTTAGGTATCGTCGGTTGGAGAAGGAATATAGCATCGGGGGAACTGGGATTTGAGTTGGGAGACTTTGTAGTGTGGTTGTTCTGTCTTGATTTTATGAGTGATATCTCATTGATTTGGATGGATGTGCTTGGATTTGTCAGTAGTTGGATGATGATGTTGTAGAGGATACTGTATGCCAATCGTTGATCAATACCGGATTGAACTCTGCATTTCGATGTGAAGAATGATAGCTCCATTTCGATTCAGTTCGATTTTCAGCTGGGAAATAACAGTTTGTAGTCTAAGTTGTAAATGCTTATGCGATCAATGATCATCTGTGACTACTGAACATGCCATGGTTGCATTTACGAGTAACATGCTAGAGAGTCAAGTTACTTCTAAACACAAGTACAGAATGGCGTCCTTCTAGTAGAGATTAGTGAGACTTCCAAGCGAAGACGACAAGTAAGACTCGCTAATATCACTCTCGCCTGTCTTTACTCCCTCTGCACTTTAACTCCATTCACAGTATCTCAGTACATAGAGAACATCAATTACCAAAGAAATGGTAGAAAACTTCGAAGATATTCTATCTCAAATCCAAAAAACAATAGATCTTCTTACGAAACTTCATACTCTCGGAACTTCAGTTATAGATTGTGAAACCGAAGGTTCCATAGAGGTCCAACACGCAATTAAACAATTCCACGATACCACACTCAAAGATACGAAAAGCGCTAGGCAACTTGCTGAAGTACTCAAGATTCGTAATCGAGATGGTGATCTGGATAGTTCTCAGAGATTGATCAGTTTGAGTACGATGATGACACTTACCAAGTTACTCGCATCGCGGACTGGTATAGAAGACGTTAGAGGAGAGTCTTCCATCGTCCAGTAGGTCACTGTTTTCACGATTGTGTGTTGTGACATACTGAGGATCTTAGAGATCCAAAACTCGATGATTGGCTTGATGAGTTGATCGACACAAGACGTTCTCGTTTGAAATGATTGACTAGCTATGTTTTGATGCTAGGTGGAATAAGGGCTGTGTAGGAGGGGTCCGTCACCATGTCTACTCAAATTTTGGTAGGCAAAATCATGAATTTAAATTTTATTCGAGTCCAATCACAAGTATATCCCAGCAGCATTCTGCAGTATACTCTAACTTTGAATTCATTTTAGCCTATATCAATGTCATTGAATTTTTAGTACCTGCTCATGTTTTCAACAGTCAGACTATGTTTTAGCAAATCACGCAGAGAGTGAATGAGTGAGCGGCAGAAGACAAACTTGATGCCACATTTGAACTTATTACGTAATCACGATCTCGATGAAAAAGCAAGGATGACAACAACAACACCGACGACAACAACAACGACGACCAACGATGAGTCAATCAGGACCACCAGCAGATGCAAAGCAAGCTCAAGCTACTGCTCTTCAAGAGTTAGAAGCTGCCAAGAAGAGGAAACAGACCATAGATACGAATTTGGTATGTGGTCATGATATTGAGATGAAGAGATATCGTTGGCTTACCCCACACCACCAGGCAAATCTCGAAGCATCAATTTACGCGTTCGAAGGAAGTTATCTGGAAGAAACTGCACAATCTGGTGGTAACATTATCAAGGTCTGTTACTCTATATATATATATATATATATATAGTGTTCAATTGATATTAATATCAATGATAGGGTTTCGATAATTATCTCAAACCACCAGCCGCTGGTAGCAACAAGAAGAAATTCGAATTGGGGGAGAACGATCGACTGTTCACGGCGAGTAGTGGTACAGCAGCTCAAGTGGGTTTCTTTCCATTTCTTGATCCCAATTTCAAACATGGGACGGTATGAACATCTACTGATCAGGTATAGTCGTTTTTCACCTCTTGATCAAACAATTTTCACTCATTGCATAACAACAAATAAAAAACAATCATTGTACTCTACACATCAAAATAAATCATGTACTCTGTACCCTTATCTCCACTAACCCTTCCTAAACAAACAAATCCATACAAACAAACCCAAAAAAAAACCAACAGAGTCTCGCAGCAAAACGTCAATTCGAATTAGATGCTATGGCGTACGTCCCCAGAAAATAAATCCCTACCCCTTTCCATCTGATTCATCTCGTTCAAACCAATATCAATCTCATAAAAGATCAAAAATAAACCAACGACCTCTTCCTTTTACCCCTATCATAAAATTTGTGGATATAAATCACCGTCATCATGTTTTTCTCTCTTTTATTTTTTTCCCCCTTCATTATCTGTACTTCAACAAAATACGAAAATCTGATCTTGCATGGGGAAATTAAAATTGGGAAAACATATGGCGCTCATTTTACAGGTTACGACAATATCAACGGCAGAACGCTAGTTATGCTTCTTCGTTTATTCCCGATTCACGATTCGTCAATCCTGCTATTCGTTCGAGTTCAATGAATTTCACTCCCATCGGTCCGATGGATCAATTGAAAATGCAACAACAACAACAGCAACAGCAACATTTTCTCAACACGGCCACGGTTGAGCTTTTTCGACCACTCACCGTTTCAGTTCCTACCAACAGCAGCGTATACCAACAACCGACCGATATCGATACGACATTAGTTCCAGTTCAACAACCTTTATCAGCGAAGAAATCCTCATCTACCTTGTCAACTCCAGTTAGAGGGAATCAACCGGGTTTTGATGTTCAACCGAAAGACAACGCGGATCATATGATGAATTACATACAGACTGACGAAGATCTTTTAGTTGTTGATCCTCGTGGTGGTAACACTCATCACGATACTATCGTCGTTGCCAATCCTTCTTTACGACGTAAATCGTCATCTGTCAAATCGGCTACCCCAGGTCGATAGGTTGGAACAGTGTGGTGGTCTTTCAGATGGTACAATTGACATGAGGGTCTATGTTTGGAGGCGTTGTGAGGATACGGAGGGGTAGAGGAGTTTCTGAGAAGGATTTGTGTATCTATCAATCTTGATGTAAATCTGTCAAGAGTTGCAAGTGATTCTGCCAGAGACCTCATAGCATTGAAGGTTACCACGCAATACATCAGGATGTTGTACATACAAAACAAAAAACAAACAAACAAATGAGAGAGTAGAGAACGGATGCTTTTGATAATGCCTTCTGAGTCAAGTTTTACTATAAATTAGAACCATTTGATCGACTAATCATTTCGATCTGGTAAGACGTCATAGCCTGCTCTACCTTGTACAGCTGCCGCAGGGACTTCACCAGTTTCTTCAAGTTCAGGTTCATGAGGTAAATTCAAATTTATTGGTGGTGTACCAAAAGGTGGTTTGATCAAACCGTTGAAAACGAAAGTACCATATCTAAAAAATCCATGAATATCAATGAATGAATCGTAGATGAATTTAGATCATCACTTACACCAACATCCCAAAACCCAAGACTTGAAGTATACTAAAAGGCCAAACGAGTTTTTCCCAACCTAAACCCAAACTGACGATCCAAATACCCAAAGTTCTACAGGTATCAACGGTAGATCTGGTCGTAGCGCTGACTCGTGTCGTTACAGATAAACCGAAGAAATTGAATGAACCTATTGAGAACATTATGGCGAGACATGATCCCCAGACTGATGGGGTTTGGATTATTTGATGGAATCCACGCGGGATATCGAAATATGGTGATTTGTGTCGGAGGGTTAGATGGAGGATTGGCATTGCTAGGAGAGTTGTTAGACCTCCGAAGAGGCCCTCAAGGGTTACTGCAGCCTGGGGAAGTCAGTACTACGTAGACGAATAACATTTTTATTATACTGACTAGTGGGTCAACTTTATAACGGGACATGATCTTCTCTTCAACAACCTAAATAGGCTTGTCAGCTGAAGCATTATCATCAACAAAAATACCACCTCACATATTGAGTAGCAGTAAAAATCTGAGCGAATAAGATCAGGATTACCCCCAAAGCAACTCTAGCAGGATCATCATCCGTCCCCGTCCTTTTGACCAAATCCACCAATCTCCCAACTAATGTCAAGTCTTCATCCCCAGCCAAAGTCTTTTTCACGAGACTACCAGATAGCCCAACGATGCTTACACCTAGCATGACGACTATTAACGAAAACCATTGATAGAGCCATAATCTTCTTCTTAAGAACATGACTGATAGGATACCTACCCAGAGGACGAGGGCTCCTCTGGACATTTGATAGATTGAGACAGGGGTGAGGATCAATCCAACGTTCATTAATGTCGTTCCACAAACTAGAAAGTATCAGTGTTTGTGTTCAGGAGTTCTAATTTAAAGCACGAGATCGACATACTGTCAAAGAAAGCAGGGAACCACATCAAGAAAACCTTGGCCCCAACCAATTGTCTACCGAGCTCAACACTCTGTCGAAGTTCGATTTGATCGTCATCATCGTAATCCTGTCCATCATCGCTTTCAGGTATAATCTCATCATAACCATCGGGAACTGTTGAGGAGCCAGTACCAAGTGGTAGTCGATTCACGATTCTGCTAAATATAGATACTTGAGGTTGAGATCTTGAAGGTGGATCATTCTTTTTGCTAATCGATTTAGATGATTGATATTGAGTGTACAGTAATGGTATGATACATAAGAATTCTCCTGCGAACATGCTGTTCATCTTTTGTTAATGGTCATTCATGTTGTGGACGTGTTTGAACTCACTTCAATGTTTGCCAGACCTGGAACCGTGCTGTCAGGTTATGTACAAAAGTAGCGATTTGGACAACAACTTACAGGTTGCTCAAAATCTACACGTCCAGTCTCAGATTCACAGTTCTCTACACATTCCATGTCTTGATATTTTGACCTAACGACGTGCGGTTGCGGTCAGACGACAATCGTGGTACAGTTAATAAACATGACTCACAAAAGACTGTTCGCGCATCCCGTCAAGAACATCCCCGCTACTAATGTAGAGACAGGGAATTTAGATGCCATCGTGATGTGATCTATGAACAATGAAGGTTAAGTGGAGGAAATGAATGAAATGGTAGATGGATGTGAATGGAGGGGGTAGTCAAGATGAGGTACAGGATCGTTCAGTCCTCGAATGGTATTTGTGGCTAAACAGATCATGACAACGATCTCGTACAAGTATACATGCTATATCTAAAATGCAAATGCAGATGCACAACCCCAAAGCTCCCAAAAGCTGATATCTACTCCCAATCCGCCCACCTCTCCAAACCAGTGAACACTTCTCCAGAAGCCAACCCCCTCGCAGCCCCTTCCCCACTCCAAATACAATCGTTAACTCCAATACCACCATAACCGTTACCCGCTAAAACTAACCGTCCACTCCAAGGTCCATCGATTATAGCTCTATGTAATTCTTTCAGACGATTTCCATGTCCAGGTAGGTAGGTTGGTATACAGTTATGATGGATTTGAGCTTTTTCGTAGATAGGTTTGATACCTTTGAGTACCGGGAACACTTTATCTAGGTGTTTGGTCGCGGTTTTGATTAATTCTCCTGTAGATGGAATAGTGAAAGGTGTACCAGAGCGATATGTGGTCCAATGTGGTCCTCCAATCATCACCGTCAATTTCGTAATCTTGTTATTTAAACTCTCGTCATCGACTCCGGGTACAGATGTTGAATCAAAGACAACACCGAGAACGCCTTCGACATTCGTTTGAGGACTCGAGCGAGGAATGAGATAACCAAACCCAGATGGATGGATGGACTGGGGTGAAGATGGATAAACAAGGTTGACTACTGCTATGGAGGTTGAAGGGTTGGATGATAGATTTGGTAAAGATGGTTCGAGAAGAATGTGGAGAATTGATGGGGGGATGGTCGAGATAACTGACGACGATTTATATGAACCTGTCACCGTTTTGATCTACTTGTTAGACTATCACTCCATAACATAGAACTCACTTCTACACCGTCTTTCAATGGTGCCAACTTCTCGACCCTTTGATCGACAATAACATCCACCCCTCTCTGCTTTGCAATTTCACACAAACGGTCTGAGAGAGTCCCCAAACCACCTCTGAGACCATACAAACTCCAGCACTCCCTTATCCTTCCTAGCTCACCAAGCTTTTCCCAATCTCTCTTCTCCTCAAGCTTTTCCGTGTCACTCTTGGTACCCAACAGCATCCCTAAAACGATCGATCCATATTTCTTCTCCGCATCGTGCAAAATACCAAACGTCGATCGAACAGATAGATCAGTAGACGAAGCTCCATAGATTCCATGTACCATAGCTGAAATCAGATTGTCTGCTACACTATCGCCCAGTCTCCGCCTGACGAATGCGTCAAGCGATTCATCTGGTTTAACATCTTTCTTTCGGAATGGTTCGGATATGATGGATCGAAGTAAACCCTTGAGCAACGGCGGTTGACGACCTAGAATTGAGAGGAATGACGAAGGTAGTTTGGTGAGTTGAGAAGTGTTTGGATCTAGTAGATAACGATTCTTAGCTGCCGGATGAGAATTCGATATTGGAATGATGGAATTTTCTAGATCGACATCACGAAGCTATTCATCAGGATACGAGTCAAAACGACGAAACATACCAAACGTAACATGGATGAAGCACCCCTTGAGCCTCTAGGTCGAATACTCCTAGGACCAGCTTCGATCACAGCATTTCCTTCTACCTTCTCTTCACCTATCTGAAACTTCAATGGAATTTTGGTCGAATTCATCCATCCTCCAACACGATTCGACGCTTCCAATAGAGTTATCTTGGAAGTTGATGGGAGTAGATTTGAGAGATGATACGCTGCTGTTAGACCTGTTAGACCTGCTCCTAATATCGTTACATGATTAGGAGGCATTGAGTTGTTGATTTTAAAAGATGACTTATTGATGTGGATTGGTCAAATTTGGGAACCATCCGAGTGGAGGTAGGAGGTTCAATCGAAATATATTTGATCCCGCTTACTGTCAGTTTTTGACCAAAGTTACGATTCTTAAGTAATAAGAAAATTAGGACGGTGAGAAAACTGTAAGAAGATCCAGAACTTCACAAATGATATGGTTGACTAGATTCACTGGGGGTAAAGTTTGTTTTGTTGCATAGTTGCATCCGACTTTAGCCATTGGGAACACCAATAGGCTGCCGCTGAATGACTGCCACTTCCACTTACGGACTGTAAAATGGCCTTCAACACCTTTCCGTCTTCCAAAAGAAGTCTGTCTGCGAAGTCAACGATCACAAAGGATTGAGGTTCGGGATATAACGGCTACTTGTTGTCTGAGAGACTTACTAGAGTCTTCGATCGAGAGATGCTGTATATCCATTCATCAAAAGCTTTCATTCGGAAGGGCACTGGCTTCGGTGATTTAGCCGATGAGTTCATTCTCATGTATCCATGACTTCGATAGTCTGGGAGTGAATTTAGTGCGACCTTCATTGATGTACTAGTCACAAAGTTACTCGTTCCCTTTCCCTTTGCAAATTTGGAAAACAGCTCAAGAAACATGTCACAAGACCCCCGCCCACTAACCAACCTACCAATTCCAGAATCCGTAAAGAGAAGTATCCTATACTTAAAGATCTCTCGAGAACTGTTAAGTGATGTCATGCCAACAGAAGCGATCGAAGTTGAAATCAAGAGTAAAATGGCTAAGTCTTTAAAAGCCATGGAAATCTTGTATAGATTTCATGGATGGGGTAATACTAGGGAGCCATTGAGGAACGAAGAGATTAGCCTTATCAACGAAACACTTCTTGTTGCTAGTGTTCAAATCGATTCACGGGAGGTTAGACGGGAAATTGATGAAGCAAGATATTGGTTTAAGAGTAATACTTTGGTTCTTCTTAGTGGGACAGAGGAGGAGATTAGTGATCGTTGGGAAAACGTTACTGTGTCTGATTTTTAGGTTTTGATGCAAGTTGTCACCAAGATCTGATAATGAGATCCTTGTTCTGATTAGTACTATGTATCTTACGTAACCATTTGGTTCATAGGAAGCATAAAAAGGTGACATCATCAGCCCACAAAGGTCAGTAAGTCTTCGAATAGATCCATTGTCACGCATATCATCCAGTCGTTTCATGTCACATCTTTTCACTTCATCCTTTATGTCGTTCGCACAAAATGTGAAAGATGAAACGGTACCGTCTAAAAGGGTCAACCCACACAGATAGCACATAAAAGAGGCTGCCAAATTTGAGAATTCAATCTATCTACCCAGCTCAAACAAAAAATGTCTTCAAGTACTCACTCAAAACATTCTTCAGACGAAACGGTAGAAGTTCCAGAAAGTGCACTAGAATGTGCAAAGTTCATCCTAGCCACCAGAAACCTCTACAAACCCGATACACCATCATCATCTGGTTATCCTCGAGATTATCAAACTCTCGTAAAAGCTTCCAACCTTGTATTAACTCTTTGTCTTTCTGATAATCCAACAGTCAGTAGGGAGGAAGTTGGATTGATCCTTTGGGCGATCCATACTGCCGAGGATGAATATCGGGATGTCCTGGGTTTTGAGGAGAAAACTTTGTGGTGGAAAACGGAGGGAAAGGATTTTTATGATTCGGATCACTGATGGGGTCGAAATGGCGTTCGAATGCTGGTGTATTTTTCAAAGTTGTTGTTGTGTAGATAGATTTGGTATATTTTTTATTTTGCTTGTTGTATCAAAATGAAGCGTTAGAACTTGCTCATTGGCTTCGTAGCATTTCACCATGCTGCCACAAATTTCCTAGCATGTAACCGTTGCTCAAGAAACAACTGAGTCCAGTCAATGTTCGATAGATGACGTTTATGGGGGTACAGATCCATAGAACATATCTCAAAATAAGTTCCATTGACTATGACAATTCTCAGTCTGATGATTGACCCTCCTTCGACTACGGGACAAAGAACTGTAGGATGAAACGGAAAGCCCCAATGAGGTTTGGATTTCCTTTTTTCCAATTGTAACCCACATTCCAATTTCGGAAAACAGTTGTTCTTTGAATTAAACAAACGAAAATGAAAGAAGAGATCAAACTAGAATCCGAGTCTCATGATTCAACGCGAATCAGTGATAACCATTATCGACAAGATGAAAATACATCCTTCACCCCGACTCTCAAATCCCAATCCCAATCGAATACACATTCAAATGTCGAAACCAGCTCCCAAAAGTTTTCTAAAACGGTTAATTCATTACTTAAACAGGGACCATCTACAACCCATTCGCAAATAGACGATACAGCCATCAATGAACCACGGAAAAATGATGGTGGCGGTGGTGACGGTGGCGAACGTTCACAATCAGAGATCACTTCAATTTTTGGTTGGTGGCGAAAAGAGGGATTGGGTTTCGTTGAATCTGGGAATATGTGATCGTGGAAATAGATTTTGCTATAGGCCTTGGACTCTTTCAGTGGGAGGTGTGGAAGATCTCTTGTTTTGTCAATTTGGTACGACAATTTTAAATGCTCTATTTTCTCAAGTTTTTCATTTCAGTTTCATGAAGGGCAGTTTTTCTTGATATCTCTCCATTGTGCCCAAAGTCACAGCTTTCTCGGTAGAACTTGGTACTTTTCACAATTGTGATTGTAATGGATACGACTACAAGAGTCTTCCATTCCAAAGAATGCCGTCCACAGGCTGGATGTTAACAGGAGAGACATTCCCGTTTGCTCGTGGGAACTATCTTCTACCGAGTTGAGAGGTGTAACGAGTCTACAGTACAAATCGATCTACCACTGAAACCCTAAACACTATCCTCCGACACTATCCCTCCTTAAAATTGACCTCACTCTCTCCCTCGATTAATTTCTTCAACCTCCCTGAAAATACCCATCGTATGATCCCAAATGATCTTCGAGACCTTCTCTTCCATATACTTCTTAACCACAGGCTTCCCAGTAACCTCACCGTTCCAATTGACCAAATACCCACCACTCCCGACAGCCCCATCAGAACCATCGGAAACCTCTTTTGAAGGTACACCTGGAACCTTACTTACTTTCGGTGGGAAGCAGCCACTGGTGGCTATATACAACTGTCTCTCACCTGTTTCCTCCAGACTGACACTGAAAGGTCGTACCAGCGGAGTGATGATCTTAGTGACAACCCTTGCCCAGAGGGGTAGCTCTCTAGCTATACCAGTCATAACTAAAGAGGGATATGAATGAACAAACGAAATCGAGGGTTCTCTGATCGCGAATTCATCAACCATAAGCGAATTCATGGTGATTGAATGATCGGCACATTTCGAAGCTGAAAATGTTTTCTTTAAGGCGATATCGTCTAGATCGACTTTTGTCTCTGAACCTGCTGCGAGGATTGAGAGGGAACGAGCGAATTGGGTACCATCTGAACGAAGGAGGGGGACGAGGTTCGTGATGAATCGCATACGTGAGTAATAGTTGAGAACCATTTTACCGGGTAAACCCTCGGATGAATCTGCGTTAACTGGTCAACCGATAAAATCAGGTTATGTCGAAGAGTTACTTACCATCCCTGCCTCTCATATTGAAATTACCTTGTGTCTGGACTAAAAGATTGATCCTCTCTTCCTTATTTTTGATCAACCCACAAACCCGATCTACCTCTTTCAACTCCCCAACCTCCGCCCTCATGAACTCAATGTTCACACCGTTATTGACAATTTTACATTCATCGATGATCTTGTTTGCAGCTATCTCATTACGACCAATGACATAGACATGTGGGGAGATGGTGTTACGAACAAAAGTCTTGAGGATCGTCTCGCCTATACCCGAAGTGCCTCCGACTGAAAACAATTCTTAAGTGGTTCTGCTGCTAAATTGATTTGACGACTTACCGAAAATCGCCACTAGACCTGGACCAAGTTCACGTAGACGTGCATTTGATTCTTTGACTATTTCAAGTGAAACCATTGTTGTGTTCGCTACTGGGAAAGTTGAATGTGCATGGAGAATTGATATGATGTCGCTAAATGTCTCTTTTCAGAATCGCAATGTTCTACGATATGCCCGGATATCAGAATCTCGGGCATGGGTGTCGTGAAAGTACGTAAACCGCTTCTGTTCTACATGAATGTTAAAGATTCACCCGGCACAGGAGACTATCAAAATCAGACAGTGATAAAGAAGTGACAGGTATCAGGAGGAAACGAAGAACTACAGTAACCAGGATGTTAAAAAAACACAACGTTTCAACCCATATGAACACTGCACCCGTGTATCTTGTGTATTTTCTTTGAGTCGATTGATCAGATGAGTTTCTAGACGGAGTTTCCTATCGAGCACGACATCGCACCTTAGATGCGATAAGCCGCAATTGTACTGTACAGCGGATATAGCAGTGAAATTCATTCGAAGACCGCTCTTCCATGTCTTCCAATCGTTCCTTTCAGCGGAAGCTAAGGGAGAAGCAGAAGGCGTGAGAAGGTCCTACTGAGAAGGCAAGATTTAGATAAGTAGATATGGCAGTCCGTATAGAACGGAGATGAACACATAAATCCACTCAGAAAGTCTCACTTTTCTTTTCTTTCGTCTTCACATCCAATATCCAACTTTGGTTATATACCGTACTGTATTGTATCATTTCAACATGACCATTGATTCAGGTTCTTCAGGTGTTACTACATCCCCCAAAACTTGTTTATCCTCCATCTACACCATAGACGAATCCAATCCCTATCATCTCAAACTAACCATCTCAAATATGTCGTATGGTTTAGTTGAATTTCATAACGACTATCCTCCAAAGAACGTCACCAATCGTGAAACCATAAAAAGCTCTCTCGTAATTCTCAGACGAACAGAATCTGAACCTTGGTCAATGTCGGCGAACGAAATCACGATGGTCGATAAAGCTCTCCTCATCACTAGAAATAAGTATGCTGAGCTGAAGAGACATACGGTGAGGGAGGTCAATTATACTTTAGACTGGTGGAGAAAATCCGTACTTAGTCAACTTACGATGGAGGAGAGAGAACGTCATCAAAGTGAGATGGAGGAGAAGGGGTACGAAATGTAATAAGGTTTGGTTAGACAAGTCCGGAAAAGTAATTTACATAAGAGTTGATATTCAGATGAGGAGATATTCTATACACGTTTATACTGTAGATAAATAATATTGTGATTAGATGGAAATGACGATTGAAAACGGACAACTCAACGCCTCAAACAGTTAGGGATTGAAATGCCACACACTTATTTTTAGCCTTAGCCTTTATTAAAGCATTTATGAAACGCTTTCAGTGTCTGTTTTAGCGACTTAGCAGAAATCAGTACTGTAAGTGCTTTCAGGATGACGATTTGGTGACTGGAACAGACAGTCATGTCTGTGCACTATGCCGTATTTATTGCATAATCTAACTTGAACTTTACTTGGAAACTGGTATCCAACGACGGTATTTGATAAGTCACCTTTTCGATATTTATCGCAGTTCGGTGACAATCGGGGGTTGTGATGTAAGGGATAAAGATCAGTAGTTGATATCTAATCCATATAGCCAGCATAATATTTATCTTATTTTAACTTACAGGACATTTGTGAAAATCTAGAATTGGCTTGTTTATCGTTGAATTTAAAGCCAAGCCAGGCACCACCATACAAACCGAGAAAGGGAATATTCAATGGGAGTAGGTCTAAATACAGTAGCTGGATGAGAAAGTATCCTCTCAATTCTATCTCATTTACTTGTTTATACTAACCATCCTGCAGATCTCAAGTCAAGCTACTCATGACAACCTAACAAAGTTCAACACCTTTCATTCATTAATCAATTCATAACTTACGTGACAATCAAAGGTACCCCCTCATCGCAGATCTTATTCTTGCCGCTCAACACTAGCGACTAGTCTTCGCGTCCACGTCCACGTCTACACAGCATTTCATTAGTTCACTTTTTGTTTCCAAGACTACAGTTCAACTTCTTCATCTTCATCTTCATCCCCCATCCTCTACATCCAACACCCAAAATGACAAGTCGACCTGGTCAAACCCGGCTAGCCGCCATAGTGATATTCATCTGGTTCTTCTCGTTAGGAATCTATAAAATGCATCAATCCGACATGTCAGCTGTTCAATTGGTAAACATAGCTAAGGAACGGTTATCATCGTCGTCAACAACTTCAACCCTACCTTATGATCTCAGCGAAGATGACGAATCAATGTTACATCCTGAATGGATTGATAACGAGGAGGATGTCCCACCACCCCCACATGGACATCCACATGGTGATCAAGAAGATCATCATGGTCATGACCATCCTCAACATCTCAATCAAGAGACGACAGGTCCACCACATTCAGATGACGATGCTCCAAATCTCGAAAATCATCTATCGAACTTCCCCCAAACATTCCCTGATGATGCAGCCATCGATGATTACAACACCATCTCAAAACCATCAACATCAACACCAACACCGAAACTGACACCGTACCCATTAGTCAACGAGAACGGCACCCAAATCGGTCAAATGAACACAGAACAGATAATCATAGTTCAACATTTCCATAACACCGATGAAGTCCATATGAAATCATTACAGAATCATAAGAAATACGCTTCATCCCATGGATACAAATATCATCCTGATTTCACGCAATACATTGAAATGGAAAGGAAATGGAATGCGAGAACTTTGAATAAAGCTTATGCGATCTTATCGGCGATGTTGAGAGAAATGGCTGATGGTGAAACGGGTGCTAAATGGTTATTGTAGGTGGAAACGAATGAAAAACGATTCCCAGTCATGAACTGACGTTAACCCAAATAGCTTCGCTGACGGAGGAGACACGTTCTTCTACAACCCCTCAATCCCACTCTCAGCCTATCTCCCACCAACCCCAATAGAACCTGAACCCTTCATCCTAGCCTCCCAAGATTGGAACGGTTTCAACGCCGGTGTCCTAATGCTTCGAATCAATCAACGTATGGCTTCCTTCTTCAGTCAAATCCTAGGACTTCAAAACGAACACCCCATGCTCGAAGGTCAAAATGAAGATTGGGAAGCTTCAGATCAATGGATCATGGGTACACTGTTGAACGAAGGACGAGACGATGAGCGTGATCACGTAGCTTCGCATTTCTATAATATCCCTAAAGTCTGGTTGAACGCTTATAGTATACGTGAAGATGAGGGTAACGTCGGTCAATGGGAATCTGTTCCCCCTCAACCGTCTGTTTATCTGAACGAAACCACAGGTGAAGAAACGGTGGTTGAAGGTGAATGGACGGCAATCTTTCATCCTGGTTGGCAACCACGTTGTCATGTTCATTTCCCTGCTCAACAATTCCAAGATCTTGACGAACTACATGATTCAGTTAATCAATTTTATCAATTGGGTTTGACAACGGCACAGGAGATGGGGTTCAACACGGCACAGAATAATGGATTGGAACTTTTAGGTTGGGGGGAGAAGGCGTTTGGGGAAGCGGCGCATTGGTGGGTTACACAGGCTAAAGGTGGTTTGGAAGGGGTTAAATTCTTTTTGGATGAGGGTGATAGACCTTCGGGTATTGCTGTTAGGTGATTGGGTCCTGGAGTTGTATGATTATTAGAGATTGGGTTTAGAGGGTTTATCGTTTTCATCACACGTCGTGGATTCTTTTTTTTTGGGTTCTCTTCAACGTTTTCATTACACATCCATAGTTACGTAGTATGAATCTACATTATTTGCATAATCATGACATTCCAATGGATATTCACTTATCCTCCTCCTCCTCACTCCCACTACCACTTTCCATCTCCTCATCCTCATCCCCCTCCCCATCGCCATCCTCATCACCACCAATCATAGGCAACTCCCTCTTCTCAACCTCGAATCCCAAACTCTCAAATCCTTCTTGAACCTCCTCAGCCTTCCCAGTCGATACAGCGACAGAACCGATAGCCGTTCGACTATCGAAAATCGGTAAGAAATATTTAGAGATTGATTCTCGTAATTGTTCAAGTGTGATTGCCTATTCAGTGTGTTAGTTGAATCATCAAGATTGAAAGCTTCTTTGTATAAATATCAACTGACAGGTAATTTATTTAACATCTCTTGACCGTGATTCTTGCTTACTCCTTTCAACCCTTCGTTGAGATAAGCTGTGGAAGCCTATCACCAAGTCAGTTAATCGTCTAACAAGTAAAATGTCTTAACTGACAGCAGCTGAAACCGTCTCTGATCCCCTAGCATAATCATAAGTCATACTAGATCTAGCGCCATCAACGATATTCTGATCCAATTCCAACTAATCATACCCCCTCCGTGTCAGTTCATACATCCCTCCCTGAAGAGAAAACAACTCACACTCCCATCAGCCAATCCTTTCAATACCTTCCCAGCCTCCTCATAAGCGATTTTAGCATTAGGACTCTACTCTCTCATCAATATCAAATCCCATCCCGCAAAGTTAAAACTTGACATACACGATAAACCTTGAATCCAACCAAACCGCTCTCCTGGTCAATCTCGATGTTGGCCCCATAAGCCAACCCAGCACCCCGGATAGATTTCCATAGATAACTTTCCATGGCGTTCAGGACTGAGGCTGCTAATTTCAGTGAGGGTAGATCGGGATGATCCCAGCCTACGGGTCCCTTTGAGAAATGGAGCGAATAGGATCCTTCGATCGATGACATTGGGATCAGGATCATCTGTATGTTGGGTTAGTAATTATATGACTTGAGTGGATGTTATCTCACCTTCTTACTGGGTTCTTTACCTAGTTCGGTGAGTGTCTGTCGGGATGTGGAGATTGGTTTCAAGGGAGTTGTTTTCTGCGGGAAGATTAGAGATCTTACATACATCGTCGACTCACCTCGAAAGGAAGGAAGGCCTTTGCCAAAGTCGTTTTAGGTTCAGAAAGTCCAAGGATGTTACCAGCAACTGAAACTCTAATACCAGATGGATCAAGTACTGTGAAAGTAACATTCGTTTCGTCAGTCAATTGTAACACCACAAAAAGTCAACTGACGATATTTCCTAGCTTCCTCCAAACTGTTGATGACACTATCTGGATCATTCTCTAATAAAGCAGCTGTTGCAGGTACGAATTCCAATTGAGCCAATAAATCACAAGCTTGGGAAGTAGATTTATTCCTGTCAAACGAAATTTCGTTAACCCATGATCGAGATACACTGGAACCATCTCTTTTCTGTTGAGGGAGTTCCTGTAATGTTTTAGCGATGATGACTGATAATCTGCAAAGATAATTTTTGTTTCAGCTAATCTCTCGGACGAGAAAGATTCATCTAGCTCTTACCGTTCTTTGGTGAATATACAGCCAGAAACTAGATCTCTTATCCACGCAACCGCTTCTTTATATTGTGATTTTTCAACTTTGATCTTGACGCAAAGAAGTTCCGAGAAACAACCTCGGAAATCAAAGCTGACATCCTGACCAACAGTGAAACTAAGTTACAAGTCAGACAACCTTCTGCTTCAGGACTCGTACATCAACCTACTCGTTCAATTGATTGACAACCTCTTCATGGTCTAACACGGTACCGTCAGCACGCTTGACTCCTAAACTGAATAAAGAGTTTTGGATGATGGAGAGATATCTATCAAAGGTTAGTGTTCAATTGAGTGTTTCATAGATGGACTTACGGCATTAGATGAGCTGGAACGTTGACGGTATCAAAAGACACTGTCACTGTGACAAAGTTTGACTAAAAAAGTAAGGATCAGTTGGTCCGTGGATGACATCACGTCAAATTTTCGACTCACTGCTACATGAGAGAAATGAGATTGGAACGGTAAAGACGCTCCATCAGAGTCCAAATGTTTTTGAACATCGCCATGATCACTAGAAACAGTTTGTCCAGGAACGTTATTAACACCAGTTTCAACAGGTACCCAAGTAATAGTCGAAGGCTAAAACACAAGCGTCAGTGGAAAAAAACCTCGACTCACTTACATCAGTGATTGGGAATGAGGTGAGCATCTCAGGT
Organism: Phaeotremella fagi; assembly: GCA_001599715.1. Taxonomy (NCBI): domain Eukaryota; kingdom Fungi; phylum Basidiomycota; class Tremellomycetes; order Tremellales; family Phaeotremellaceae; genus Phaeotremella; species Phaeotremella fagi. The sequence goes on along the minus strand of BCHU01000001.1, from coordinate 1,972,233 downwards.
GGAATGGGTTTATCACTATCTTTCTTGGCGGCTTCCAAAACTTCTTCGAGTCTTTTCAGACCATCTGGACCTAACTCTTGTTTTTGTTTTTCGACTCTTGCTTTTTCCTCGGTTTCGATTTTGGCGGATAGTGCTGCTGAGGGTTTACCAATGACAGTGAGTGATGGTGCGGAGACGAAGTATCTGTATGACGGTGAGTTTTTATCCTGCCTAAAACACATCGAAGCTCACTTGTTAAGCAATTCTAACCAATCTTTAGCTTGCCACCTTTCGAGTATTGCGTAATCTTTCAAATCTTCAAATGCTGCTGGCAGTTCTTTACCCTCCAAATCACCATACAAGAAATCTAAATGTGATTAGCTGATACACGAGTTGTCTGCTCAAAAAACTAACCTCCAATAACGGCTTCTACCAAAACATCACTGACACTAGTCTCCATATAATCCAACATCTTCCTCTTGTCCCTTCGCAAAACCATTCTCAACCTTTCCATATCGAAATCGTTTTGTTTGACGATATCTGCAATTTTAGTTTTGACTAAGTCGCCAATTTCTAACAAGTTTTTATAAGGGACATCCGAGATATAGACCGATAACTCGTTCTTCCCAACTCGATCTTCAGCATAGAATCCGATCGATGTAGCTAATGGTTTTGGTATCTCGATGAATTCTTTTTGCAGGGGTGAGGTAGCTGAATGAGTTAGATATTTCCCTAGGATCTTGAGAGCGGTGTTGGAGGTGTAATCTGTTGGTTTAGGTCCGAGGTATGCTATCATGACTTCCCCGACTGATTCATCTTCTTCCATGAACTCAACGACCTTGGTTTGGGATTGTGGTATGTTCAATGGTTCAGATGTCGTGGTGTCAACGAAAGGTCTTTTCCAGTCTGCTGGCAGTGTTGGTCGTTGTAAAGATTCTTGATGGGCTACTATCATTGGTTCAACTTTGGTATTTAAGACCTCGAACAAGTCAGGAATGGAAACAGCTCCATCGATATTGAGCACAAGCTGTTGGAATCAGTACTTCTGAATGACTTTTGACTCACGTTGTAAGGAACGTAGTATTTTGAATGATATTCGCGAACTGTAGACACGTCAGTTGTGTGCTAGCAAAAACCAGAGCAAAAAAACTGACTTTGTTCAACAGTAAGAACTCTCAGATTCTTCAACAATCCGCCTGTCTCCGAACGGTAAGCTGAGCTTTCGGGATACAAAGTTCTCTGCATCCTGTACGAAGGGTTAGTCAGGCCAAATATCCCTCCAAATTCCGAACTCACTCTAAAGACATCAAATCCCCTGACTGATTCTCCCTTCCTTGCATTTCACTGTAGACGACACCGGCGTTCTCTGCGCTCCCATTGATGTGATGAACTTCGGTGACGAAGCCAGAATCAGTCAAAGTCGGATGTAGAATGTGGTCGACGTAGACTGCAGTATGTTAGATAAATGACGAAGAATGAATTGAGTACTCACTTGGTAACATCTCCAGGAAACCTTGTGAACCAGCCGTGGCAATAGTGTAGGCGGTGTCTAAAGGACCATCAGCATCATACTGAAGATGTAGAATTACTCACGATCATTAGCGGTCCATGCATTCGTTCCATTACTACCGGCTCTGTTGGCTAGTGAGTCGAGAACACCTTTGTATGGATATGATTTGGAACCTAAAAAGACGAGACTGGGCGAAGTTAGAGTTGGATCGTGACAAAGGAGGGTTTGATTTACTGTTCTAAAGTATGAGGTCTTCCAGTGTCGTCAAAAACTAAAGATTGAGTGAGCTTATATGCTCTACTTTTACGAAGCTTACTCACTTTCTGAAGCGATAACAAAGTAACCATTAGTCTGGATTCAGGTCAGTTCTAGGTGTCAAAGATTAGTTGTTGACCTACAATAGGAGCTAAATATGACGATCAGCTATAGTGTCTCCAAAACGAGAGCGCAAGCTGACTCACATTGATGTTTACCCAGAACAACAGTCAAACCAGTCTTTGAACTTCTCCATTTATACAGATGAACAGGAGCGTACTCGAGAGGGAAGGATTGGATCAACTTGAAGTTACCGAAGTTTGCTTGTTCGACTGGAACGTTGGGAGAGGTAGTCATTTTTCTGATATTAATAGAAGGAAAAGGTCTAGATGAAGATGAGTTTATACGGGCAAGCTTGGATAAAGGAAGATGAAAGGAGGGTTTTGTATGTAAGAGATGAGCTCGGTTTTGATATTTGACGATTGAACTTGAAGTTGTAGTTGTGATTGATCTCTTTAGAATATGAGAGAGTCCTTTTCCTTTGTGTATCATACGATATTGATAGTAGTAGACTTTATGGTCTCTTCAATCCTCAATATGGTAGAATACAGTACTGAATATAGAGTGGATTTGCTGTGAATTGGTGTTGATTTGTATGAGAGGACTGACAAGTTACATATAGTAGACAGAATTCTTAACGGAGTTGTCCACGTGGTAGCGGAGATCATCCACTATCTCCTTACTCTCGATTATGACGATCGTTTGTTGATGATTACGGTTGACTGGATCGTATTTATTTTTCCTCTTTATCTTTTCCATCGTTGTATTTCCATTCATATCTTGTCATCTTATCAATTCACAATGAGCGCATCTAGACCTAAGCACAATAGAGTCTTGGAAAAGAAACCTTCAACTCCTTCAATTCAAGCTCAAGTCAAACCATCACTTAAATCTATATCAAAATCGACTCAATCCCTCAATGGATCCTCCAAACCTAAACCCAGTATACCGCATGTAGCTGTAAGAGCTATCTCAAGACCACCCACTAGTCTTGAAAAGGGAAAATCAAGAGGTCAGTTAGCTACTCCTGCAATGCAACAAACAAGCTAACTTCCGTTCAGCTTACCCAATTTCCGTCTCACCAGCTCCATCTTCCTTACGACATTCCAAACCACCCTCACCATCTTCTTCAGAGGACGACGACGATTTCGAAGAAGTTATCATACCTATACAACAAGCTGGATCATCTTCTTATCCAGGAACACCTACTACACCCAACATGGGTCTTAGTCATGCGACCACTCCAGGAACTATGACTTCGAATCCTAGCATTGATTATAATTTTGGTGGGACCGATGAAGATAACAATGAAGATGACGATGACGATGAGGATGAAGCTGGTGATAATGGTTCAGCGAATGGTGCGATCAGGATTGAGATTGGCGGAGAGACGGCTGAAGAGAAAGCGAAGAGGATCATGTTGGCTTTGCGAAAGTGAGTTTTCATCTGTACGCACTCGAGCTAAGTAGATTTAGAAAGCCGATGACTTCTAAAGATAGAGCTTTGAGATTAGAGGCACATAAATTGCATGTGATAGCTTTACTAGCTAGTGCAAGGATACGAAATAGGTGGTGTGGAAATTCATTACTCAAGGTTAGTTTGGTAGTTGTTCTTTGCGTTATACTCTCTTACCATCTCCCAGGCAAGACTCCTATCCCTACTCCCACATCCACTCGTTGCAGCATTTACAATTCCCCCCTCTCGCTATCCCGACCGAGCAAAGCGTTCCAGACTTTTTTTCGACGCACTTCAAGATCTAGTCACATGGTGGACCCAGTCATTTTTTGACATTTCAGATAATTCACTTGGAATACGTACAAGACCTTGGGATGCCGTACAAGAGATCATCGATTCACTACCAAAACTCTCAAAAGCCGATCTTACGGGCTCATCATTTCTTTCTTCCAACACAGATAAAGTGAAGGTAAAAGGGAAAGAGAAAGAAACAGAGCTAGAAAGTTGGATTTCCAAATTGGAAGAAAAGAATGGTGGAGAGAGATTAAGAAGTGTCAACAGTTTGATGAAAAAGGTGCTACAGCAAGAAGGATCTCGTGATGTTTCAGCACAACTTTTTGTGGCTCTGGCAAGAGCTTGTGGTCTGGGGGCCAGATTGATAGTTTCTCTACAACCTGTTCCATGGAGAGCTGAAAAAGTTGTCGCGAAGAAGAAGCCCGGTGCTGGACGTCATGGAAAATCATTAGCTAGTCGACAAGGAGTTGGACCGAAATCGGACAACGAAGATTCCGATGATGAAGATGATATGGAAGAGGTACCTATCCCTCTACCAGGCCGATCGAGTGGTGGAACAACCAAAGACCAATCTATTCCGAAAGAGGGTGCACCTGGAGAAGTTGTTGAAAAGATTCAAGCTAGGAGGGGGATGAGGGGAGCTGGAACTAGACGATTACAAGATCCAGCTGATTTGTACCGTTTGAAAACTGTTAAACCTACACCTCAAAAATTGGGGGCGCCGTCGAAATCGAAACCTAAGAAGGAGGGTGAGCTTTGGTTGGACATTTTGGACCCGACGACAGCTGACAAACATTTGATCAGATTTATCTCTACATCCTCCGGTGTTTTGGGCGGAGGTGTATAGCAGATCAGATCAACGTTGGATCCCGGTCGATCCGCTCAAAGCTATCATTCGTAAGAAATCACATTTCGAACCTACGTCCGATAGTGGACCGGTTCGTATGACCTACGTAGTTGGATTTGAAGAGGGTGAGCTATCTAAATCTTCCGTTCGAAAAAACAGCTAACACTCTTGGGCAGATGGATATGCTCGAGACGTCACACTTCGATATGCTAAGAATTTCAGTGCAAAAACTGCTAAATTACGAGTACCTGCTCGGAAAGATGAGATGGATTGGTGGGAAGAGGTTAAACATTTCTTGCATAGACCTTATAGATTGGTAAGTGTTGGAAAGATAGTCCAAGAAGATGCTAAGCTTGGTTATAGAATCGGGATGATCTTGAAGACGCCGAATTTGAAACCAGTCACTTAAGCGAAGGAATGCCAATGCACATGAATGGGTTCAAAGATCATCCAATGTCAGTTCTTCCGAAGTTGACCAAGCTAGGAAACAACACACTAACCGACGAAACAGATACGTCCTAGAACGTCATCTAAAACGTGAAGAAGTCATCATCCCGAAAAGAGAAATTGGTCATTTCAAAGGGGAACCGGTTTATCGACGAGCTAACGTCGTAACCACCAAAACCGCTGAGAACTGGATGAGAATAGGTAGAAAGATTAAACCGAAACAGGAACCTTTGAAATGGGTCAAACAGAGGGCTGTGACTTTGAACAAGAGACGGGCGCAGGAACTGGCGGTTCAGGAAGGTGGGGAACCGATTTTACAGGGGTTGTATGGACAGAATCAGACTGAGGTCTATATTCCGCCTGCGATCGTTGATGTAAGTTAGCTTTGCTTTGGTAGGTATTGAAGCTGACTTTGTGTTTAGGGCAAGATCCCACAGAACAGTTTTGGGAATATCGATCTTTACGTTCCGACTATGTTACCACCTGGCTCAGTTCATCTTCCTTGTAAGCTGTGGCTATTTTGACCGATAACATCGAAGCTGACATCTTACAGATAAAGGTATCGCTAAGATCGGAAAACAGTTGGGAATAAGTTATGCGGAAGCCGTCGTAAGCCAAATCCATTCATTTGTTGACCATAACTGACAAATTTCCGTGTCGCAGACCTCATTTGAATTCAAGAAACAAAGAGCTATTCCTGTAGTCACAGGAATCGTCGTTGCGACAGAAAACGAGGCTATGGTCTTGGAGGCATATTGGGAATCGGCAGCTGCAGCTGAAGAAAGAGCTATCGCTAAAAAAGAAGAAAAAGCTTTGAAAAGATGGGCGAAATTAGTCAATGGTTTACGTGTGAGGGAGCGACTACGAGCGGAATATGGTAACGGCGAGAACGTATGTGCTTCGTTGAGGACTGGGGACTGATCGATGAATGACAGTTACACGAAATCCGTGCGAATCCAATGGCCGAACCTGAAATTCAACCTCAACCCAAAACTTCAGCTGCGTCTGTCATCGCCTCGGCGAATCAACAAAGTCATGCGGCTTGGGCGGAAGGGGTGAAGGAACCTTCGATAAATAGTGATTCGGATGAAGAGGTCAAGGTTGAACCGGTTACTTCACCTTATTTCAATAAGATCAAGACTATTGATTTCGCTAATGAAGATCCGGTTGTCGAGGGGGTGTCTGAGGGATTGGAAGGCGAATCTGAAGAGAAGTTGGTTGAAGAGGAAGAGGATATTGAAAAATTGAATAATGTGGAGGAAAATAAACCAACACCTAAGATTACACTTCGTATTCGTCAACCCCAACCCCAACCCCAACCTGTACCAGTTGTCAACCAAAGACCAAAACGGAATACCAACAAGAGGAAACCGATTGAAATTGATTCAAGTGGAGATGAGATTGTTGAAATCCCACGATCTAGGAGGGGGAAGAGTCAAGCTCAACCACCCCAGGTTGCAGCTGTTACTAGGAGTTTGAGGAGTCGTGATGTGAAGAGTGATGCGCAGGTACGGGAGGAGAGGGAGAGGAGGGAGAGGGTTAAGGCGGCTCTTGAGAGTGATGAGGATGATTTTGAGGAGGTGGGCTAGGTATGGACTTGGGATTTGGTTTGGAAGTGGGTGATTGGTGGGGGGTTCAGAAAAGTGTTGTATCTACGTGGTAACTTGTAAGATCATCAAATGACGCATTGCCATCCTTTGGTTGTCAAGTCAGACTTCTAAGCTTCCAGCGCATCAATTCATCAATTAATCTATCTCATGAACTAATCAAACCAAACCAATAAACAATGTTCTCACTCCAACCCCTAAGAATCTCCGCATACGACGACCAAACCCTCCTTCAAAAGAAGGAATCACTGAACAAAACGATAGAACGGTTAAACCTCGTTTCGGACGTTATCGAGATTATCCAAGTTCCACTAGAGATTTTGGGGAATTGGTTACCATTCGCTAAGGGGGCTGTGGGAGAGGTTGGGAGGTTGGTTGAATTGGTTGGAAAACCTTTTATTGGGAGGTTGGCTACTATCGTTTTGGTAACCCTTTTTGATCATTGGTTGGTTGGTCGGTGATTGACTTGTATTTTAGATCGAAAGAGCTACTGGCTTGCTCGTTGATTTGCTTGAGGTCGTTAAAGGGTTTTCTAACCCTTCGATAGAGATTTTGAAGGATATAATGAATTTCAAAGAGTAGGTTAAAAAGGTATTGAACTGTTCTTGAGCTAGGGTTACTGATGAAGTGTTTTTCTTCCCCTTAGGAACGTCGAGAAATCACTTTCATCCGTCATTTCCCTCTCTGAAAAACATATTTTGAAACTTTGTTTGAAACCTCGTCAACTCTCTTCAGCGGTTATCGAAGCTAACCAAAAACTTGACGATTTGTATAAAGTTATCAGGTAGGTTTCTTTTCACATCCAGCATAAAGTACTGTAATGAATCCGGTGATAGACTAGAATTGCTCTTCAAACCCGAATCAAACAAGATGAAATTATCGCTAGTCAAATAAGTCATCAGGAGGTGGTTGATAGACAACATCAAGAGGTTTTGATGTGTTTACAGAGGGATCAGGAGGAATTGGATAGTTGGATGAATAAGATGGCTGATGATGTGGATGAACTCAAGGTTTTGATGAAACAGCTTCCTAGTACGTTTTGGTTATTGGTTCATTCTTTATATTGGGGATTGATATTGACTGAACTACGTTTCATTTTTTAGCTGAGGTGGTTAATCAATTACAAAAGAAAAGTGTTTTGATTTCTTTACAGATTGGGAATTTCTCTTTCAGTCTTAACAAAGAGAATGAAACTGTTCAAGAGAAGTTTGAAGAGAGTGTTGGAGATGTCGATTCACCGGTTTTACCAGGTGCTTATATTAGTGATGGTGGTCATGACACCAAACCACAATCATCAACTCAACTTCCAAATCCCATTAAAGAAAATACATACGGTGGTAGAATCACAAATGAATCAACAGAAGACGAAACGTTATTCTCTCAACCAAAACCTAAAACTCGACCACCGTTCAAAATCAGGAAATTCAAGGCATCAACTCCGGTTGAAGCGACAGAGGAGGCGGAGTCTTTCAAGATCTTCGATAAAGATCCAGAGATGGAGGATATGGATGACTTTGAGTCGTTGTCTTTGGGTCAAAAGAGGTTTTGGTTGGCTTTGCAACGTACTTCCTTCGTGAGTTTTTTAAGCTTGGGTATGGGATAGATTGAATTTATCGGCTTGTTTCAGGAATTACTTGATACTCGGCTTTGAAGGTGGTTGAGGATACTGGAAGTGTACACGTGCTCGTAGAGTGCTCTCGAATCTGTAGTTTACTCATTGCGATTAATTTCACTGATGGTAGGAAAGTCTTAGGGAATTAGGACAAACACGTATGTATATACCTTTTGAGCTAGATGCTTTGGAGTCGATTCATTGTTTACTGTGCTGCAAAAATACATTCAGGAAGGACTTTTGATGTCGTTGAAGCAGGAAAAAGCCACTAGACAATCGCCACGTCAACCTCCACCATAACGATCCAATGGTTCCTATGAGATTCCAGAGTAACTATTCATGTTCCTCCATTCATCCATTTGTTTATCTTACATCATCGAGAACATACTTCCACAGAGCACATATCACGACAAAAAGAGAAAGGATAAATCACTCGACAGAAGACTAGGAAAGGAGTAGAAGATCAAAGTCTATCACCTACAAACACCTCAAAACCCATTAGATCAAAACCACTCAGAATGGCTCAACCAGTCGAACAATGGATCACCGATATTCCACCAGTCACGAGAGCATGGGTGATAGCATCAGTTGGAGCTAGTATATTAGTCGTACGTCTATTCAAGATTAGCTTGAATTTCTCATTGGATGGGGTGGATCTTTTGGCTAACATCACTAAGGAATGTCAGGTCGTTGCCCCTTTACAATTATATTTCTCTTGGAAAGCTGCGATAATAAATTTTCAGGTGAGATAGAGCTGGATATTTGATTCAATATATCTCATGGATTAGCTGACGTTTTCCTGGAAGCCATGGAGACTAGTAACGACTTTCCTATATTTCGGTCCTTTATCTCTAGATCTCGCATTCCATCTTTTCTTCATGTACGTCAAATTTCATCTTTATTTTAATCCTCAATCATAGGAATTATAGGTGTTTACTGATGTACCTCATAGAATGCGATATTCAAGATTACTAGAAGAGAATTCATTCTCGAATCGAAGAGCTGATTATATTTTCTTATTGGCTTTATGCGCTTCGTTCCTTCTTGTAAGTCAGCTTCTTATCAGCTACGGCATCGAAATAAGCTGACATGATGTAGATCATTTCCCCACTCCTCACTATGCCCTTTTTATCTTCATCGTTAGCTTTTGCTTTGGTTTATATTTGGTCTAGACGGAATCCATCGATCAAAATGTCTTTGTTTGGTGTTATCACGTTAGTTATCCCACCTACACTTGATAAATAACTGACATAAAATTAGAATAACAGCTCCATATCTGCCGCTCTGTTTGGTAGCCTTCTCATGGTTGTTACAAGGTGGATTTCAAGCTGCCGTCGGGGACATCGTAAGCTATCTCTCCCCTCTCTTGGCAGAGTGTATAGCTGACAAATGGAATCACTTAGGTTGGTATACTAGCTGGACACACTTATGTCTTCTTACAGGATTATTGGCCTAGGGAGATGTGGAGTAGGACTGGGAAAGGTGAAGTTCAAACACCTGCATTCATGTAAGTCTATAAATCTTTCAGTCGTTAAAGCTGTTTTTGGCTGACTTTCATATGCTAGAAAAAGGATATTTGATCAGACTGGAGAAGGAAGATGAGGCGTTGACTTTGATTGTATGCATAGAAATCCATTAGACAGAGGCAAGGCAGGTTATGCATTGGATTTGCTCTACTTCTACCAAATGGGTTTTAGTTAAACCACCGATGCCACGTGGTTTTGGCCACTAAAAAGTTTGATTTTTGGATAATTTTCAATTCCTTCTGAGATATCTTTAATTTATTACTTTTTGAGAATAATCCAAAGAAATCACTAGAGATGGGCAGAAAACGTTCAGGAAGAGGAGGATTATCTTCAGGATTCTCAAAAGCCGCCTTACCTCCTGGAGCTCGAGTTAAGAAGATGCAGAAATACGAGGATACGTTGGAAGAAGGTGGTGTAGATGATTGTGAGTGATTCGTATCTCTAATAAATGAATCTTACTGAATCATCACGACCTTTAAATAGTCATGTTCAAACGTGATCAAATCAACTTCAATCCACAGGATGACTCTGATGAAGAAGATATCTTGGCTGATCAGGGTGAAGAAGTTTTTTCACTTCGTTCAACTAAAGATTTGCAACATGATGAAGCGGATGACGATGAAGATGATTACGAAGACGACGAAGAGGTTCAACCAACACCCAAAGAAAAGAAACCGAAGCAGAAAGTAGATGTTTCTGGGAAAGGTAGATTCGGGAAACCGATCGTTTCATCTGACGAAGATGAATCCGAATCTGGATCTGGATCTGGATCAGACGATGAAGATGAGGAAGAAGAGGGATGGGGCCGACAATACTATTCTCGACCTTCTAATCGACGTGAGAAGGAGGGGGACGGGGTTGACGATGAAGAGAGAGAGGAGGAGAGGGCTATGGAGGAAAGGGAGGTTAGGAGGTTACAGAAGAAATCTAGGGAGGCGATGGGGGGCGCTGAAGATTGGGGTTTGGTGGATGTAGACGAGGATTTGATGTAGGTGTATTCCGTCACTTTTCTCATGATAACGATCTGATTTTGCTTTTGTAGAGAACCAGCCGAAATTGATGATCAGGTCTCAGCGAAACCTCTAGCTCCTGTTACCCAAGATCCAACTGTTTTGATGCGTCATCTCGAAGCTCATGAACCTGTTAAATTGGCTTTGACAAGAGATTTCCCCCTTGTCATTCAAAAATTACAAAAGACTGCGAGGGGTATCAAGAAGATGGAAGCTGAGGCTGATGGCGAGGAGTCTTTGCATAAGGGTTTAGGATGGTTACATTATCGTAAGTTTTTGGTTTTTGTTTAAGAGAATTAGACGATCAGCTGATGATACTTGTAGAAACCCTTGTTACATACGCAACCAATCTCGCTTTTTATATCCACTTGTGTTCTTTACCACAATCCACCAGACCTGATTTATCGACTCATCCAATTCTACCTCGTTTACTTCAGCTCAAAGAGGGATTAGCTATGCTGGAAGATCTTGATTTCTCAGCTGCATCCGTTTCAGATGGGGATCCCTTAATGTTGAACGACGATGATATGGAGGACGAGGACGAGGATGAAGAACTCTCAGAGGATGAGGCTGAACTCAGAGCTATTCTTGGGAACAAGAAAGAATTGTTGGCCCGGATGAAATCTGCTGAAGGTAGAGAATGGGAGGAGGACGCTAATGATTTATGGACCACTGAGGGATTAGAAGATGGAGAATTGGATGATTTACTTGCAGATGCCGATGAGGATGATTCATTCAAACCTCAAAAGAAATCCAAATCCAAGGGCGATAAACCCAAAAAGGAGAAAAAGGTCAAAACCCAATCGAAAAAATCGAAGGATATCTCAACTCAAGCAACGTCCTTCACGCCACTCGAAGAACCAACCTTCATCAGTTCGACCAAAAAATCCAAACCAGAAATCGAATACACCAACGATTTCGATGATAATTTCGGTGATTCGTCCAAACTGGACGAAGCGGATGCGACAGATAAAGAGAAACGTAAACGATCGCTCCAATTCCATACTTCTAAAATTGCCGCTACTTCAGCTAGAAGATCGGCAGCGAGACAACAGAGATTAGGTGGAGATGAAGATTTACCTTATAGAGATCGTAAAGCTGCTCGTGACAATGCTTTGAAGAAGAATGGACCTGTTGGCGGGGAAGGTGAGGATTTGGATGGTAGTGAATGGACTGAGGGGGATCGGAAACGTGCTAGGGAGGTTATGGGTGATGACAATGGGGATGATGGTGAGGGAAACGATGATGACGATGGTGGTGATGATGGGTATTACGATTTGGTTAAACGAAGACGAAAAGAGGAGAAACAGGCTAAACAAGATGAACATGATACCTACCAAGCTGCTAAGCTGTGAGTTTTAAACCTCTCCCCAGAAATCATGATCAAAACTAACCAATCGACACAGCTCCCAATTCGAAACTGAAGAAACGACCAATGGACCTAGATCACTCACCAGAGCCATAGAAAAGAACAGAGGTCTCACACCCCACAGATCGAAAGCTGGTCGAAACCCTCGTGTCAAGAAACGTATGGCTTACGAAAAAGCTAAACAGAAAGTTGGATCTCAGAGAGCGGTTTATAAAGGTGGTCAAGGGGCTTTGGGTGGGGCTTATCAAGGTGAAAAAACTGGTATCTCGACCGTTGTTAAGAGTAGAAAATTCTAGTTCTAGTTATAAAACTATATCCAGTTTGTGGAGGTTATGCATTTGGTTATATTCTATTCTACTTTGCCTTTACGACCTGGTGGTGGTCTACGTTTTTTGAATAGATTTGTCGTAGACGGTGGTGGGGTGGGGGTTTCTGATGGAATTTCAGGTTGGATATCTGGTTTGGTTTCTGGTACTTCCACTTCCACAGTGACTTCTGTTTCTGTCGTTTCGACTGGAACGTCAGATTCAACTTTGACGGCTTCAGCTGTTTCCTGAACCCCCTCGTCTCCATCTTCAACCTTGACCCAACCACCTTCTGGAACATATTTCAACCCCTTCTCCTCCTTCTTGATAACAGGATTCAATTCAAGTTTTCCACTCCATTCCTCCCTCCTGAAAGCACCTTCAACCGTTTCATCAGGTTTCTTCTCAATCACCTCTTCATCATCAACAGTCGGTTTCGCATCCTTATCACCAAACACCTTCCCCTCCTTAACTTTGATTTTCATTTTACCCAACATCATCTTCGGATCCCAATCATCATCGTCATACAAATCTTTAACGATTCTCTTGTTCCCATGATGAAATTTGAAATTTTCAATCTCCTCCCTTTCAAGAGCCGTATCACCACCTCCATTTGGACCATAAGGATCTCTAAGTTTACGTTTCCCTTTGTGAGAATCATCGTTGAACTCGAAATTCAAATCCGGTGTAGAAGTTGGAATCTCAATTTCGACCCAAGCCCCAGCCTCCCCTTTCCGACCTTTCAATTCCTGTTCGATCTCATAGGATGATTTAGTGGTTTCATCATCTTGGAAACCTAGTTGGGAAGCTGTAGAGTAATTGGCATATTTATCTACTGATTTGTTTGAGGGTCGGAGTTTGGTCGATGCGGCTTTGGCTAGCGCTATTTGTTGGGTTACTGAGATTCTCGAGGGACCAGCTATGTTTTTATCTTTGGCGTAGGCTGCTGCTGCTGACTAAGGGAGTGGTTAGTTACTTCTATTTCGTAGGAAAGAAACATGACTTACTGCTTCGATCCTTGCCATGTCGGCCGCTTCCATTTCCTTCTCCCTGGCAGCCCTCTGTCCACCTTTATAGAGATCTCGCAGAAAACGCTCTTTACCTCCTTGATGCTTGAGTCCCGTCTCATGCAGTTGTCGAGACTGTAGATTCGTTAGAGAAGATACGAATGCAGTGGCAAGAGTTTAACTTACAGGTGCATCATCTCTGACCCAGATGTTACAATACTTGCACCAGTATTGCTTTTTGGAGATCCAGTATCTGTGAGGGGTGTTAGCTTGATACTTGGGTGTTGGTAAGAGTGAACTTACTCCGCCATGATGATATGAAGACGATTGTTGTTATTGAAGGTCGAAGAAAGAGATCTTTGAATTGAGAGGGTTGAGGTATGTTATATGGGTGGGTCGAATAAAGATTGACCTCCACCTACAATCTCTTTCTCTAGAGTTACAGTAATCTCATCCGGCTGATACTGACAAAGAAGAACTATAACAAGCAAAAATGGTAGGTAAACTCATATCTGAAAGAGAGTAAACGAGACTGATTATCTACTCAAAGCACGGTGTTAAACGTACTAGAATATCTCCAGAGGCATTGGAAGCGAAGAGGTTGAAAGAGTTGGCGAAAATTGAATCTTACACGGCACTCCAAGAAGATGTTCTCGGAAGGGTGAGCTCACTTTACCTAGATACAACGAAACATAAGCTCATTCGGTATTTTCAGAAAAAAGAGAAAGACTATTCTCAAGAAGCATTAGCTAAAACTACCGCTATGCTAGATTTAAATCCGGAATTCTACACGATATGGAATTATCGACGAGATATCTTGACCAGAGGTTTATTCCCTACAATGTAAGCTGTCGCTGGTTGAAGTTAAGGAGCATCGATCACAAGCTAACAAAGTTCAATTAGAGAGAAAGAAGAGGTAGTCGCTCTCCTAACAACGGATTTACGTCTCACAATGTCGTATCTCAAAATCCATCCTAAAGTCTATTGGATCTGGTCACACAGAAAATGGTGTCTTGAGAACGTACCGTCTGGACCTGAAAACACTGAAAATTGGAGAAACGAATTTTGGAAAATGGAATTGATGGTTGTTGAGAAAATGTTGGATGCAGATGCTAGGAATTGTATGTTGATGCTGAGGTTCGAAAGCTCAATCTAAAGAGCTGATACGAAATTCTTTTTAGTCCACGCATGGGATTATCGAAGATATATCCTATCATCACTCCCAAATACTTTCACACCCAAACGAACACCCCTAGATGAACTTTTATATACCACCAAGAAAATCGAATCTAATTTTTCGAATTTCTCTGCTTGGCATTGTAGAACGAAAATCCTTGGGGGGTTATGGGAAACGTTAGATGTTTCGGAGGTTGAACGAGAGAAGGAGAAGGGTGAGTTGGTCGCTGAATGGTAGTCGGGAGTTAATTCCATGTGTATAGAATTCGAATTAGTCACTCAAGCGTTGTGGACTGATCCAGCTGATCTTTCTGGATGGTTATATCATAGATGGTTGATCGGTAATAAACCTAATCCATCTACACTCCAACGGGAATTGAAATCCATCGAAGAACTACATGAAGCTGAACCAGATTCGAAATGTAGGTCGTCTTCACTCGAGCTCAACTCTTGAGAAGGTATTTACTCATAGTATGGTAGGGTGTTTGAACGCTCTTTCGCATTACTATCTTCTTTCTTCGAACATTGGATCTGATTCTGAACTTCATGTTGAATTTCGGCAAAAGGCTAAATCTGTTTTGGAGAGATTGGAGGTCGTGGATCAAGATCGACAAGCCAGATATAAAGATTTAGGTAAGTTGAATCAATTTATGGTAGATTCTTGTCTAACGACAAATCTAATAGCGGAACAACTGTGATAAAAGTGTTTTGACAGATTCATTGTAAAAATCAAATGGATATGAATGTTGTACTATGCATACAAAAAATAAATCTTCCAATTCTCAATACGAAATGCTATGATTACTCCGTTACAGGTTTTGAGAACATGGATCTACCAAACGCTCCAGCAACCACACCAAATCCGTCATCAGCTTCATGAACCTCATTAAGGAATAAATCGTGTCGATCAGCCAATCTAGTTTGATTTCTTCTGATTTCACGTATGACCGCATGTTGTCTCGAACAAAGTGGACATTCAGGTTCAGTGTCCGATAAACATCGACTAAATAAGTCTGTCAGCATTTGCACTATCAAATGTCAACAACCCACTTTTGATGATAACTATGTTTACACATGAAATGGATAGCAGGTAAATCCAATTGTTGACCACATGCAGCACATCTAGTAACCTGGAATACCAAAGGTTGTTTCCCATTACTCAAATCCCTAATCTCAACTTGTTTACTAGCCGTCTCCTCCCGATAACTCTTGACAAGCGTCGAATCACTCTCCACATCCTGTCTAGTTTCTTTCACCTTGTCGTTCAACCAATCTTTCACCACTCCAACTGAAGTTATTCCGTTTCTCGATAATAATTGGACAACAGCTAAAGGAGGTAGGATGTTGCTGATATCGATTTCTGAGAGGATTTGTTGGATTTCAGGGGTATGGGTTTGGAGGAGGGTTGGGGAGGAGGTTAGATATCGTAGAACTAAGGGATAGAGATGTTGGTTCTGAGGTCCATAGAGTTTCAAGTATTTCAGTACCTCTTCAGAAGGTTTTCTTTTGGGTTCAACTTTCGTCCCTTCATCAACAGAATATCCATTAATAGATTTCTTATCCTCCTCCATCCAGAATCTCAACACATCCTCATACATCCCCATAGATTCCCATAACCCAACTAGACCATCAACGAATCCACTAGTTGAACAAAGTATCAAAGCGTGCATCCTGTCATAAGGAATTTTACTTTGTCGTAACAGCCCCAAAACTTTTTCTTTGGATGAATTAGCGACATTCGTAGCGGTTGATTTAGTCGATGCTAGATATAGTTCCAATAACGTATTCCAGATCGCACGTTGATCAGTTAACGTTTCGTCTAGATCGTTAAAATCCTCCTCTCCGTTTCCCGGTGCATGAGGGAAGGGTTCGGAATTATCGTTGGAAGTCGAGGAGATCGCACTTTGATCCCATAACGTGTAGGCTACAGCTTCTAGGAATTGAATAAATAAATCATGGTGGTCGACAAAATGTGCGAAATATTGTCGTGGAGAGGGTGGGATATAGGTCGTTGAAGCGTCTTCGATTTTCTGATCTTCTCCAGTGGGTTGTCGGGACCGACTAGATGATCCATTGGGTTGAGGTACAACTTCGTTTGTTGATTCAGACTTGACCACTGGACTATCAGGAGTACTAGATTCACCACCGAACAAGCCTGCGACTCTGTTATATCCAAGATATGATAATACTGGAGCCGTCCCATTTGTAGATTTATTTCCGTTTGGTTGTATTGAATCAGGTAAAGTGTACGTGGATTTCTTTCCAAGATTTCCAGAACATAAATCGATCAGTAAGATCGTTGTATCTTTTGGTGAATTCTGTAAAAGAGTTTTGCCATACCGAACAAGATTTTCTTGGCACTGGAAATATACAGTCAATATGTGATAATCATACCATTGCACAACTCACAGCTTCAGGTCCCAAGCCTCTTAAATACTTCAAAGCATCCTCATACTGTTCAGCATCTTCAATTTGAATCCTTAAATATTCTTCATGACGACCATACTTCTTAGCGAGGTATGTAGCATGTTCGAAAAATCCAGCTTGTCGACAAACCCTGATAGTCGTATCGAGATCGAAAGGTAAATCGTCCATTCCACCGCCAGACTCATCAGATCGTTTAGCTTCTGATTTGATGAATGCGTCTAACCGAGTTTTATCGGATGTTTTGGTGTAACAATTTAAGAGGAGGGTGGTGTGGTCAGGATTCGCTAGTCCTTTGGAATGTAATTCTTGAAGGTAGGTTGTAAGATTATGTATCCTCTGTGCATCTAGGAACTGAGATAGGAAATCAGTAAGACAGCGAAGTTAGGTATGTAAAGTAACATACTTTTCTTATCACATAACTTGGTTGGAGATAACCCAAAGTCTGAACAAACTGAGCCATCGCTCCGTCAAAGTCACTCTTCTCGTAAAGATAATCACCAAGTATCTTATGTATTTCTGCGATGCCTGCTTCTCCAACTCCATGGAATTGAGCGAAATTGATAGCAGCAGTGTACAAGTTTCGACGATAAAAGACATCCAATTTTGCAGCTGTCGAAAGTTCGTCCAAGCGTGACAACTATCTTTCATCAGCCTCTGAACTCACAGGACAGATCACGCAGAAACTCACCTTGCCAGTCCCACCGTAAACCAAGATTTCTCCCCATTGACATACAATCTCTCTAATCCCATCTTTAAACATTCCCGAATAAGCTATCAGTTCGTTGTGGAAATCAAGTATGGTAACTTTGGCAGCGTCCGATTGGTTGACTCCATTCCTACTTCCAGAATCTGCACCGGTTTTATTGACATAATTTCGGACTGTTGCTGAATTTGAGTTGGCTGAGGGTATAAAAGGTGGTGAAACTATTATCAAATTATGACGATACGATTGTATTGACGATTTGGGTCCTGCAACATCAATCTCGTAAGCGATGCCCAGAGCGACGGTACAAATGGGACTCACCCTCATAGGAATAGTATCCCGTTCGCCCGTCTGGCCCGTAAACATAAATACCCTCGTCTCTTGCCATTATCATATTCGATTTTGACCAATCCAAGGTAGCACAGCCCAACCCACAGCCCAGCTCATCTATCGTCCTGGCTTCACCACCTTTACCAGAGATTGGTACTGAAAGAACCCTATTCGTGGTGACGATGAATAGACTCAGAGAGGAATTCGATTTTTCAGACACGGCCTGATTGGAAGCTTCTCTGAATCCAAGACCGGTGATAGGTTCCAATGATTCATGGATCACTCTAGCTTTCGGCAAGGAGGTTAGAGCTGTCGGTGATGTTGTTAAGGATTGAAGCAAATGTCGGTACAAGAGGACTGTGCCGTCTCCTAGTCCAATAGCCAAATGAGAGAGGTTACTTGTCAAAGCCAACGAAGATACCTGTGACTTGTCAGCTTTGTCTTTGGTCAATGAAGGAAAGCTTACTGCTGGTGGTCGTTGACCATGTTGAATTTTAACACTTCTCATTAAAATCGGATCCCCACCAGAACCACCTTTTCTTTTCGTTTCCTTAGATAAATCCCATATTCTCAAAACAGGATATCGACTCCCATCTTCCTCGCCAATCGCAACCAGCATGCCTCCAGCTTCCACCATCGTTATACCCCTACCATTCCCTTCCCATGCTTTGAACTGTTTCTCTGTGACTAGATGTTTATCTAAAGTTGAAATCGTAGTTCCAGATGAAAGCAGGAGTGAAGGCGGTAGAAGTGATTGCTTCGACGTTGATTTGAGGATTATTGGTGGAGATAGATCCTAGGAGGAGTAAGTTGGATGTATTCACTCATTTAGGAGAACCAACTTACTCTTAGTGCTTTGGGATTCTGGGCGAGATCATCGACATCTTTGACTTCTTCCAGGTCGAAGAAGTTGAATTGACGCCATTGAGGAGCAGCCTATCAGTGGAGTGAGCAATTGATTCTCATTGACAAAGTTCACTCAGCTTACCATTGAAGGTTGAGATGGTCCAGCAACAGCCGTAGTTGCCATTCTATCCTGCGAATTATATGAGATAATGGTAGAAAGATTGAAGAGATAACCAGTGACTGTCATAGCTATGACAACACCACCTTTAAATAGGGGGTCAATTTAAGGCTATCTGTTGAGTGGAGGCAGTCACTAACAACAGGCAATATACTTTCCTTCTTTCAATCATCTTATTCGAACCATGCAAGAGAATGTGGATGCGAGGAGGGCACTGGGAAGAAGACCAGGAGGTGTTCCTCCTCCAAGAGTAAGTTTGTAATGAGAACCCTAAGCTGACTTGATAGCTGCAATTCGAGGAGGCGCCTTTCGAAGATGTTCCTCCTTCCCCACGAATGCCTTATCCTCCCTCCCCAACCTCGCAACATGTATCACTAGCAATACCATCAGCTCAGCCAGTCCTACCTGTATCGCCTGTTTCGCCCGTATCTCCAGTGTCTCCGAATAGGATTTCAAGTGAACCATCAAAAAGGTTTCGAAGACCTACCTTATCCCGTCCCAAACTTCCTCCAACGCAGACTAAAGGTTTATACGAAACTCAGAAACTACTGTCACATCTTCTTGACAGAATTGAAGCCAGAGAACATGCTCCTGATCTCTTAGATCGTGCTGCGATCGCAGCTCGAAGAGCGAATGGGACAACCAAGAAATCCAAGGGCAAAAATAAAGTCATCGGCCAAGTTCTTGCCGTAGCTCATCAAGGTGTGGCTTCGACTTCCACTCATCATGTTCATCCTGGAATGAATGGTGTTGGGAGTGAAGATTTCGAAGATAGATACGAGCTAGAAGAAGGTGAATGGGATTCTGACGGAATTTATGATTTAGTGGAACAACTGCGTGAAATTTTGATAATCGCGGATAAACAAGGATTGGAAGTGTTTGGAGTCTCAACTGCCGGTACCGGGAACAATCAGTCGCCATTAAGGTCTAAGAAGAAGGGTCGTCTATCTTCTTTCGCGTCTCCCCAAGGAAATGGCCAAACACCCGAGAGTGTAGCAGAACCCATGGAAACGGGCGTCTCGCTGTCTGGTCCAGCATTACTCGCTAGGACGTTATCTACACTCAGAGGTCTGATCAATGTCGATTGTTTACATAGGACCCTCAGATTCAGACCCTTCCGTCCCCCAAATGCTCTTCAAGCTGCATGTCTCGACTTAGCAACGTATGTTTATCATCAAAGTGGTACTCAGACCCAGATCAAAACTGTTGAAATGGTTATTGACGGATTTTATGGAATGGGTGAAGGTATGGCCGAAAGGTTATGTGAATGGCTAGAAGGTCGGCTAGGAGAGCTCTTGGGTCGCTTGGCTCGCGAACGTGGTGGAATGGGAGGAAGGAGAAGGCAAGATTCAGATTGGACAGGTAAGTTTTCAAAACAGGTTGTAGAGCGAGACTAACATGACGCTAGATCCTTTCGCAGCTTCATCCTCAAGTAAACCACGAAATGATCTTCAAGTGGACCCAGGTCTGACTGTCCCCACTTTTGCTCTTTCAATCGATCCAGTCGACGAAAAACCCAGCAACTCAGGATGGATGCGGCATTCACCCTCCAACCAAGCTTTCCCGACCTTTCGATTTCCCAATGAAATTTCAGGTCTGCTATCAACATATGTCAGCTCGAGAGACTCTTCAGAAACCACTTTGCTGATTGCAGCGCTGATACCCAAGTTATTGGTCGCCGTCACGTCAACTGTCAATCTATCTCAAAGTTCGCTGACTACCATATATCGAGTACACCGTCTTTTGGCAATGGTCCTAACAGCGAAGCCTGATAGTGGATTGGATTTGCTTGAAATTGTGGCTTTTGCATCTCCTGGACCGAGGCAGAGTGCAATTGAGATTCTGTCAACATTTTATCCCCAGATGATGGGTCATAATTCAATTTCTCGTCGGCCGCCTGTATCAACATACGAAGCCCAACGTACTAAATGGGAAACCGGTCAAGATAGGGTCCTAGGGGAGGAAGATACGGAAGGACATCATTACATTCCATGGAGAGGTCATTCTGAAGACGGTCCTCGAATCTGCCCCAATTGCGAAGCCGATTTGCAAGGTTTCTGCGTCAAATGTACCCTCTGTAATGATATCCGACATCTTCACTGCTATCAGCCATTGAGTGAAGTGTTTGTATACGACGTGATCATTCTTACAGGGCGACAAACACCTACTCATATGACGGTCCATGCAAAGTTTTCCAAAATCATACCGAGATTGGATGAGATGGTTCTAGGTGGTTCTAAAAATGGACGAAACAATCCCACCACCCTACACGCTGGGCAACATACTCTCCATCTGGTCAATCTGTTTAATCTAGCTCTCTGTGGGCATTGTCAAAATCCTCTTTGGGGAAGTATCGCTCAAGCATACGCTTGTATCGGAGGCTGTCAAAGATTCTTTCATCCTGGATGTATAGATAAACTCATAGCCGGAGACTCTCCATGTAGGCATGGTAATGAGGTCATGGTTGATGATATCTCTCGTCAAGGTCAGGATCCGTTTTCAATATCTGTTACTTCGCTCCAAAATTCATTCGATCAAGAAGTTCGAAATCATTTCCCACCTGTTGATGAAATTCACCTCAAATCTTACGATGAAATCGCTGTTTACAATGGCGCTTTATGGATTCAGTATCAAATCTACAAGAATGGATTGGCAAGTGGTTCACTAAGACCAATATCACAGGGTGGTGCAAGAGTGGAAGCTGACGTTCTACGATTTAGACCTCTGTTGAAAGGATATGATGAGTATTTGACGAAGAAAGTGGATGAAACTTCGACGGCAGCTTCGGATTTCACTCAGATTTCGGCTATTTCGAGACCGCCTTCACAGAACTACTTATTCACAGAGAGGTTTCTCACTTACAGCGTTGCTCTTCTTCGATCTCCCACGAATGCGTCATCCCATTTTTCCACTCCAGCCGGAGGGCTTCTCTCTGCTTCGCCCTTTCCCGAGGAGAACGAGGCAGAAGGATCAACCAGTCAAGGGTCGTACGAATTACTATCCCTTCCGACTATCACCCAATGTTTATCGACTGATCTGAACATATCTGATCCGATCGCGGCTTCAACGTACCTGGAACATCTACTATCCATTGGTCACATCAACCTCCTGTCAGCCAGTCACATTTCCAGTAGCGACCTAGCTAATGAGGATATGTGGTGCTCATTCGGGTTACCGTTATTAATGGATTCATCGCCAACAGTCGAACTGCTAATTGCCGCCATCGAAGTTCTTTTCCAAAGTCTTGATCTAACTTTGAATGAAATAGCAGCGAGGTTGTTGGTGAACAGGGCTTGGCCTAGTCTTCTCTGTTCTCCATATGCCCTGGAACGATTAGGGAGTGCAGTCGTAGGATGGATCATGGCGGAGGTGAGATTTAGCTTGGGATTTCCGTAGAGCTGGTTCTAACTGTCAATCAGGACGAGACATTGCACGAAATCGTCAAAGTTTACGCTAGTAAACGCAAGCGTTTACCCGGAGTTCGAGTTGGCCAAGGTGGTAGTGCTCAGAGTAGAGAGACATCTTCGGTAGCGGTCTACCAAGAAGCCCGGCTTCGCATTTTGCGTCAATACACACGACCATGGCTGACAGCTCTGCATCACCAAGATACCGACTTGTGAGTTGTTCTCAATTAGGAAAAGGGATCGACTGATTGTTGTAGATATACTCATATCATATATGAACAATGCAAAGCTCCTGCTAAAGAAATAACAGTGGTGGCTGAAAGTGGACCTAGGGACGAGAAACAAACTGGAGATGTACGTCAGAGTTTGATCGATTCGCTGATTGCTAGGACGCTTCCCGAGTTGCTGGACTTGCTTTAGAGAGAATCACTGCACTTTCAGATGCAGATGTTATTTTTTCGGTTTCGTTGAATCTTCTCACGGCATGGTTGGAGGACTTGGGAGCTTTGGCGAACCAAGTGAGTGTCCACAAGTCATTTTTTTTCCACCTTGATAGGCTAACGCAAATGAAGGATGTGGTTTACAAAAATCTGCCTCGATTACTCGGTCGTTCCGGTAGTGTGGCCTCTGAAGGTACAGATATTTGGACGTTGGCAGCCACGACATCGCGTCAATCGCCAGAAGATCTAGAGAGAGTTTGTCGATGGATGCGAGTTCTTGCTTTTTCGGGTGTTGATATCCCCTGGGAAAGTCTCATGGATTTGGTTGATCAGCAAGATTCCACTTCGTCT
Source organism: Phaeotremella fagi (assembly GCA_001599715.1). Taxonomy (NCBI): domain Eukaryota; kingdom Fungi; phylum Basidiomycota; class Tremellomycetes; order Tremellales; family Phaeotremellaceae; genus Phaeotremella; species Phaeotremella fagi. The sequence goes on along the minus strand of BCHU01000001.1, from coordinate 1,949,095 downwards.
CGATCTGTATCTGCGGAATCACGTTTAGATTTGGTGATCGCTATCAATGCTAATGGTTCCACTGTTGATCCGGTTGGTTTTGCAAAACTTTGTTCAAAAATGTTTCATGGATTGGCTGTTGACTTGGACAAACGAAATAACGGACTTACAAGTCAAGAGTGAGTAATCCTGCTTTCGTTTTCCAAATGGCTGATGTTATGATAGAACGGCTCTTTTGAGACAGAATTTACTGGTAACTCTTCGAGCTTATGGTGTAGTGAATGAAGATATTTCATTATCTTCACTTCAGCATTCTGAAGATCAACAGAAACAACCGGCCAGTCTATCCAAAAGACGTCGGATGACAGCATCACGAATTTCTCTCCCACTGGAGGAAAGTATGGTTCTGGCAGCCGTTCAATTGTTAAGACATGTGGATTACCCTGTTGAGATAATCATAGATTTCTTGTGGCTGTTGTTCTGCAAAGCGACTGTCGTTAATAACGCTGAGGGTTTTGTGAGTCTTTCAAAGTTGATCGATTTGGTCACTGAACTGTTTCAAGATTCATACATTTTGTAAACCAATCTACGAAGTGTGAGTGTTGCTCTTCTTCTCAAGAAAAAGCACTGATAGTTCAAGTCTGTGGCCTCTATATGATCTCCCAATCGAACGTAGATGTCGAGCTCGACTCTTTCTGCGTCTTCTTGCAATCAATCCTGCATCGTTAGAGGATCTTATCAAAACGCAACTGGCTTCGAATGATAGGTAAGTTATTGAGACTCGCAAAGGAACCAGACTGATGATGTACAGAACAAGGACTCGGGAACGCATTTTGACTTGCGTCTTGGAATTTGCGGATGACAACGTGACATTCGAGAACGTTGCCTGGAGATCGTCCGCTGTTGGACTTATCAACCTCTTTTTCGATTCTTTACTTGACCCTCGACAGGTATGTCTTTACACTGATGTGGGCTGACTTACAGATCACTCCTGATGATATGGTTGCTCGTCACAGTTTAGTTTCTTATCATCTGCAAGCTATGTCAGCTTGTTATGAGGAGTTCTTGATCCAGAGTAGTGAGGAGAGACGGCTAGCTTTACTCAGTCGATTGCATCGTCTTCGCTTGGCTTTCCCAGATTGGCGTAGTAAGTATGAAGAAGTGATATCTGGGAACAGAATGTTGATTGCCACTCTCAGTCTTGTCGTGGAAAATCATTGAGGATCTGATAGTCGAACAAGTAGCTACTGCAACCCATCTTCGGTCTGCTGAAACAGTGAGTCACTTCTTTCACCCAAATTCTTCTCTGACAATCTAAAGGTACAAGCGAAATCTGCTCTGTACGATGCTCAGCTTCTACGCTCCAGCCTCCTCTCCTTGGGATTGAACATGTTATCAACAGGAATTTCAATGCCATGGATCACAGCTCAAAGATTTCAACAACACGTAGCCTCCCAATGTTCTCTTCCATGGTCTCGTCCTATAGATGGAATAGTCAATCTCATCTTACCAGCTTTACGACAAGTTCTAGACTCACCTATCAGAATCCCCATCGGTATGCAGACTCATGATTCAAAATCATCAAAGAAAACTACTCTTGTCGGAGCGTTGTTTGTACCAGTGATCATCGATTTGGGAAACGAACTCAATAACCACGATTTTCTCACTCAAAAATGTCTGCTGGATATCTTGATGGTAACTTTTTTCAAGGTGAGTTTTATCACGTTCGGCTCTGCGTCGCTGGATTGCTGATAATGGTATGTAGCAAAATACGTTACCAGTTGAGTTGGCCGCTTTGGGGGCACTTCAAACTCTGGCGGAGTTTTCTTTGAATGGCAAATGTGTTGAGAATAGGTTGCTTGCTATATCGATATTGCAGATCTCTTTGGAAAGGGTTGAGAGAGATAGTCTCGTGCGAGTAATACCGTAAGTTTGATCGTCGGTTATAAATCATATCAAGCCTTAATTAACCTCTTCTCCCCCAGAAACGTCTTTGGTATTATGGCGGCAACGTTAGTCAAAGAATCAAATGACGATGGCGACTATACAATTGTCGAGCAAGGTACGTCTGATTGTGGCAAGGATAGAGCTAAACGATCGCTATAGTGAAGATACTGCTCCTTTCTATCATAAAACTGTAAGATTCTCCAGAGTTGACCAATGTACGACTTGCTGACTTCAGACGTAGGTTCGGGCGGTCTGGTCTGTACACTCAATTGCTAAGGGTAAGATTGTCTCACACATGCCGTTGATAAATGCTAACGACCCTCAAAGAATGATGGACAAAACACCGTCGAGAAGAAGAAATCTTCTCCTCTTGGTCAGGCTTTCCTTATACTCAACGCCGACCAAACCTCAACTCAATCTGATGAGCAAAGAGTTGGTATTATTGATGCAATCTTCTTAGATTTGTAAGCGTTTCGTGATTTAGCTCAATCATATGCTAACCTTCACTTAGACCCGACATCTTAAAACGCGGACGATCGACCGTGATTCAAGTTCTTGAAGCTTTGGATAGAATATCTCAAGTGCTTGATGTCCGACTATCTGAAGGGACTTGCGAGGGTGAGTAACGGTTTTGAGGAGTGTCATTTCAATCTCTCATTTTCTACCCATAGCATTCGGACAATTTCTCAGTCGTCTCGGTAAACATGTTTCAGAGTGGGATTCAACGGAATTTGATCCTAACCCCATACTACGAGCTTGTGGTGCTACATTGGGTCTGACTCCAAATATTGCTTCAATTGTAAGATACCCCCCAAGACACTCAACCTCGGTTGTTGACATGTACTACAGGTTTTATTACATCAGATCTCTACTTTCTTGCATCTGAGTCTTACTCGCTTTGATGTTTCCTCAGAGACATTATCTGGGATCCTGAGAATTTCCGATCGAATTTCCATGGAGCTTTCAACTGAAAATACAGTTCGGACTGTCCTATTCGAGTTCGCTGGATCGGCTATTCACGGTAGTGCTGTAACCATGATCACTCTGTCGTCCCTCTTGACTGTGAGTATAAACAATTGGCTGATGACAAATTCTAACGATGCCAAAAACTAGTTCCTACATTCTCAGGCATTCTCGCAGATCAACGACTCAAACTCTGTGGCAACATCTCAAAAGGTTCACGTTCTCACAGACGCATGCTCAGGATGCGTTTCGATACTATTAAGAAACCATGGATCTTTCCATAACTATCGACAAAACCCAGAGGTAGTTATTGGGCTGATGAATTCAGCTGCCAAAATTCTTTTGCAGGCTGAGGAAGTGGCTCCTGGATCTCTCAGTCAGGCTTTAGGCATCACTTCAGAGGTATATCGTTCTTCTGTCACTAAAGTGTTACGAATACTGATGAGATTCAATAGGCTGCCTCTGTTCAGCTCTCAGTTCTGTCCTTCATTCTTCTCTTGGCCTTGGAGGGTCCATCGTCAGTCCAAAGACGAATTCTCACTCTCTACCCGCTTATCGCAAGGGCAACATCTCTAGGTTTGAGAGGCTGTTCAGATTTGCTTACATTGTATGATACGGGGGAAGGAGCTGAGCTACTGTCACTAGCTTTCGTGGTGGTCAGATTGATCATTCTTTTGGTCGAATGTCCTAAATCAATGTCGGAGGATGTCGAGGGCTCGAACGCTAGTCTGGAAAACGATACTGAGGTTCATGGGGATATACTTGAGAACTTTTGGAATAGGCTCTGGCCAGATTGGTTCAGACTGGTGACGATCTCTCTGGATGAGAAATGTGTTAATGGAGTGAGTCTTCGAATTGTATATGTTCAACGCTGAGCATTTGTTTTAGCCATTGAAAGCTATCACACATTCCTCCTTCCTCGATCTAATCATATTCTTATCGTCGATCAAGTCACAGCTTCTATCAAAATACAGTGACAACTTGAATCAAACTATCGGTTTGATCAATAAACCAACCACAGAGAAGACTGTTACTGGTAGCAGCAGTGGCAAGCTGCAAAAGGCATTAGGAATGCTCGAGCAAAATGAATTTAGGGTTGGAGGAGAGGTGAACAGAGAACCCTTTGTGGATGCTTTGAAAGCAGATTTGTTAGCTACTGAGAGGTTGAGAGGGTTACGATCTGGTTGATCTTCGACGAGCGTTGTACAGTTTATCAGTTGCAATATGCCTGACAGAAAATCTGAATCTACTCCTTTTGTGATCATTGATAAATCGCTGGTGGCATGTAGAACAGTATCCCAAGTTGCAGTACTGCCTAATCCAAACGAAGCAAAACCATTCATAAGCATTTAGATACAGTACATAAAATTTCCAATTTCAAACTACTTTCGGTCAAAAGGAGGAAGCCAGCTGAATTCAAGAAGTTCCCCAAGACTATTAAAACTCCGTTTTGAAATCACTTGGCCCAGCTTCATCATCATAGCGTTCTTCTGCAGGCCAATCAAACGAAGTATAATCAAACTCCGACTTAATTTCTTTCCCTTCTTCCTCTACTTTTGGACCCTCTTCGTCTGCCTCAGTCATCTCCCTGTCAACCTCTTCGATTTTTGGGACCACTGTCTCTTCCTTTGGACCTTCTTCCTCAGTCATCTCTTTGTCGACACCCGACCCCTCCACTGTTGGTAAGACCTCTTGGATATTATCTAGATTTTTCAATTCTTGGAATATGACTTTGACTACCTTGGACCCGGGAGGAATTTCTTCAACATAGGTAGCAACAAAAGCATCATGCTTGTCGCTGGAGAAGAATCGGACAACAAGATCTGAAAGAGAAGAGTCAGGTGCTTGAAAATAGACTTGGTCGGTGGGTCGGTATGATGGGTGTAATGTGTAGGGGAAGTGGTGATACCTAGTTTCGATTTGCTGATCATTAAGACTATTAAACGAATCGATGTGCTGTTTCAATCGATTCTCCAGCCCCCAGAAAACTGTTGTGGCGTTTTTGCCATTTAGACGGCGCTGACTTCTTGATCCGGTGATTGCTACGAGATTCTTTGGATAATTTTCTTTGAATACTGTGATTTTTTTCAAACTTTCAAGAAAACGTTTATGTGATTCGCTAAGCGTTGAATAAGTTGGATCATCTTCATTGATCTTCTGTCCCTGAGCAGTGGACGCTGCAAGGCTGTGTTTAGTATACGGAACGCCAGTTCTGTTGTCTTTTTTTACTGCACTCCATATCATCAGATCAATGGTGATTGTTGATTCTTCGTTCGATGACATAGTGATAAGTGGTGAACGATGACGTTTGGTTGTTGATGGGAGAGAGTGATAAGAATGAGGAAGGAAAAGAGGAAAGTCAGTAAGATAAAGAAAAAAGCAGGGAGTTTGTTTTAGAAGTCCCCATATTCAGCGCTCCACTGTAACAAAGGTAGCATCTTAAAGAAGGGTTTCGGGTTAGAGTCCTCTCCAACATCAAGTTTTCCGATATTAGGAAGAAGACTCGTGATTCTCGAAGGCTGTCGAAACATAGGCGAATACAAACTCTTCTCAACTTTTGTTTAAGCTGATTTTGACAACGAAAACAGATTCATGTTCGATTCAAATGATAGGCAATCGAGTGTTTAAATCCACAGCGGAACACTGCCTTAGTAAATTTTGGCGTCTTTTTCCACATTGGTAATAGCGCACAAGTCCAATTGTTAATTTACAGTATATAGATAGATGCCTTGCTATCGTTTGCCACAAGGCTACAGGATCAGATCGCCACATTTGACCTCCACTCCTTAAGTCCACCACGATCGAGGTTTATTGTATCTTTAGCTTTCCGATTCTCTCTTTCATTCATGAGTAGTGGTAGAAATATACGATCATTATCCAAAGTTTCAAACCCATTTGGTCGCTCCACAGTGCAAAAAAGAAGTGTTATGACAGATATATCAAAAATACCATTAGCGCCTGCCGGAGCTATCGAGGATGTTTGGAAATACCCAAGACCTCCAGCTTTACAACGGGTAAACAGGTAAGTGATATATCAAGAGAAGTGACTTTGAGCTGGTAGCGAATGGATATCAACAGTACTTACCATTCTGACTAGTCGACTGAGAGTCGTATGGACCGGAGTAGATGGTGTCGAAACGACGATTGCAGACTCGAATTCAGGATATCGAGTCTTGGAGACGAGGTAGATCTTTTTATCCATTCGGCAATCAGAGAGAAGGATTGACAGTCATGATAGTCATCCACCTACTTATTACATTCCTCCTGGAGATCTGAAATTATCATTACAATCAAGTCCAAGGCAAACATACTGCGAGGTACGGCATCGCTTTATTCATGGACACTGATATTGTTTAGTGGAAAGGATCAGCTTCATACCATAATTTTCTACCTCCATCATATACCACACATGGCGGGAAGGTGCTTCAGCCAAAACCAATTGAGAATAGGATTTGGTCATATTCATCACCAAATTCACGATTTGCAGCTATAAAAGACCATTTGAGTTTTTACGCATCCTCAAGCGGTAGTGTAAGCAGAGGTACTGGTAGTGAGGGAAGTTGGAAATGTTATGTTGACGATGAGCTTGTTGGTGTTCAGGAGGGGTAAGCACTTTGTGTAATGAAAAGTGAGAATGCCTCTCGATTGACTTGAACTTTACAGTGATTTCTATGGCGGTTGGATAACCAAGAATATCACTGGCAAGATGAAAGGTGGTAGGTCGTTTTTGGTTTGTCTTCTCGGGAGAGTTAGTATTGAATTTGAACATGTAGGACCAGGTACTTGGGGATGGTGAATGAAATATTGTGAAAATAATAGAGAAAATCGATTCGGATTGGATACAGTCTGTTATCGTCTTCTGCACTGCTAATGCATGACGAAGCTTTGGCCGATCAGGACTTCATTTTGTTCCATTTAGTATCCATTGTCTCCTGGTATCTGTGATATTCATTTATGAATCTCTTCAGCTTTGTGTTCCTAACAAACTTCCGATTCCCATGCCTGGTGGTGTTTTTATGGCATGGCATCTTAACTAATAACCAAGGCAGGGAGCTTGCTTTCGGTGTTTGAATTTAGTTGTTTCACTTCATTCACTATGCATCATTGGTTGGTTCACAGAAATTCATAATACTGATCAGATAGAAAGAGGATCATGTTCACAAGCTGGACATGATGTCCACTCAGACCGACTTTTACAAACAACTTCTCCAAACACTTTTCCAAATACATAACCAACGTATGCTTCTACCATCTCTTTAAACCATTGTTGAGAGTGAACAACTTCTGCACCATTGTAGACTTCCAAACCTTTCAGATCATCAAAAATCATCAATGAAGTATTTGAAGATAAACCAGTCTTGATTGAGCTCAAAGATTGAATTTCTTCTTCTGAGTTGGATACCGTTTCTCGCTGATTATGCTGAATGTCATGAGCAGCAGCCGAGATCAATTTTTTTAAGTTGGTAAGACTCATGTCCATAAGTTCGCCAATATATCGTTCTTCGAACTTGATGTCTCGATCATCTCGAATTGTTGATGGAAATAAATGTTGATTTTGGTAACCTGGGACTGCTATGTAGTTTCTGTGATGCGGATCATCTGACTCTTTTTGATGATGATGATGAATGAATGGTATTGATTTGGTTCTTTCACGTGGTAGCCCAATACGTTGATCGATTAAAGATGAGTTGGTACGATTTAAATCTCTCACACATATCGTCTGAAGTTTCGAATGATTGACCAAATCAAAGAGTTGCCTCATGAACATCCAACGACTAATCTTGAAAAGATCATCAAGGTATTGTACCCCATCTGAATTATAGTCTTTTACTTCAACCGGATTCGAGCATGGGCCTATAGCTAAAGTTTCAAGTTTAGCGAACAAGGGATGGATCTTCAAGTTTTCATCAAGTATTCGTATAGCTTCATCCCAAGACTTGATTTCTGAGTATCTCCTGTAGGCGATAAACTTCTTTCTATTGGATTCAAATGAGATTGAATCATCGTAGGCTTCAGAATTTTTGATTGAGTCTTCTGATAAATCAAGTGTTTTGCAGACCAAATGGAAATTGACTACCTCATCTAACAGTTCCCTCTTAGAAGGCGAGACTCGATTCGTGAGACCCGTTCTGAGAAATGTTGAGCGTGTTAACGATTTTGTATATGGAAGCCCTTCCAAAAACTTCTCAAGGTTGTAGGCGTATGGTCTTCGGTAGAGTAAAGTACTGACAATGCGGTTCCATCTCTAAAACCATTACGGCTGTCAGTGTCTTCTCAATGAAATCATTCAGTGAACTATAGATTCACTCGGCAAGTTTGTGTTAGCTTACTCATCGCATCTTGGTTTATTTGAGGCCATTCGGCAATGTCTAGTGAAGGTGGTTCATTGTAAAGATATCTGACAATGTTCAGCAATGTTTCATCTGGAAGTGACATCATTGTAGTTGCTTGGTAGAAAGACAATGAGGTGTGATAAAATTCAGAGTTACTTGGTTTCATTTTGAAGTTAAAGAAGAGGGACAAGTGAGATGATAAGTCGCGTGTAGAATGAATAGTTGATGGAGAAAAGTATTAATATGGACTGCTATACGGTATTTCTGGCGTTTTTGTCACTGAAGACTTCTCGTCCAACAATAGATGCACAGAAGGCATGTTAAGAAGTAAAAAATGAAGTCATTTCTACCATTCCGTTCTTCTTCACCAAAAACGTAAAGCTGAAGCTGCCACGCATAACATCTATTCATCGATAAGTAAAGTAGAATGGATTGAAATAAAGAGAGTGGAAGTCAAAGTGGAGAAGGACTCGAGTTGAATCAAGTACCTTTGTGATGATATACTGTACTGTAGTATATTTTTTCACCTGGTATGATAGGCACTTATTCACGAATTCACGAATTCATGTCCTGTATTTTATTGTTGAAATTGCCACTGATGGTGATCAGGATAAAGCTCGTTTATGGTAAAGTCTAGTTTTTCCCTTCACTCATTATGCATAATAATACATTCACCACCGAAATCCAGAATATTGATCAGAATCGAAGAGGACGATGTTCACAAGCCGGACAAGGTTCCCTTTCAGACCAGCTCTTACATTTTATCTCTCCAAATATATGATCTCCAAACTCACGACTAACTTCATATTTTACCATGTCTTTAACCCATTGATGAGGTTGATTAATTTGTTGACCAACCGTGGACCGAAAACCTTTGAGATCGTCGAAGATTGTTAATGCAGTTCTTGAAGTTAAATTCGCTTGGATAGATTTTCGAGATTGAGCTTCTATTTCGGAAAGTGATGCATTGTGCCTCCGATCTTCTTCAGTAAATTCACTACATTTACTGATTGAACGGTTCAAGTGATCCGCACCTTCGCATATGCCATTGCGGAGATAGACGTCTGGCAAATCAAAACCTTGAGGACGTTGAGTGGCTGGGGGATATAGATGTATATTCTGAAACCCTGGAACCGAAAAGCAAGTTCTGTAGGAAGGTTGATCTGATTCTTGTTGATGATGATGGTGAATGAACTTCAGTGATTCTTTTTTTTTGTTCCGTATACCAAGACGATCTCCCTCCATATAGATGTTCAGACTATTTAAACTTCTGATACACATAGTTTGAATTTTGGAATGATTGACTAAATTACCTAACCTCTCCATAACCTCTCTCTGCGACGTGAAATAGTGCAATGGAAGAGCGAACCCAGTTTTTTCCAAAATTGATAGCATATGTGAACTTGGAGCTATAGCTACAGTTTCGAGTTTACCGAATAGTCGATGATTCTCTAAATCACGATAAAGCAAATTCAAACTATCTCTCCAAGTTTTGATTTCCAGAAGACTTTGAGAGACTACAAAGTTATCTTTATCCTCGATTGATATTTTAGATAAATCGAGTGTCTTGTAGACGACATGGAAGTTAACCATCATGTTTAATAGTTCCATCTTGGAAGGCGAAACACGTTCTGTGAGTGTTTGTGACTTTCTTGCATTTGGAAGGCCGTAAAAAAACCTTTCAGGATCGTAAGTATAAGCCGATTGATAGAGGAGAGTACTGAAGATCCTGTTCAGTCTCTTTTAAAGCAATACGAACCGTCAGCGTTTTGATTTATATATATTGTGACAACATGGTACAGAACTCACTCGATTAGTTTGCGTTACCTTACTCATCCCATCTTGTTTTAGTTGAGACGATTCTGCAATGTCCAGTGGAGGTGGCTCATTGTAAAGATAACTGCCAATTTTCAGCAATAGTTCATCTGGAAGTGACATTATTGTAGTTGTTTGTTGAAAAGATGATGGGAGGTGATGAAATACAGATGATAACATTTTGAACTGTGAAAGAAAAAGGATTTCAGAAAAGGTAAGTGGGTTGAAGAATGAACAGTTCACGAAAAGAAGTTATTCGGCACAGAGTAACGTAGACTGCATGTATTCTCGGTGTTTTTGTCTAGGAAGACTTCTTCTTATCCTGTGACAAAGGATACACAGAAGGCCAATGTAACTAGTGGAAATGAAGTCATTTCTACCATTCCCCTCTTCATCTTTCAACTCTTCTTCACCAAACACCCCGACCTATCTCTACAATGTCAGAAGACTGGGAAGAAAAATTTAAACTTCAACATGCAAAGATCACACAATCAATCACTGATCTTTGGCCTTACGCAAAAGAACCCGGGGGAATCGATGAAAATCCCTCTCAACATGTACGACTTCAGTTGAAAAAACACACACATTCTCTTCTAGAAGCCAGTAACGAATTTTCAACGATTACAGAAAGGTTTCTTAGTCCTCATTATTCAATTCTCTCCTCAGTTGGTAGTATCTCATATGCTTTTAGTTCTAAACAACACGTCGAAAAACTACCAGGTGATTCTGCCAGTATTAATTTCAAGAACTCGTTTCGTAAAGCTGAAGCCACCTCGCATAACATCTATACATTGAGGAAAAAAGTAGATTGGAAAGATCCTTCGAAAACTTCCTTGGCTGGATTCCATCATTGTTCTCAAGAATTGAAAAAGGGCGTCCAAGGTATGATAAGTCAGTTGGCTAGATTGGAGGATGTTTGGAATAGAGAGAATTTACTTTCTGCTCCTGAAAGTTCACAGGATTGGTTAAATCTCGGAATTGAATGAGAATGAGAAGGAGGAATTGTATGATTGTAAGAATTTAATTGGATAGTTAGTTTCAGTAGTATCGTGATATGAATAGTATCTGTCAGTACCATAATAAGACATGTGAGTGTGCATAGATGCGTGAATGGACCCCTTGACCTTCTAAACCTTCTAAACATCCTCCTCGCCTTCTCTCACAACCTCATACTTCTTACCCCTAACCCCCCAAACACCCCAATTCGTCCTCACACCAACCCTCGAGTCCCATTCCGCAATCTCCCATTTCTCACTAGCGAACCAATTCTTTCCCGGTGACAAAATCAGTTCATATTCATCAGTGACACCAGGTATATATTCCGATGCCGTTGGTAGAGTGATGTTTGATGGGAATTCGCTCAAGGTTGAAGAAGCTTCTAAGGAGGGTGGCGGTGTTCCCGATAAGGCTGATACATCCCTTGCAAGGTCTGTTGGTGAGAATGCGGTGAAGAAAAGTGGACACTTGGTTGATAGAATTTGTTGTAGTGGACGACGCCATGTTGTTTGAGCTTGCACCGTAGGCGAGGATGAAGAAGTGGCTTCTTCAGGTGAATATGATTCAGCAGCTCCAGATGCTGTCGATCCGCTTTCGTTAGATTCGACTTCTGCTCCTCTATCTAACGTCGTTTCAGCTTCCATGTCAACAGTCTCAAGTCCAGGTTGGGAGGGGAATCCCAATCCAGGCGAGAAAGCAAAGAAAACATCCGTGTAAGCATCGAACGGGCCTAATTGATTATGTATCTCTTGATAAGGTGCCTTGAGCGATGTGAGGGTAAGTTGAGGTGACACATTGACCGTATAACTTGGGACACCCCAGCCTCCCTCTTGCGTGAACGTATCTCCTACGCCATTGAACAGACTTGAACTGTTGCGGGTAGGTGGATGAGAGGAATCACCATCCCCAACACCATCATCAGCTCTATGAGCATGGGCTTTTAAAGTAGAATTTCTCTCCAACAATGGTATACCAACTTCAGGACCGATAAAGTAAATGTGGAAAGTAGTTCTGGGGAAAAGATGGGAAAGTTGTGACCACATAGCTGGAGGGAGGGTGGATTCTGCTCTGGCACCGAGAAGGAATAATCTAAATGGAGGTTGGGCATTCAAGGTTGGCGTCGAAGATGTAGATCCAGGGGGTAAATGTAGAATCGAGTGAACCGCTGTTGCAAGAACGATAATTAGATTTTGACATTTTGGTCCCAAAAGTACCACAAAACTTACCTGCCATACTTCGTCGTCCTTCTCTCGTTATCCGTCCGTTACCCGTCGTGTAAGGTCCATTTTGGTGTAAGACTCCGGCAATTGTTATAGGGTATGTGAGCAATTTTGATATATGTCTGATAGCCCTGTCAGAATCTATCGATACGAAATTTCTCGTGAAGAAAAGCGTGTCCCAAGACTGGAAAGATACTGATGATTCATAAGGCTGGGGACCTATGATAGATAGTGTCAATGATAGAACTAACGTACATGACATCAGCAGTAGCTAGCTTACCAGGCATATTTTCGAACTCCGTAATCCGTCGACCAGATCTCAAATCATGTTCATCTTCATTACCTTGCCTTAACCTCCCACAAACCTCATCATGTTCGACTTTACCCTCCTCCCATCGTTCTTTTGAAGCATGAGTAGGGAATCCACAATTAGGACAATCGAATTCCGGATGGATTCTCTCATCATATTTCTCCAACGATACTGGACATAGTGAGAGAGATTTTATTCTTTTCGCTTTTTCACGTAGAGTGGGAATCGGCGATGTCGATAATGGGTGAAATAGATCGTCTGGACTTAGAAGAGGAGATGTGGGTGTTACTTCCGGTGTTGTGGGTTTTCTTCGGAATAGTGAAAAGATTGATCGGGAATTCGAGATTGGTTGGGAGATGATCCTGCCTTGCGGGATCGGCCTCGTAGGCGGTAAAAATGAGCGAGATGACAACGATCGAGATGGAGCTGGGTTTTTTGAGACTCTGAGAGATCTAGTAGCTGTTCTCGTCAGCATTTTGGTAGGAAATGTCGATTGAAAAATCGATGATTTGAACAAAACGTCAATGCTTCACTTCAAGAAACATATGAACGGAATCAAATTTATTTTCATTGTCAACTATATGTTGCCGCTGAGAAATGTTCATCTTTCACTCCCATTTATTTCATCGAGCGAAGAATTGACTTCATGCTATGAGTATAGAGAGGGTGGAGATGTCCTCATCATACAAGAGAGGTCTCAACGATCTACCTTCAGAAGTAAGCCTTTTTTCCGACTCAAAAATAACTCGTCTAACCAAACAATGCGTTGTTTCAGATAATACAACAAATCCATCTCCTCGCTTTAAATCCCTACTTCCCTCAGACGAATCAGTATATCTACACAGTCTTAACAACAGCATCAACATCATTCGTAGCAGCATATTTACTGAACCTTTATTCGCCATACGGTCCCAACGATATCCTGGTCCGATCACTCAGACATCCAGTGTGTGATGTGGACGTTGCCAAAGATATAAAGCGAATATGGGATAGAAGGAACGGTGTATCAAACGAAGCTGGAGATGATGAAACACCTGAATCTGAAGCTAAATCACTCAAATGCTGTGAACTACCTAGAAGAATATTTAGAGAGAAATCTGGTTCGAAAACAAAGGAGATAAATCCACTTTTACCATATTTATTCAAATCTTACAAACCATCACCAAACTCCCATAAAGGTTATCCACTCTGTCGAGCCGTCTTAACAGAGAACATCGAATTAATCAAATATCTACTAGGGAAAGGTGCTGATCCAAGTATCAAATCTAATCTGGCTGTGCAGGCTGCTGTAGCTAAGAGGGACCTGAACATGGTTAAAATGTTGATCGAAAGGGACTCGAAGTTGAACATGGAAATGAAGGAGGATGAAGGAATCAAAGCTGTTAAGACGGACGATAACAATCGAAATTCGAAGAACAAGACCAATAAGAAAAGACGATTGAGTGATAGAATAGTGATAGATTCGGAGTTGGTACAGAAGGCTATGGAATCTGGAAATAAAGAGATTGTAAACTATTTTGTGCACGACAAAGGTCAGTCAAAATCCTATCATGAAAATCCATCATTACTGACTCCTATTTGATTAGGCTGCATGCCTCCTTTACGATCTATCATGGCTCTCAATAAACCTTTGGTAAAAGTGAAAAGGAAACGCTAATGAGGTGGAATTCACTGTCATCGGTTTTTCGATTTGAATTGTTCTTGCTACTGTTGTATATATTGTTGCTATTAGGACATTGCTGTTATTCAATCTATTGTTATATAGTCTCACGACATGATATCATGTCATCTCACAACCATCAGTTATTCAAGCAGGTCATCGAGCCTCAAAAGCCTGTAGAGAATGACAATGAACTAGATCAAGATTTACGATCACCTAAAAGAAAAATGAACAGATTGAAGCGATAAACATTCATTCATCAACTCGTGTATGATATTATAGATTATAAAAAATCAAATCGGGTATCAACGTAATCAACTAAGACGCGAAACATCAATCTCATCAAAAGCCGTCAATGAGATAACAAACTAAACCGAACAGAACAAAGCGATCCACTTAGACCATAAAGAAACAAACTCATTACACCACACAAGAAAAATCCGTTTCCCCCAACTTCCTAATTAGAGGTTTTTTTTTCATTCCTCCTCCTCCTCTTCCTCAACGATCCCCGGAACCACCGATCTCGAACTCGGTATACCAGCTCTTCGTCCTCTATCCCCACCCCCCATATCCTTATTATCATTCTTCCCCAATCCCTTGCCCATAGTAAGAGAAGGGTTGAACGTCGGAGATGTCGACAAATTCTGTGTCCCGATACCAACACCCAACCCGATATTCGGTTTAGGTTTGATATTGTTATCATCACTATCACTTCCTTTCCCACTCCCTGATTTTTTCCTTTCTCTAGATTTCCCAGCTGATCCTCTTCGACCGGTGTTGCTACCGTGTCCATGTGAGGTTAATGTTGGATGTTGAGATGCAGTTACTCTATTTCCGTTTACCCATCTACCTGCTGATCCGGTCATCATGGTGGAAGGTGTTGATTTATCATGTCCACGCGAAGATGATTGTCCCAGTCCACCGGCGAATCTCGGTTTACCTCCGCCATTCTGATCATCATCGTCACTGACCCATTCATCATCTTTCGATTGGAATACATCACGTAACGGTGGTTTAGGTCTTAGATTCGAACCGCCATGGGTCGAATGTCCATGATGATGTTTAGAATGACTTCCGTTATGTGATAGTGGTGATCTGGTTCTTTGCATTGCGTGAGATAGATGTAGATGATGTTGGTGATGATGATGATGTGTTGAGTAACCTGAAACACTGGAAAAACTCGATATATCACTTGATCGTCTTCTCGCACCAATCGATCGAATCGACGCAGAATCTTCACGACCAGTATCATAATCACTATCATGTAGCAAAGAGTCCCTATGTTTCCCTCTATCAGGCGACGAAGCTCTCGACGAAGCATTCGACCGGAGACTAGAAGCACCAGATGAAGATTTCAAAACCTGAGTTTCATGGATCACCTTGATATGACGAACTCTAGTAGAAGCTGATCCAGATGTCGCACGTCTGTGATAATTATGAAGAGGTGAAGCTGGAGCTGCAGATTTGAATCGACCAGATGAATCAGATTGCATAGAGGGTGAACGAACATGGGGAGCAGTTGACGATCGACGTGATGAAGACAAATGATAGCCACTACCTTGAGCTAGAGATAGCGATTGAGAAGATGATGGTCTGGATGAACCATATTCACGATCCGAAGTAGGAGTTTGTGAACCATTACTCTTCTCTGAAGTCCTCCTTCCAAGTGGTGCATGTAAATTGTTCTCATGTCCACCCGAAGAATGGGAATGAACCCGTTGCAAAGAATGGTTGAAATCCGACGGTAAATGAATTTCAGTTATCGATGAACGTCTAGAATTAACAGAAGATGATCGACGAGAATACATTCCAGGTCTTGCTGTATCGAGTGAAGCTCGACGAGAGCTGGAAGGATTATTATGTCGAGTAGAATGAGGTACTCTAGCACTGATACCTCGAGACAGCACAAGAGCTGGGGCGATTTTAAGTTCCGCACTCGAGGAAGGACCAAGAGCGTAATTTCCGAAAGGTGAAACTGTTCGATCCCGTTTTCGACGTCGCTTATCCTCATTGAACAGGTAGCGGAAAGTCGTCCATAGTGAATCTTTCTTCCCGTTCTTATTGACCTTAGCATTTTGCGATAGATCAACAGTAGTAGGTCCAGGTCCTGCTTCCGCCAAACGTTCAATGGAATGTGTTGGTGAAATGGCTTGCGTTCGAGGAGGTGAAACCCGTAACGTTTCCGTCTTTATATCGACATTCCTCTTTTGCGGTGAAGCCAATGGATTTGCTGTATTATTCACACCTGGAGTAGTAGGGTGATTAAAGTTGACACCAGATTGAGAAGCGTTCAACAAATTACCTTCACTCTCACTTTTTGTCATCTTGGGTCTTGGAGGTAATTTAGTTAATTTCGTAGGTGACAAACCACGTTTGGTCTCATCCTCAGCACCAGGTGTACTGAGTGCAGAACGAGCCTCGGCTGCTTTTTCTTTCTCCTTCTCCTCTCTTTTGCCCCCAACAAAAGCAGACGTCGCCCGTTGCAACATCGTAAACGATGGAGAACGGGTTTTCCCACTTCGATCAGCTTTCACACCGTCAGCAGGTGAATTCGGTAAATCATTTCGACGATCTCGAGGTGGAGTCTGAGGAATCGGAAGTGAAGCTGTGACATTGGTTTTGGGATTTGTAGCCTCTCGTTGAAGAGGCACCATGACGGGTTGTTCTAGTCTAACCCCAGGGGTTGACGGTAATGGCTTTTCGTCTTCCAGTGACAATTTACCAATGCTATTTATCGACGATTTACCATCGGCAGAATTTGATGGAGTAAGTCGATGTGAAAGAGATCGTTCAGGCGATACCGACAAAGCTTGTTCTGGTGAAATGATCGGTAGATTGGATTTAGTAGGAGTTGGTGATCCAAGATCAACAAATGTGAAGCTCGGATTTGGATTAGGTGGAATCGAAGTTGTGGTCTCATTAAACGTCACAGCTGATTCTCGATTTTCACCGGTTTCTCCTGATGTTTTGTCATCTTTCTTTGACGCTTTCGCTTTCCTTCTTTCCTCCCTTGCATAAGCCGCAGCTCTTTCACGTCTTCTGGCAGCTGAAGCATTCCTTGCCTCGATTACTTCATCAGTCTCACCTCTCTCAATTTGTTTTTGTCGCAAAATCCACCAAGTAGCTGCCGACGCATCACAAGCGTCTGATGTAACTGAATGGACCAGTTGACCGGTATCGATACCTAAATCCGATAACTGATTTAACAGATACTTCTCCGAAGGTGAGGTAAAAGCTACAGGCTGTTCTTTATTCAATTGTGCCAAATAATCTTCTGGCGGATAGGTGTGGTATTGAGTCGTGGAATTTTGATACGAATGTCGACGTTCCAATGACATTGTCGACGATACAGAACGTCGCTTGGTTCTTGATGGTGTACGAGAATGTAAGGCCACAGGAAGATGAAGTGAGTGGTCATCGAGCATCGGCAAACTTCCTGATCGATCTAACGACTCGTCAAATTCGTCTTCATCTTCTTCCCTTTGTCCATCCAATGTACCTTTCACTGCTAATTTATTCTTTCCCGTCGAAGGGTCATTGACAGAACCGGATGATCCAGATGACCGTTTGATAGTAGATTGACTGGTATTCTGATGCAGCAATTCGAGATCTTTTTCCGTCTGACTGTATTCCGCGCTATTATGCCTTTCCACGATTGGTCGCGATTCCTTCAAATCATCCTCTTCAGCGGTGGTGGGTGTTGTGACCCCGCTATCATGTCGTCCACTCTCGCTATCATTGAGATCAAACGACTTCTCAGAGGCATCAGAATCTGCAACAGTTGACGAAGAAGTCGGTCCCATGGAGTTTCGTGGGGAAGGTACCGGTATACTAGGGTGTGGTGAGAGATGTGACGTGGATTTACCATCAGCAGGCGGGACGAAGGGTTCTGTAAAGTATTGATCGCCTGCTGGTGGACTTGTTGGTATAGGAGATGCAGTGTACGAATGTTGACCATCGGGGTGTGGAGTCGATTCATGAAGATTATCGTATATTGTCATTTTGAACCAGGGATGTACAAGGATGTTCTCGATACTGGGTCGTTTCGATGGATCCTGATTGAGCATATCACGAATGAGACCACGAGCGTCTGCAACTCTGTCAATAAAACCGTAGAAAACATTTTAAATCCTAAAATACTAACCTTCAGACAGCCATTCTGGTTCTTCGTATTCTCCTTTGGAGATCAAATCTTTCATGACATTCTCATCATCGTCGTCAAAAGGTAGACCACCGCAGAGCAAGATATATAGGATGATCCCGAGAGACCAAACATCTGTTTCTACACCAAGGTATTTACGTCCAGCCAACATTTCAGGACTGGCGTACCCTACGATATCATGTCAGTTTGATGCAAAGTTTGCACTCGAGATTATCTTACCTGTGGTTCCGCAAAAAGTTTCCATTCTTAGGTATAGCATTAGTGCTTAGTTGGAGATAGCTAGAAGGGATGAACTCACAATCTACCTCTCTGCCATTCCCTAGCAAAACCCAAATCACCTAACTTGATTTTCAATTCCCCATCTAACAAGACATTCTCAAGTTTCAAATCCCTATGAACGACACCTTCTCGATGCATCCAACCAACAGCAACTGTGAGTTCACCGAATAAACGTCTAGCTTCTCCTTCCAACATTCTACCTCTTTCCACCAAATAATCAAATAATTCACCACCAGAACATAATTCAGTGACCAGCCAAATATGAGATTCCGTTGCCAAAACTTCATGAAGATGGACGATGGAAGGATGATGAAGTCTTCTATGATGATGAATCTCTCTCGTTAAATGTGCAGCGTTGGTTTTCGGGATTTTCTTGATGGCACATCGCGTACCAGTAAGTCGATGAGTTGCTATATGAACAGAACCATAAGTTCCTTCACCAATAATTCGACCTAAGGTGTATCCACCAACTACAGTCAATCGATCCGTTCCTAATTCTTTCCCAAGTTCTTGGTAAGCTGTTGCAAGTTGAGCTTGTCTATTGTTTGAGCTTGCTGTATTGGGATTCTGACGCCCTCCACGACCGATTGCAGACATTGCTGCAGATCAACCCGAGGGCGTCGGGGGTCGAGGGGTGGGGTGTTGATGAAAAGGGAATGTTGATCAGAGAGGATTCTGGTTTAGGTGTTTTGGGCGGGTTCGCACTAGGGAGGGTGATGTATGGAAGCGATATCAGGTTATTGGATATGAATTTAGATTAGATAGATTTTATATAGGTGAATCGAGATGATTGATCACCTGTGAGATGTAAACAATTGTTCGTCAGTAAAGAATGAAACACGATCGGTGTTACCGTCGCTTACTAACCTAAAAGTGTTGTGGGTGGTTTTGTATATATAACAGATGAGATGATATGTAGGTATCAATAGCGAACCAACCGAATTAGGAGTAAATTCGAAGATAGAGAATTATTGTTGTTGACGGTTGATTGGAAGGAAATGATGATGAAAGGTAGAAGGAGAAATTAAGATTGAGGTGGTCAAATTGAAATTGGAATTAGGTACCCTTTACAAGACAAGATTATTGATCACTTATGGTGATACTAAAGAGTATACTGTATCCTCTCACTCGTGCTTCTGTTGAAGAAAATGATCTCGGTTTGACTGAAGACAATCTGCTCAACAGGGTATCCACTAAATCTCTCCACATATAGTGATTATTCATACCATAACCTCACCATCGCATAGTGAAGACACCCAAATTTGGCTTAGAAGTACGACTTATAAAGCCTTGGACCCCAGAATTGGAATCGTAGTTGCACTCGCTCAGAATAAAATACATTGATTTGTTGACACATCTGCAGTTGAGCTTGACGACAATAAACAAACAATGGATACTTTATCTATGCATAATAACAATGAACACAGCAAAGCAATCTGAGAGCTACGGGAAGGGAAAGGGGGAAGGTATAAATAAACCGTCCTGACGATAGAGTACCGCTTTCGTTCTTGTGATCATACATATAAGACATAACTTGCGATTTCTCATATCACATATATATCATGTCTGAACCAGCAACACGTAAACGTAAGTATCACCTACAGCAGATGAGTCCATCAATTAACACCTACCTGTAGTATCGAACCACGAAAGGTATTCCCTATCACGTCGACTCGCAGGATTTCCACACCCAGTATCGATTATCCTAACCTATCCCACAATCTCATCACTACCAACCGTAGATTTCCTAGCAGACAGAATCGAAAATCTACAAAAACATTTCCCTCTACTTCACTGTCGACTGAAAGATGAAAGAACCAACAAACCTTTATACGTGGAAGGTGAATTTTGGGAATCAGCAGATATCTTACGTCGAATGAGTTACATTCCCCATTCTGAATTATCAAATTCTGGATCTGATACTGTCGAGAACGATCGACTTGACAAAGAACGATTTCTTTATGGTGAAATCAACATTTTCTCACGATTAGATGTATTCACCGAAGACCCAATGTGGACTGTCACTCTCCATATCCCGACCAACGATACCGCCAAAGCTTATCTAGCTCTTACGTGTGATCACATCATCATAGATGGAATGGGTGTTCTCAACCTACTTAAATTATTACTGGCACCAACTCTACCTGAGGATTTACCTTTTGAAAAATTGGATAAAATCCCATTGCTCGAAGAAACACTTGATATTCGACCAAGATACGTCAACCTGCTACCTCTAGCACTCCGAGAACTTGTCTTACCAAGTTTACCCAATTTCGTTCAAAAATACTTTGCGAAAGATATCTGTTGGCCCGGAACGGCGTTCAAAGAATATCCAACCGTTTCACCATTCGCTATTTCGCTATGTGAAATCCCCAGTGAAATCGTTGGTAAATTCAAAATTCAAGGTCGTAACAATAACGTTCAAACCTTACATCCTATTCTCAAAATAGCTTGGTTAGTAGCCATGTACACCGTCTACCAACCATTGCAAGATCAATCGAAACCTTTGTTATTGCAGGCAGGATCCCCGACGTCAGTCAGAGATCCAAAACTTGGTCACAGTGTCACGACAGCCTGTTATTCAGGATCACTAAATTACCATCTCTACATCAAAGATTCCGATGATTTCTGGAAACTAGCTAAGACCTTTAGTGATTACTTGAAATCGGATGGTGGTAAGAAAGACGCTTTGGGTGGAATGGGAATGTTATCGTATCTACCAGATGGACCAGGTCCATATCCCACACCACCAATCCCAGCAGGTGGAGATGAAAATACCAGAGTCACAGCTTGGGAAACCTATTTCCTAGATAAATCAATTTCGAAAACCCCTTTCATCGCTTCGATGAATCTATCCAATCTAGGTTATATACCTTTAAAACCTCTCAGTCATGTTCCAACTGCTACCACTTCAGATTCAAGCGACACGTCGATCTCTGGACCGATAGATTTATGTTGGGGTCAAATGGGTACTCCTTTCGGTGCACCTTTCGCAATGTCTTGTAGTGGTTCTGAGAATGGTATTCGGTTATCTACTTCTTGGAGAGATGGTTCAGCTATCACAGTCAAGGACGTTAGAAAGGTTGAAGCTGTTTTCAAGGAGATTCTCGCTCGACTTGCCGAAGGTGCAAGTAGTCGTGTTGGTGATTTGATTCAAGGTTTGGATAAACTTGAACCACCCTCTTCGACATGAGTAACAGTCTATCTCATCATGGGCTTAATGCCTCCCTTTCCTGTTTTGGCTTCTTTGAAATCTTCAATTTGTATAGCTTTATAATCTTACAGCCTTTTAATATCTTTTATATAATAATAGAATCCAAATAGATTCATCTTAATAGAAACTTTGTCAGTATTTCCTCTACAAGAATACATAAAATTATAATGCAAACAAATAGATCCCTTGCTTATCATCTGCAACACAATAAGACAATCCTCTGTTCATGCTATGCATTGAGTTGTAATAAATTGATTGACACCCAAAAATAAATCTAACTCCTCTTCCTCCTAGCTTGAACAGCAGCTTTGATCTCAGCCTCCTTCATCCTCAATCTTCTCCCCTCTTGACCAGCGATACTAAGTGTCCCAGCAATAAGTTCAGCAGTACGTAGACTCTGAAATGAATTGTCAGCTTATATCCTTCTGACGAACGGCTTAGCTCACCTCCATGTTAGCTGGAATTGGATAAGTCACGATTCTTGGATCGGTATCTGTATCGACTATTCCGACGGTTGGGACGTTCCTTGAAGTACATTCTCTGATTGCTCCTAAATTCTCTGATGGGTTGAGGAAGATGACCAAATCTGGTAAATAAGTTCCATTAAGTACTGGAGCAAGACCGAACCTGTAGGAAAGAAGACGAGATCAGTCCGTAACTCTAAAATCAATAAGATATATACTCACAAAGTCTCCGCATTAGTCAAAGTACCAGGTAGCCATTTATTCTTAACTGAAAACCCATTATCGCCAAGTCTATCGGCAGCTTTTTCGACGATCTTCTCATGACCCCTTCGAGTCCCAACGAAAAGCACCACACCGTCGTTCTTAACAACATCTCTGACCAACGCAGCAGTTCTTCGTAGAATGGGCAAAGATTGATCGAGATCGATGATAGATAAACCAGATCTATGACCGTAGACATAAGGTGTGAAAGGTGGAGATTGGAGTTGAGTCGCATGACCCAACGCAGCGCCTGATGCTAAAAGTGTCGATAATGATAATTGGGTAGATGATCTTTTCGGCGGTGGTGTCGTTCCCTCAGGTAAGAACAATGGTATAGATGATTTAAGTGAGGCTCGTTGTTTTCTCCATTCTCTCGCTTCTTTTAGATTCCTTTTCCAAGCTTCTTCAGAGGTCTCGTGAGGGTACGCTTGACCTTTCAGTGGTCTTGAGGATTCAGCTTCTTTCGATGCGTCATGGGATATCGTTGTTGTGGATAGTGATCGTGAATTTATCGGTAGTTCTTTACAAGATTTTATTGCTGATCTCAATGATCTTATGGTAGATGTTGAACCTTTCATATTGATATGATTTTCTAATTTGATAATGTAAAGATGTAGAATGTTAATGCTAAACAATTCAACTTTTTTTGATTCAGTTTCGGCCACTGCTGAAACTTAAATGATCCCCACTTTAATAAACGCTCAAGTCTTCATGCCACAGCTACATTTGGGACATCCTCATCCTCATCTTCGAGTCCATCGTGAGTAACGAGATGAATCAATAAAAACAGTATTGAGATGCTACCAGAGTTGACTCTGCATATACATATGGTACATAGCACCCAACAATCAATTGACGATCATTCAATCTCGCTGAGGGCTTTGTGGCGGAAGACTGAAAATTGTTCATACTTGTTATTCTCTATCACAATGACAAAGAAGCGAAGATACAAAAAGATAATCTTCCAGATGAATGACAACAAACAAATAGATAAATGAAAACAGACAAAATAAATATAAAATCCGATTGTGATAGACCAAAGGGAAAGTACTTAACAAAAGAGAAGACTACATAAAAGGATGATGATGGAGGAGGGGAAAATGGAAGAAAAACCTAATTCTCCGGGGTAACTTCACGGGGGAAGGGCCCTTGGGGTTCTGAAAAACGCCCCGACTTTCTATCAGCGAGAATTTCTGAGTACTGAGTGAAAGCTTCTCCAACAATATTGTAGAAATGAGAGTGTTTGACGTCGCTAGGTTTGATCTGGTGGCTTGAGTACCATTTGGAACTTGAAAGAATTCCACCTCCAGGTTTTGCGATTCCCGTACCATCTGAATAGTAGAGTGTGCACAAAAAGATGTGTTCACCAAAGTTAGCGACTTTCTCTGAGTCCAATAGCTGAAGGAATCGACATAAGCTTCGAAAGAAAGATTCTTGGGGTCTACATGAGCGCTATCGCAAATTCTGTCTTGAGCGTAATCGAAAAAAGTCGGGCCTGGTTGGAGATAAGATACTTGTCTTGTTTTCCAGAGACTGTTTGGAACGTTCCCACCAAGAGGAACAATTTTCATACTGAGGCCAAAGAGTTCTTTTCCCAGGAGGACTTGAAGATCTTCTGGGTTCTTGGGATTTTGTCGCATGATTACCGCCTTGACACTCGTGATGTCTGAAGAATATGGCAGCTTTCGCCGCTCATTGTGGTCGATGAGAGAAGCGTCGAATCGGTAACCAGTAGAGTTTTGATAACAATATCCGGAATTTGAGGATGACATATTCTGTGTTGACTTTGGTAGAACGGTTATTTGACTGACAAAGACGAGAGAATTAGTTAAGCACAGAATATCAACAGTGTTTGCCACTGCAAGGTGACGAGGTGGATATTCATTGAGGATACGAACAAATTGGGAATACGGGTGGCAGGAAGTGATGAAGGGAGGAATAGAACTTGGTATTATGAGGTGAAAAGGATGGGGTCATACAAGATACCGAAGAGATTTTGGTCAGACAAAAATGAATGAGTTAAGAACACTTGACGAAGTAAACATGGAGGACGGGGTGTTGAAATGAAAGTCTCCCAGTGATAAGGAGATTAAAAAAAGAAGGACAGAAATGAACATGAGAAGGAGACATATACGAAGAGTGTTGAGTAGTGAGGGGAGGAGAAAGAGTCAAGAGTCCATGAAATGAAGTGAATACTCACAGGTTGAGGAAAATTGGTAGAGTGGCAAACTTTATCTGTACTGTAAGTTGGTCAGAAGAGGAAGAAAAGACAAGAACGTTGAAAGAGTGAATCATTATATCTGAGCTCCCTGAAGTGGATAGAAACAAAGGTGGGAAATAAGAAGTAAGATTCATTTACACATGACACTATATCTTTTTCTCGAATAGAAGCCTGGAAGACAATCTAAGGGAAATAATGTATTGAAATTACAAAACAAGAGATTTGACCGATACTGTAGAGACTTCTAACATCCCTTATTAATTTTTCGGCCTCATCAAATTGACCAAGTTGTTGTCTTCTAGCTCTTCAGGCTTCTTTTTGGATGGAACTCGAAAAGTGACATGAATTCTTCAAGAACCACCATCGACAATAGATTTTTGAGGAGATCAATCATTGTTAGTTCTCTCATGACCAATAATCGTGCTATAGCTTGCAACCTTGAAATAATTCACTGTCAAAATTGTTGAGATAGTCACCTTGGGATTTCCTATAAACTGCCTCGGTCGTATGGGCAGTTTATGCGCACAGCATTAAAGAAATTCAGACCTGATGGGAGGCTTGTGGCAAACGTTGTTTATCTTTCAAAAGCCCGCTTATGAGACGCTGTTTTTTCACTACGCCTGAAGGGAAAAGACAAATTCATAATTAAACGACATTTAAAAGAGACAAACAAAAAACTAAACATTGTAAAGAAAAGTGCTATGAAGGTCATGAAAGATTTAACAAAGAAGGGGTGAAATGAGGTACTTGTACTGTACAAAATAGAAAAAGTAATCATTGAAAAATTAAAGTGAAAAATGGAAAAGGAAATGTGTTTTCTCTCGTGGGTTATTCATCTTTTGAGGGAGCTGTTGATTCTCTATCTTTAAGAAGCTTTTCGTATCTAATAAAAGCTTTGTCGAGAATTTGAAAATACTGACGGTCTTTCATTTGGTCGGGCATCAAATCTTCCTTGGAAAACCACTTGGTATTCGAAAGGGTCCTACCCCCAGGTTTCTCGATTCCCTTTCCATTGGAATCATAAAGGGTAGCCAATAAAAAGGATTCGACATGCGTACCGGACGAATGATATTGGTAATGGCCGATGAGTTCTTCGTATGAAAGGTTTTCGGGTTTGACGTGGGCGATTTTACAAACGGACTTTGTGGTGCGATCGAAAAAGCTATCTCCCGCATTGAGGTAAGTGGTATTACTGCCTTCCCAGAGATCTATCGGTAGCTTGCCACCAGTAGGAATTATTGGAGCAATAAATCCATCTCTTGTGACCAGAGCTTGTAGATCCTCGGGCTTGTGCGGGTTCTGTCGCATGATTACAACGTTTGAATTGAAATAACTTTGGTGCGAATCCAAGCCCAATCCTACCCCACTCTTGTTGTGTTTTTCGAGTGAGGATTCGAATCGATAACCGGATGATCCGGTGGTGTAGGATTTTGAG
Organism: Phaeotremella fagi; assembly: GCA_001599715.1. Lineage (NCBI taxonomy): Eukaryota > Fungi > Basidiomycota > Tremellomycetes > Tremellales > Phaeotremellaceae > Phaeotremella > Phaeotremella fagi. The sequence goes on along the minus strand of BCHU01000001.1, from coordinate 1,922,836 downwards.
GATGTTGGAGACATGGCTGGGTTTGGCTCTAAGAGTAAAATAAGTTGAAGTGACTGTTCATATGACAGATTCGTTTCATGAATTGTCGAGTATAATCACACTCAAGCACTAGAGTGGCACCGACGGAGTAGCAAGTGAAGAATTCAATGACAGAGAGAAGATAGGAGAAGGGCGATAGAAGAGGGTGTAATTGATACAGTTGAAAGTATGAAAGAAAAAATATCGTAACCAGAGCTCCGTGGGGTATGGAATAGAGGATAGCAACATATGAGGACAGGAAGAGACAGTGTATTGAAGTGAGTGGAAAAGTTGTAGAAGACAACGATAAGATCAAAGGATCAACGATGAACATGAAAGGAGAGCTATAGAGGTGAAAAGAGGGGGACTGATGCTGGCTTTGAAGTGTGATGTGGAAATTGAAGGAAGAAGAGTGGAAAGGAGGATATCAAGTGACGTTTAAGCTGAGAGAGTTTCAAAGCAATGGTGAAAATGAGGAAGGAGTTGATGGCAAACGCATATAGCATTAAAAAGGAGGATGATAATAGTAATAGAACGGTGGAATGCCAATGGGAGGTGAGAATTAACAAGTAGGGGTAAGTAATCACGAGTGAGTCAGGGGTGTGGGTTGACAGGTGAAGGGCGTTTAAGAGAATAGTAAGACTTACGAGTTGAAAGTTGTAGAGTAGAAAGTCGGAAATATATGAGTGGCGAATGAATATCTTCTTAACGAAAAGATGAAGTACAGAAGAGAGAGTAAAAAACATGAAAACGAGTTCTTTATACCTCGACAGCACAAAGGGCAGAGATAACAATGGTTGCAATGAAAAGCTGTGCCAAAATTACAACGTCATGATGGTTCGAAGACTAAACATACAAAGGTAAGAATGATCTGAAATTTCAATGCCACTTTGCAAGCGAACAAATACAATTTTCGGCTTTTGTTTTCCATTTTCGATGTAAAGAGCAGTAGAGCATTTTGATTACAGTAGGAAAGGCTTTACCGATAGCCTTCTAAATTCCCTTATCAACTGATTTCAGCATTTTCAAATTCTCCCAGTTCGTCTTCTAGCTTGTTTTTGATGGAAGTCAAAGGGTAACAATTTCTTGATGATCTAACACCTACAATAAAGATTTGGTGACATGAACTGTTCTTGCACGAGTCCTCTCAATACTATGAACAGTGATACAGCTTCTTACTTTAGATTATGCACATTTAAAAATCAAATCTTTCAGCGGCAGGAATGTACAAACAAGAACCCTCAACAACGAAACAGTTACATTTGACTTTATCAAAATCAATTTTGTGGCAAATTCCTCTCCTCTAATTTCCACCTAACCTCTTCTTGTTGCATACTTCATATGCTTTTTATGCACCACCGTTGTCCTTACAGGCTAGCAAACATACAGGGATATTGTTTTTTCTTATGGACTGACTGTATGGATTACGCATGGGCAAGTACGAATACGCCGCTTTTATTTCCAGTATGTGGAGAATCCAAAGGTGTCAAACTGGTGAGGGCATTGTGGCAAAACATTTTTTTTTCAAAAGCTCTCTTTACATGTTGTTCTTCATGGACTACGTATGAACGAAGATGACATGTCCATAAAATAAAAGACAGCTTTTGAAAGGATTTTTTTTTTTTATAAAAATATGAAAGAAAGGTGATAAAGAAAGGTGGGAGGGAAGCTTATAAACTATTGACAAAGAAGTGACGGATGAACGAAAATTTAACTTGACTACTGAAACGAAAAATACGAGTGAAACTAAAATTGGGGTGGATCGAGCCTAACTTGAGCGAAACAAGCCTTGGAGGAATCCTCCAGAAGCTTTTGATTGCTCGTATTGTTCGTCTATCTTGCTTTCCCCGAGGGTGATTGCTGTTCCAAGAAGCAAGGGGAAATCTTCACGTGCACTTTTCGGAGTGATTTCGTTTTGTGAGCACCACTTGACTGCTGTCGACTTGTTGACTTTTTGGGCTCCCTTGTTATTGATTGAACACAAAAAACTGTAGTCGAAGCTCTTGCGCATCATCGGATCATTCCAATCGACTCGCTCTGATAGAAGGTGACTGTCGATTGAAAACTCGCTCGGGTCGATACCTGTGAGCTCACAGATTTCTTTTGTTGCATGACCAAACAAGGTTCCCTCTACTGGTTTACTCTCATAAGTACCTCTAGAAGGATCCCAGAAAGTATGAGAAATTTGGAGTTGGATTGGAGTCTGAAATTTTGAGAGAAGGATTTGGATGTCGTCTGGGTTTTCTGGGTTTTTTCGCAAGATCATCGGATTGAATTGGACGGAATGGAATGAGCTAGGATCTTTGGGTGGGTTTATGTCGTATTCTTCTAAATCTGTTTTGAAATGGAAACCGGTAGGACCTTTTGTGTACGAATCTGAAGCGTTTGAAGACATGATCTGTATAATAAGTTTCCACTGAGAATTTTATCTGGAAGAGAAAGAGAGGACAGTTATAACAACTGATCAGACAAAATACGGAGCGGAAGGTATAGTGGTAGCGAGGAAAAGAAGCTTGGTTGCAGAGAAGAAAAGAAAAATTGAGGGGGTAGGCGGATGAGGATTGAGGATTGAGGAGTAATGAGTAAAGAGTAAAGAGTAGAGAGTAAGAAATGGAGAGACAAAAGGAAGAGGGAAGAGGAAAGAGGGGAGGGAAAGGAGTGAGAGAAGAAGGGGAAGGGGAGAGTGAGGAGTGAGGAGTGAGGAGTGAGGAGTGAGGAGTGAGGAGTGAGGAG